>JANRMT010062799.1:89473-113654 GCA_026402145.1 Polypterus bichir lapradei
ATGTGTTTGATGATCAGAAACATTTTGTGTGACAAACATGCAAAAGAATAAGAAATCAGGAGGGGGGCAAATAGTTTTTCACACCACTGTATGCTGTTTTGCAAAGCAATAATTAGAAATACCAGAAGTACCACATAATTGGTTCAATACTGAATGTTGTCTGCCTGCTCTGTATGAAGTATGTTTCACCTTCAAGCTGGGATGCCAGAAATATGAAGAGATCCATACAATATATGAACAAGGTACATAAATCAGAGAAAATCTACATGAATGATGAGCGAACCCTACAGAATTTGCTTTTTAATGAGTTTGGCAGAATCATGGTAATGTCTGAGAACATCACAAAACTTCACGAAATGTATCAAAGTCAGTAGGGAAGTGAGTTTTGAATGGCTAATTAATGATGCAATGGTATTTTAAGTGTTCTTGAGAGCAAGGGAAACGTCTGCCAACTATTTTGGACTCTGAGCTGTGAGGCAACAATGATTATCACTGCACCACACTGCCTCAAATAACAACAGATCCAAACAGAAAAATAAAAATAAACAAAATAGAACAAATGGTGGCAGACAAATGGTAAGTAAAAAAATATATATTATTGCACAAAAATTTTTGGGAACACATTAGTCATGCAATGAAGCATTGGCTTCTTCCATTGTTTGAAGTCCTGGCACTAGGTGTGGCTTGAATGTCTTTGTTGTTTCAGATCTCTATGGAATAGAGGTAATAAGAGTATCTGGCAGAAGCTTTTTTAGTGAAGGACTTGTGTTCCACACATGGCAAATTTGGTAATGCCAGTCAGTTTTACTAGGGACATTAATCTTGAAATATACTGGCCTTGATGGGCAATGGGAGAAAATTCAAGGATATTAGCTTTTAGAGTGGATACTATGGTTTTATTGATTTATGACATTTTGATATGTAACACAGCCCTGCGGTGGGCTGGCGCCCTGCCCGGAGTTTGTTTCCTGCCTTGCGCCGCCCTGTGTTGGCTGGGATTAGCTGCAGCAGACCCCAGTGACCCTGTAGTTAGGATATAGCGGGTTGGATGGATGGATGATATGTAACACAGTGAAGCAAAGGAGAAATTGCCTGATCTAATTATATTTAAAAGTATGTTCATAAGTGGAAGCCCTCATGCTTAAGTAAAAAACATTGAAAGCCCTTGTCTTCAAGTAAAATGTAATTTTAAAAAAGTGGAGGTTGGATGATTCTGCACGTGCAACTTCCAGTATATGATTAAAGACTTTTTCAAATTGACATTTCTGTTGTTTTGTTTTGAATTTGAGAAAGCTGAGAACAGCAGCAGTTTTCTTATTTTGTTTTTGTTTATTCCTCCACTTTGTAGACTTTATTTATGTAATAAACTTTTTGATGTGTGGCTCCACTGCCATGTGGAGAAAAATCTATGTAGAGCAGCATTCAAATTATGATAATATTGAAATTATCAATAATATGAAAAATCATAAAAATGAATAACTGGCCTTGGTAAAACTTCAACAGAGAGGATGTGATATTGAAAGAAAAAGGTGATGTAACAGCTGGGACTTGAGATCACACAAACAGCATGTTTAGGGGTTTCTCAGCTGATATTTTATTTTTGAGTCAATATTTAGTGCTGCCACCTGGTCTCTTTTTCATAGGTCTTAAATGTTTTTGTCAGACTTCAAAAATTCAAAAAGAGATCTATATTAAGATTTTCAGGATTCTATATGAACACATACAAAAGGTAGTGCAGTATTGGATTCCCTGGTTCTAAATAGTTTGATACATAATAGAAATATAATTGATTTGAAAAATACTTACAATTGAAATGGGTCCATTATTCCACCCCAGGGCAAACCTACCTTTCATTCCATGAAAGCACTCTGGCTTTTCCTTACCTTAAACTCATAGGACTCCTCAATGATCACTTCCAGCTTTGGATGTTGTCCCAGGACTGGCTTCCCCATCTCTGCAATACGTTTGGCTTCCTCTTCCTCAACAGACAACTTCCTTTCTCCTGCCTCTGAGAAGATTAAAAGTGAGATACCAAGAAAAGTGAGCCACAGGAAGAAAACGAATAGACATTATGGGCTTAACTGCATATGGTAGGCAGAAAAGCAGTGTGGCAGCAATCCAGCAACTAGGAATGTCTCAGTCAGTATCACCTTGTTCAAAGTCTGTTGATGGTGAACATGAGGGTGTCAGGTGCTGTTACATTTTGTGTGTCGTTAAGACACTTGTGGTCAATCCTATCAAGTGATAGTAAAAATGACCTGAATAACTAAGCCCAGTATTTATTAATCACATTAACAATAAATAGGAAAGTAGTGTGAATCAGAGAATTAAAACTGATACAAAATAAACATCAACAAATACAGTCAGAATCAAAAACCTCACAGCTTCATCCCGTGTTTACTGGATGTAGATATGAGAAATAAAGATACTCACTTGGAAAGTGAGATGAAACAAAGAGCAAGTGGGAAAAACATGGTATATGCTCTCTCTGTGATATCTCTCAGATATGGTCACTTGCATATCTCATAACATCTCAAGATGTGTCTCATCAATTATCTTCTGTCTACCTATTTAAGTTCCCTTGTGCCAGGGACATATTATCTCTCCGTGTCAGACTATAGAGTCCTGGGAGCACCATTTACAGTAAAGAGGTGTACTGTCATCTGGTGGCACCTTCTTTTAACCTGGCAGTTTGAGAGCCTCTAAGATCATTAGTATGGATTTCTTCTGCTCTATGTATAGTTACTTTAAAGCCCTTCTATTGTGCCATACCACAATGACTTTGGCACCTTAAAACTCTATTACTACATTTGTATATATCCATCTGATGTGGGCTTACACTCAAAATTGGTCATTAAACCTTATACCAGGACAATACAGATAACCTAACATGCATGTACATGGGATATAGAAGGCAACTATAGGATCCCAAGAAACCTGGATACATGAAGAATGAGCATTGCCCACACTGACATAAAAAAGATTTTATATTCTTGGAGCTACAAAGCAGCAGCAATAACTCTGATTTATATATATTAACTATGAACCTATACGGTACAAAAAGAAACCTGCATCTGCCAAGTAACTTAAGCCACAGTTTCAGAAGAGATTGTTGAACACCCCCTTTCAAGTGCAGGAAATGTTTAAGAGTCATTGAGCAAGCTGTTAATTCAGGCAATAGGAGGCACCTCTAGGGACACAAGGGAACAGAAAACATCACTCTGCAAACCACCTTCACTAAAAACACTCCATTCTTTTGCACCATAACAACTTAATTAAAGGATGACTTAATTAATTAAGCCCTCTTGGGATTCTCATTTGTTACCACTGCACTGCTGATAAGTGTGGAATGTCCCTGAACAAAAAAAGCTAATTTGGAAACATTATGAGTGTGTGTGTGAGACAGAGAGGGAAAGTGTAACAGGAGAAAAAGCTCAAAGCCAGAAGCACAAGGATGCAGTCGGTCTAAGGCTACTGCCTATAGTTGGGTTGCATCAGCCACCTTGACATTAACAGAAAAAGGAAAGACAGGCAGAGGAATGGCCCTACCAGTCAGTCTCTAGTGTTTAAACAGTCTCTTATCTCTAACCCTGCTTGCTCAAAGCACAAAGTCAAAGCGCTCTCCTTCTATACAACTTCTTAAAGTTGTATGACGCAGCTCCTTTGCAGGACTCAGTTGCACAGCCAAACAGAAAAGAATGTGCTGTGTGCAATCACAGAAAGTGATGCCAGCTTTTCAAAATGCATTTTATTTTTACCATCTGCCTTTGATGCTTCTGGTGGCAGAATTGGCACTACAGCCACTATAAAAACCTCAAATTACTCCAGTGTGGAGCTGAGGTGTCCCCGTTTCACGGCTAAACTCATGTCCCATTCCGTGTGGTTCATCATGTGGCCGGTGTGGCAACGTGCTGTAGTCAGTGCATGCTCCTAACCTCTCTTTTCTCTCTTTGATGCTACTGTGAAGGGCTCAGACACTCTATTGTCAGCATCCATAGTGCTACTAGGCAACCCAGAACACTATACTTTAGGAAATCCTCACTAAATTTCTAAATAATGCAGACCACAACATTACTGTATCTTTGACACTTAAAAGAACCTTCACAGTTGTGCCAAAATGGGAAAAATATCTGTAGGCCACAAGGAGGGACAATAAAAGAGCGGGAGATAAAGAATAGAGTAAAATAACTGGTAAAGGTCAAAACCTGAAGATCTAAACTTGAACACCTGACCCAAAGCACAAATAAAAACTTCCAGAAGGTTCTTTCAATCTTTTTAAGAAATTAGAAAAGCACACCCTAAATTTATGTCTTGTATCCACAATCTTGGACAAAAATGTATGTCCGCAATGCTAATGTTTACACCATTGTGCTAATGATGTCACAACCAGCAAACTTTAAGGTGTCAAATTACAACAAAAGAAAACATTACCAGAAATGACACGTCTATTAGTGCATTTACCCAATTATTCACAGAAACCTGGTTTCTAAAAGGCTATATAAACCATTATTCTAGTTAGAGAAACTGGGATATTAGTCTCAGAAACCATATTAAAACATGTAGATTTCTCTGTGACTAATCCGACTATTTGGCCATAGCTGTACATTTCTGCTGCATTCTGTTACCTGGTCATGTCTTTGCTCTGCACATGATTCCAGCAGCCATGGGAAGACAGTAAAAGCATCAACAAAGATACATTTCCTGAGACAAATGCTTGGGCGATTGCATTATTGCTTATCCTGGTTGAAATAATCTGTCTCAATATTGCAGAAACAGCAAAATGTATGTTATACAATGGTGAGCTCAGTAGCACAATCTCAGGAGCAGAAGGGTAGTTACTTTTTAAAGTAATGGATAACCAAACATAATACTTATTTTACTTAAGTAAAAATACCTGCATTACTATTATCTCAGTGTATATAAGCCAAGAAGCAAACATCCCACTATGTGGCTCCTTTGCAGAACTCAATTCTACAGCCAAGCAGAAAAGAATGTGCTGTGTGCAATCCGGTAACACAAAACATATCAAAATGTCAATTCAGTTTCAATCAAGCTATTTGCTAGGGATATACTGAAAACAATATGACTGGGTAACAGATCACCCAGTGTATATACTGAGAACATTTGGGGGCTCAGGTCGGGGTTTTAAAAAAGGGCTGGATGTTATTTTCATCACAGCACATGTAGAACTAACTACATTCATAAAACACAAGAAAATGATCAAATTTGG
This sequence comes from Polypterus bichir lapradei, assembly GCA_026402145.1. Classification (NCBI taxonomy): domain Eukaryota; kingdom Metazoa; phylum Chordata; class Cladistia; order Polypteriformes; family Polypteridae; genus Polypterus; species Polypterus bichir. The sequence goes on from JANRMT010062799.1 coordinate 94,704, forward strand.
CTGTGTTTCTGGTCAGTTTCATGAAGGTTCATATAATGGGTTCAGGACTTTATGCTAAATGCTGGCCAGTGAAATGTGCAGTTTGTCATACAAAAAAAGACAACAGTAACACATTACACTTTATGATCAGTAACTATATCACATATTTATTTAGTTTATTTTGTTAACTATTGAGTAATGTAGCTAAGTTACTTTCTATGACATCAGAGCATTTTGCCAAAGGAGAAATCTGTAAGGGGATTTGCACAAGTAAGCGGGAGTTTTTAAGAAACCAGGCTTTTACCTTAACTGTGTTACTCATAATACCTTATGCCTGTTTTGTATGTATGTAAATTTACTCTGTGCCAAGTTTCAAAATGACAGGGAGCAGAAAAAAATACTAAAAACAAAATGGAGTTGCTAAAACAATAAAATCATAATATCAAAAAATAACATCCTCAAAACAAAACTGAAAGTAAAAAATACCTCTAAATTGAAATTGAAAGCAAGATTAATTCATCCTACTGGGGTTCTTTACTGTTTTCAATATATCTTTAAATTGATTAGTTTTAAAATTTGGAAATGTTCCAAGACTTAATGCACAATTTATTAACAGTTCACCCATGTCACTGGGTTTGTATCTTGCACCTCATCTTAAAAACCTGCAGATGATACTTACTGAAGTGGCTACAATGTCTTTCCTTGACTGTGTATTTGTGTGTCTTATAATAGACTGGCTTGCCAAAAACAATCTATTTCTACCCACCTGAGAAGACCTCTGAAATACCACCGAGTCTACAAAGTGTGTTTTGATATTTCTTTATCGGTTTAACAAAAGAATAAAAATATTATAACAGCAAGTTATTACACCTCTATTTAGGCAGTTACCAGATAACACACCACCTAATACTTATCCTAATACTTCTTGTCCTCTCAGAACAGACTGCTTACATTAGCTTGACAGGAACAAAGGCACTTGTTTCACTGATTTTACGAGGTGTAGAAATTGCATGCCTAAATAGACACTCTATGATGCACAAAGAAAAAGTCCCTCCGGGGATGATTGTAAGCAGTATAAACTCTGTAACATACAACATCACTAATACGTCAATTACAGACTGATTGGCACTATGCTGTCATTTGACATTATGTCACAATTCACATATATACAAACTATAGAGGTAATTAAGAATGTGAGGAAATGGCTGCAATATGATAATACTCTGGGTAACAGAGCAGAACTAACCCGAGACCAAGCGGGTCCTCTGTCTGTATACCACATGCTTTACTTTAACTACAAATAGAACTTTCTCTGTGCCAAAGTATTACTAGTGTCTCTTCAGTTAAGCTGTTATGTAAAAGAAAGAAAGAAGAACCCTAAACACCTTTCAGAAAACAGTAACTGATCATTGGTTCATATACGTGGATGACCCCTTGGGCAAGATCAGCCCTCAGTGAATTCATCAGCTTAGTAGATAGTAAGGTGTGCCTGTAGAGCACTTATCTTATTCGAATAACTGCCAAAATAAAAAAAAAACTGTAAATGGTTATACCAGCATTGTTTGTGGGTTGGGGGATTGGTGGTAAAGGTACTATTGCAGTTGATTTTAAATGTGTTTTTATTTAAAAAAAAAGTGCACTTCTTTAATCTATTGGTTATTTAACCAAACTGTGCACTGTTTTTAATTAAACACTGCAAACTGCATTACTTCCAACAGCAGCTTACAGAATATGCAGTAGTATAAGGTATTTTTTTCATTTAAACTAACATTGCAATTTTATATTGTGAATAAGGGGGCTGTGCACACCCCTGGAGGATGCGGTTGCTCCTCCGAGGCCCCCTCTTGAACGCTGTTGCATTGGGAACAAATACAGTATGCCTCCTCTTTGCTCCGTTAGATGCTCGGCGGCTGCGGCTGCGGCTGCTGCTGCTGCTGCTGTGTCGTGTGATATGCTTCTCGCGCAGCACTTCGTATATTTAAAAGCCTGTACAGCTCCTGTCTATTTTGTTCATCGTTTTGTCTCACTCTCTTCTCCCAGATGTCCTCTGCTCCTGTTGGGGGTCCCGCTCCCAACACGCACCCCTTTGAAAGGGAAGATGTTTGTACATTCTTTTAATTGAGAGACGGAACTGTCCTCTCTGTCTACATACTGAGCTTGTTTTACTTCTGAAAGAGACATGTTTGTTTGTTTGAAGTGTTTGAATAAAGTTCCTGTCTCTACAATCTCCTGTGTTTCTGTGCAATTCTGTGACCCAAGTGTGACAATATGTAAACAAACATCGCACTGCAAATGGCAGGCTATTAATAAAACATTAAAAACACTAGTGTTCCGCAAGAGAATGAAAAAATATGGGAGTCACAATAGCAGAACACAAAGGGACCAGAAGAGGGAACATAAATCAGAAACTCAGGCCACATATCAAAACTGGGTTATCACAATGGCAAGCATTAAACACAAAAACCTAGACAAAAACTGAAGTCAAAAGGTTGAAGCTGGCTGCTAGAAAATGGCAGTGCCCATGAAAACAAAAAGTATAACATGTAAAAATATTAACTTATTCAAAACAAAACTAAAAGTAAAAATTAACAGCTGAATCAGATCATCAATAAAAGAAAACCCTTAATTAACCACAAAATGTGAAACTAAACAAGGGGAATCACACATAAAAATGAAAACAGTATATCATCATAACAGCTTCAGGTTGTAACCACTTATAGAAATATATAATAAAATAAGTACAATCATTCATTTTGAAATACCTGTGGCTCATCGATGTGATTGACGACAATGAAGTGGAAAGCATCAAGTAAGCAAAAGCTTTGAAGTAATTATGATTTAAGTGTGTCTGCAAATTGCTTGCATTTTGTCAATTTAATGACTACCTCTTTGAAGCAATGCTAGTTTTCTGGCTTTTCTTCATCATTCTGTTTTTAACTGATTTTTTTTAACTGAAATAAATCCAATATGCAGAAGTTGAATTTGAACTTTGAAAATAATATTTATCCAACAACGTCATACATTTTTATTATTATAGAGCAGCTTATTTTTTTAAAGCAGTTTTGCCAAAACCACTGTGACTGTAACTACTGTCAAATCATCATTATTCATAATGTTCTACACTGAAATCAATTTTCAGAGCTTTGCAAAACTTGTGGAACTTCACTGGTTCCAACAGATCCATCCTGATAGTCTGAGTTGTTAAGTGTTATAGTGTTCTTGGGTTCTTCATAATCCTGTTTATTTTTTTAAACTAAACATTGTTAAACTGCTTGATTATCTCTCATCAATGCAGCATCCTCTGATTGGGTCCTCAAAATTTTCTGTCCAAAACAAGAAGTCCCCCAGTAAGTAAGATTCTTCATGAATCATGGGCAAGTCACCAAAGTTAGGAAGTTCATCTTCTACATACACATGCCTATTGTACAATAACATCAAATCCTTATGGAAAGATATATCTGATAACAAACTGCTCTTTCTGAACTGTGGAGCATCAAAAGTGTGGAAAATGGGAAACGGAAGACTATGGGAAACCCGCTTATGTCATTATTTGTTATTTGATTCACATCATCTACTTCAACATAAGCTTGGGTTTTATTAGAATGTCAGTGGGTGAAAATATGCTAGCTAGGGCTGTGTCTAAAGACCTGGCAGACAATTGTCTCAGATAGGCTTTGAAAGCTTGCATCTACTCAGACAGGGATATCATCAATACATGAATATGGTCCAGCAGGAACATCTGGTTGACAGGCAGAGGGGAGAAACAGATCAGAATGAACACCACAGTCATCTCCCACTATCACATAACAACACACACAATATAGCTACAGTGTCATAAACATTCAGGAGTTTGTTTTTTACAACAAACTTTGCATTCCTATAGTATTCCAAACCAAGCAACACACACAACATTAGCAGCCAACAGATGCAAGGCTTATATTCAAAAGTTGAAAGAGTTTATTCCTTGTACAATATCTTCCTTCATAGCAATAGTACAAGTACACTCCATAATTTCATTTGCTATTGCAAGTTTCACAATCAATCAGTCATTTTACCTTTATCTGACACTTTGGGTATTTTATCATCTTCTCTTAATTTGTTTTAATAAAATCATATTAGTATCAGATTTACAGTTTTAAGAATTTTAGAAATGTTTGTACTTTTGCCATCACTTGAAATACTTCACACTATTGTTGTTTTCCAGTTAATTTAGCCTCTTGCTGTGTAGTTTGCTCCCTTAATTGTATATATTGACACTTAACAAGGAGCAGAGCAGACACCCAGGCAAACATCACTGAAATCTGACAGGCGGCAGTTACTTCAGTGTCAGACCCACTAGCATGGCCATTAGTAAATAGCAGAACAAATAACCAAAACATCTGGAAAAGCAAAATTAAATCATGTGATGATATAAACCGTTAAGGTAAAAACACTTAATGGCAAAGAAGACCTTGTGTAGGTTTTGTAAATTCAGGAAATGAAAATAAACAGTACATACCCTTTGATGTGGAATATTTACAGGCAATGTCAAATGTGTGCTATTAGTAATCTTTTTTAATTCTAGAATAAACGAATTAGGGTTATGAAATACATATTTAGAGGAAATATCTTGAATCTTACCCCAGTTAAAACTCCAAATTATAGCAGAACACTGGTCAGAATTATACTAGGCCTAAAATAACAAAAGTCTATGTGGGAATGGTTTCTTTGCAACTGAGGAACCATGAGATGACATGAGCTCAGCTAAAAATAACACAGAGGCTGACCCTGTATTAAATTTCTTGAATAAGTAGCTTGAATTCCAGAAGATTACCACTTAATAACATTTGCGCATCCACACAATTTATTTGTATCCACAACAGTGTTGCAATAAATTCTATGCTTCCGGTGGCTCAAGTTTGCAGCTGTGCTGCATTAGTAGGTACACTACATCTAAAGCTGCCCCCTTGACTTTAGCTCAACGCAGCTTAAGAGATCATCCAACAAATGGAAATGACTTTGTAGGCTAGTTGATTCTGTCATCTTTTTTGTATTTTCACTGCTCTGTATGCTGGAATAATTTAATCTCAGTTATAGATTGTTATTTCATTTAACATAAGCACCCTCCAACACAACCAACAGAATATCCACACAAGTAATGGTTGAGAATTTTTTGAGTAAAATATGTTTTCTGCTCTTTTCCTCTTTTAACAGACCATAAGGTCAGTTAGCTGATGCTTTGTAACCTCATAAACAACAGAAGACGGACTGTTACAGTCAAACTTATTCTTTGACAGCCTAGGACAGATTACTCACTCTGCTTGGCACTTAGGGATTAGCAAACAATGGGTGGCAAACCACACTTGAGCTGACACTGGCAAAGCAGCTCTACTGGAAGCAGAATGAGCAGAATGTAACATATGTTATTGGCAAATTCATAAGAAGAGTTAGATTAGCAGCATTCTGAACAGTAACCACAGAAAAGCAGGTCAGAAGCCAGAAGAAATATTATAAAAGAAGAAAAAGCAAATGTATTACTCCACGAGGCAAGGCAATCAAAAACAGAACAAAGAAGGCAGCAATATGAATCTGAAAATCATTGAGAATCAAAGTCCATGGAAAGGCACAGAATAAAAAAAAGAAATACTCTAGTAAAACAAGTAGGAACTGAAGGTCTTTTAAAGAAGAGGAAGATATAATACCAGGAGTAGCAACAATAAGATAAGCTCTGCTTTTAACCCATACAAGCTCCTACAATCTTGTGACTCCTATATCATTAAGGGTGCCTGGAAACTTAACAAGATAGTGTGGGCTAGTCAGAGGGAAAAGGAGCATGGTGTGTGTGGTCACTAGAAAGGGCAACATATTCATGGAGGGATGAAGAATGTGTTAGGATTTCTGATTTTTTTTTATGTTGTTGTTTTTGTCATTTTCCTGTTTCCCTTAGATTTTTCTTTGTTTTGTTGATTTATACCCACTTATTTACTTTTGTCTTTATCAATTATGACACTCAGCTACTGAATTAATTAAATCAGCAGATACTTCAAAGTCCTATATCTCTCTGTTATCATAAAAAATTCCTGCGACGAAATGTGACTTTTTGGAAGGAAGTCCCATGAGACAAAGACTTTTGCCAGGAGATTCTTTCAAATCACGCCCTACTATTTTCAAACAAGACCACGGTCATCAGGTGCATTCCGGCACTTAACCTGGACAGACACCAATCCATTAAAGGGCTTACTTATGAACGCAAACACACACACACTGACGAAGGTCTAGTTTAGAATCACCCATTCATCTAAATATGGCAGCGAGAAACGATGAAGTCAAATAAATTAATGTGAAAATTGTCGATTGGTTACACGGCAAATTGATTATATGTGTATCAATAGACTATGTTGAAGCAGTTGGTGGGGATAATGCGGAAGATGAAAACATCAATTTACAGTATCCCATAAAATATCTACAAGCGTTAACACTATCTAGTCTTCCACTGGCCAAATTACTTTTGAAAGAAGGATGTATCATAATGTTATTGCGTAATTTATTTATGAATGATGGTCTATGTAATGGAATAATATTAGCTGCATTAAAAATTGGTTGAACAATTCTAACATGTAAAATTTAATAGGGAACAAGAAAGGTAAGGCAGTACATATTCCGCGAATAACATGAGACACAAAAGGAGATCTTGATATGCCATTCGTATTAAAATGTTTACAGTTTCCCGTGAGAATAGCTTTTGCTATAATAATTAACAAATCACAGGGACAAACATTTGAAAAAGTTGTTTTATTTATTAGAGAGAAAGAAACGATATTCACTCATGGGCAGTTATATATTGCTGCGTTGTCATGATGTAAATACAAACACGGAATCAAAATTCAATGAGATCTTGAAGAAAAATTAATTCCAAATATTATTTTAACTGAAGTTTTAAAGTAAATTGAAAATAATGCATATGTAACAATTCCCATGAAAATAACATTCTTTTTAAATTGTATATCTTGGTGTGCGAAGCAAAAAGGGGGCGGAGCACCCTAGTAAGTAGCATAATTTAAAATGGACATATCTGCTTTCTTTAATGTCGTCAACACATAATTATATTCAACACATTGTGGCATTGTAGTGGTGTAAGGAACTGCAAGGTGCCACAAAAAAATGTTTGGGTGCCAACCCGGTTGTCTGGTTAATTCCAGTGTGAAACAAAAGTGAAAATTAAAGAAAATGGGCCACTATGTGTGCCAATACAAGAAGATTGTACAAAAGCAAGAAAGCCATTAGGCTTGATTAAGTTTTGAAGGGAGTTCTGTCCTGCAACGCATTTGGTTCAAAAGTGATCAGCTCCTTCCAGCTGCAGAATTTATAGGTGGGGTACCAGAAGTTGCAAAGTCAGTTGCCCTCACTAGACATCTTCTCTGTGCTGCGGTGGGAATAACAGAGGAGAAGGTTAGCAACAGCTCCCCCTCTTCACCCAGGGTGGTATTATATTCCTCCAATGTACCTTGAAAATGATCAACAGACATGTATGCGTGACAACATTTATAAATCAAAAAATATTCATCCAAGAAAATATGTTTATCCCAAATGAAAAACTTACTGGACATTTCTCATTTATAAAAGTATTCAATCAAGCACTTTAGTTGTAATTAAAGCTGTGAGTCTTTTAGGCTATATGAGCATTGCTCATTTAGATTTGCAAGTTTTGCTTATTTTTCAATTCAGATTTGTTCCAACATTGGCAAACTGCACAGAAAGGTTCACTGGACAACACAAATTTCCAATGGGATTGAAGTCTGGGCTCTGGCTGGCCCTCTCCAGTATACTAACCTTCCCTTTTTCAAGTCGTTCCTTAGTAGGTTGTACTATGTTCTTAATATTTTCCCAAAATAGTTGACTGAAAACTGGGTCTTTCTCAAGGATTTGCCTGTTTTTGGCTCTATCTTTATTGCCCTTGGTGGCAACAGCCTATCTAGTTCCTCCTGTTAAAAAGCAGCACCACAGCATGATGCTTCTAACACTATGATTGGCGACAGGAATGGTGTTACCTGGGTGTTGGACTGTATTTGGTTTGTGCAAAACACTTCACTTTGCTTTCAGGCTAAACAGATTAAATTTAGTCTCATCAGAAACAAAACCTTCTTTGATAAGGCATCAGATTTTTACACTAGGCTTCTAGTAAACTCCAGATCTGACTTAAAGTTGGTCTTTCACAAAATCAGCCCCCTATTAGCCAACACTCCCAAAGGGGACAAACCTGTAAAGTGCTCAAGAAATTGCTGATGCCTGGATAGTTTCACCCATTTGAGCTGAAGTGCTCTGCAGTTCTGTTACTGTTATAGCTGGCCTCTCCATCACTTCTCCAAGAACTGCTATTCTTGTCCAGTTGCTCAGTTTGATAAGATGTATTGTTCTTGGTTATGTTTGGGTTGTGCCAAGTTTTTCTTACAATTGACTTCACTGTGCTCCTTGGGAGGTTAAAAGTTTTGCCATTCTTTTTATAACCTTCTCCACATTGTTTTCTCCTAACAACTTCATCTCAAAGTTCCAAAGGCAGCTCATTGGTCTTCATCCAGTCAAAGAGCTGAACACAGTTGGATTCCAAATGAACATATGCATATCTTGTCAATTCAATTGTTTGATCTCTCATTAAAATTGAAATATTACTCAATTAGGGTTGTTAAAATAATGGGTGAGTACTTATCAATTAAGACAGTCAGTCATTTTCTAACCTGAACAGGGTCACAGCTGGGATGGAGCCTCTCTCAGCTCACATAGGGCACAAGGCAGGAACAAACCTTGGACATGGCACTAGCCTATAGCAGGGCGTCAATTAAGTCATTTACAGATTTTTATGTTTAATATAACTAGCTGGTAGAAAGGTAAAAATTAAATGCACATTATATACAAATACAACTTATAGTACCAAACTTTATTACCCTTAAAACTACTGTATTTAGTAGTTTACTATTGCTAGTATTGCATATCTTCTATGTATGCAATATTCTTGGTTTTTCCTTCTGGTGCAAAGATCCGGAATTGCATTAAGTAACTCCAGCAACAAAAATGACTCCCCTGTTTGGTTTTCCACAAATGGTTTGATCATCCCTGAGTGCTAAGCAGAAGGAGCAACCTGTCCCAAAGTATCACAGAGCAGACATGACTGTACCAGTCTGTTTTGTAATATACTGCAGAAAAAAAAGTAACTCAAAAAGATCTTGTCACTAAATTGTGTAGTTTTTCTATAAGTGAAATGTAATACGTTTGACATTGCTTATGTTAAATGACCATCTATATTCCAAAGTCCATTATTTTAGCTTAATATGGCTGATGCCTTCCATCCATCCACCCATTTTCCAACCCGTTGAATCTGAACACACGGTCACGGGGGTCTGCTGGAGCCAATCCCAGCCATCACAGGGCGCAAGGCAGGAACCAATCCCGGGCAGGGTGCCAACCCACCGCAGGACACACACACCCACACTAGGGACAATTTAGAATTGCCAGTCCACCTAAAATGCATGTCTTTGGACTGTGGGAGGAAACCGGAGTACATGGAGGAAACCCACACAGACACGGGGAGAACATGCAAACTCTACGCAGGGAGGACCCGGGAAGCAAACCCAGGTCTCCTAACTGCGAGGCAGCAGTGCTACCACTGCGCCACCGTGCCGCCCTGGCTGATGCCTTGTTTCATCAAATCCCACATCAGGCTAGAAATACTGTAGAAGTGGCTAGCACAAGAATAAGAACACAAAAATCAACTATATTTTCTAGTATTTCTTGTCACTTGCACCCAAACTAAGTCACTCTCTTGGAGGGGCAGCTATATAATGCATGTCCACAACCTAACTTAAAATGAGAAGTTCTCCTGTGATAAATTTAAAGTTTGGGGCTTGAAAAGGACAGAGAGTGTTCATTATTGATACAGAGCTGCGGAAGACAACTGCTTTATTTCGTTTTAATATTAAAAAGAATTACTTCTACAGGACTGACTTTGCAACACAGGAGAATGAGAAAAAAATCAATGGAGTGTGACTACTTTCTGAAGGCACTGTATAAGAAATTAGCTTGAGAATGTATCAACTGTTTATCATATACAGTATACAGTATACAGTATATAAAACTGCAATTAAGTTTCTAATAAATCAATCACTATAAATTGTACTTTATTTCACTATTCCTCACAAAAGTCTTTCAGTATTATGAAGGAGGCTTTGTGAACAGCATGCAGCACTGGAAAACCTAAGTTCTTTCACCTCTGCAATGCAAACATATACAAATGTAAGCATATATTGTTAAGTCAAAAAGCAATGAAATTTAAAATATAACACAGCCTTTTTTATGGTACTCACCATGTAATAATAATATTTCTGGTGGAGCACTAAGCCTGTTTAATAAGTGGAGTGACGGTCAATGATCAGTTAAAGTGCATGCACTGAAAGTGATATAGTGATTTTGGTTACAGACCTTGCTAAGTATATTATGTAGATAGATAGATAGATAGATAGATAGATAGATAGATAGATAGATAGATAGATAGATAGATAGATACTTTATTAATCCCAAGGGGAAATGTACTTGAATACTGTCCTATATTCTTCCATCTATTTTCTTGACCCTTTTTTTCAAATAATAAATAATTAAGACTAACATTAAAGATATGTCCCCACTGAAGTTTGCCTATTGTAAAAAGACTGGAGTGGACCTATCTATTCCACAAGGCTTTTTCTCACCTGCACAAAGCCATTAGGACAGTGAGGATGATGTCAAGGGGTAAACTCATAGAAATGCAGGTGAATGAGCCTATGGTGTCCTGTTAATGGACTATCTGTCAGGCAGACCACAATTTATGAGACTCATGGAATGTGTTTCTTATATGGATATGAACAACACTGGAGCACCACAAGGAACATGACTGTCTGCTTTTCTCTTCACTCTGTAAACATCCAACTATAAATGTAACAGCAGGCCATGTCACTTGCAGAAATTCTCAGATGATTCTGCACTTATGGGATGTATTGACAAAGGGGATTAGACAGAGAGTAGGAGTCAAGTGGAGATCTTTGTTTTTTGGTGCAAATAGAATTGTCTGCATCTTAACATTAGCAAAAGCAAGACATGAATTATTGACTTTTGGCGCAGCAAACAGCCTCTGTGTCTGGTCACTATTCAAGGAGTTAATGTAGAGGTGCTCAACTCCTACAAGCACTTGGGGTCCACATTAATGACAGGTTGGACTGGTCTAGGAACATAAATGAACTATATAAAAAAGGGCACAGCAGACTCTTTTTACTTAGGAAACTGTGTTTCTTTAATGTGGGAAGTGACGTCCTTCACATCTTATATAACTCTATGATGGTGTGGCCCACCAGGCTGGCACTGCCAGCTGAACCCGACACAGACACGCTTGGGACACGAGTTCAATGCACACTTGGTTTATTTGTTTCTTTTCCCCTTGTGGGAAACGCCTTCCCCATTCCCCACAAGTATGACATAGTCAAAGCCCAAGCACAGAACAAACAATCCCTTCTTTTACTCTTTTACTTCTCCTCCTTCACTCCTCGAGTCAAGCTTCGTTGCTCCTCCTCCCGACTCTGGCTCCCCGAGTAGTGGCTGCTGGCTCTTTTTATAATGCACCCAGAAGTGCTCCAGGTGCTTGATTATTTGTTTCCGGCAGCACTTCCGAGTGTGGTGGAAGAACTGCCCATAAGGGCTCAGCAGCTCCTGCTGGAGCACCGCCTGTTGGCGCCCTGCGGATCCCAACAGGGCTGCACCACACTCCAACTCCCATGAAGCCCTGCGGGAGGAGTCTGAGGCACTGCTGCAACCCAGGGGGGTTACTATCTAGTGTCCCGGGGGAAGTAACGCACTAGCCACGCTTGCTCCCACAGTCCTCTCAGCGTGGAGACGTTTCACCTGGCAAGAGCCCCGGCCGCACGCTACAGATGGCCAGTGCAATTTTCTATAGTGTGGTGTGCTGGGCTGGTAACATTACTTCAAGTGAGGCCCAACGAAGCAACAAGATAATTAAAAAGTCCAGCTCAGTTATAGTACGCATTCTGGACCCCCTGGAGATAGTAGCAAAGGGGAGAATTAAACCAAAACTGAGTGCCATTATAAACAATGCTGCACATCCGCACACTGACACAGTAACACTATGGACTTTCAGCCAACAATTTATTCAGCAGAAGTGTGTTAAGAAATGCATCTGGGACTCCTTTATAACAATAACAATAATACATATGCATAATGCCTCACTGTGACTGAGATAGCCAAGTCAGAACTTTTCTTTTTTTTTAATTTTCTTGGTTTATAGTAATTCTGGTGTGTGTTCAAACCAAAGTGTGTGTTGTGTTAGATGGCCAGCAGCTCAACAGAGACTGGAAGGATGAGGGAAGGCAAATGTTTTAGGACATTTTCCTCCCCAAGACTCTAGATGGCAGCTTCCCTATAGTATAGCGGTGCCCCAGATTCCCGCAGGACACTATGGGATATGGAATTCAGTATCACAGCCCTGCTTGGTACCATGGGTGCCACCAGGGGATGCTGTAGGACACTGGTAGACACAGTTCTCACCGATCCCGGAAGTACTACTAGATCATGAGGACAGAAGCCCTGAAGTACTTCTGGCCTGATTTAAAAACTTGAGTTCTCCATCTGACCCGGAAGTGCTGGCAGGTCACATGGACAGAAGAGAAGCATTGCCAGGACAGGCACTATAAAAAGGACTGCTGGGAACACAGCCAGGGAGCCTGAGTTGGGAGGAGGTGGACAACGCTTGCTGGTAGGTGTGGAGGAGGAGAAAAGAGAGAAAAAGAATTGTGTGTGGTGCTGATTTACTTGCCTGTAAACCTGCGGCTATGGTGCTTGTAGGCCACTCTACAAGACGAAAATAATTAAAGAATACTTCTTAGTGCTTTTACCTGGTGTTCTGTGTGTCTGTCTATTGAGTTTAAGGGGCAACAGTGACCCCTAGCGTCCACAGTGTGTATATCTATTTATTTAAAGAGCTTCTATAAAAAGCAAAAAAAAAAAGTCTATCTATCTATCTATCTATCTATCTATCTATCTATCTATCTATCTATCTATCTATCTATTCCAAAATACACCACAATAAGTGTTAACTTTTGCCATCTTGTGGCAACACCTAAGCACCAAACAGAGCTTCCTGGGCCTCCTAAATACCGAAAGAAGTATAAATAATGTCAAGTATACGGCATCCTTTAGCACAATTTTTATTCCTATTTTCTGTGAGGTGCTTATTGTGTGTACATTTAGATTCTCAAAGCTGTGACTTTATCTGCTCATATAACTGATTACTTTAAACTTCTTTTTATAGTGGGAAGAAACATTTTATACACCTACCATGAGGTCATATTAAAGGAAAGTAATACATATTTAGTTTCAAAGGTCTTTGATTGGTTTAATCAAGAAAATATTTATGCATTTTGTATAAGATACTTTTATAAAAAAAAACAAGAAAGAAACCTTTACTATATTAGAATAAATGATTTAATAAATGAGTTAATATATTTATCTTGAATGTCAACCCATCCCTTGTGTATGAACTTCATTTAATAGTAGTATGCATTTATTCATTTTCTGAACTTGGGACTGTGGGAGACAGAGCCTTCCCTGTCTGCACTGACAGCCACCAGCTTCACACTAAATGTAAAAAAAAATCAATGTTGAAAATGTGATGAATTTAGTGTGATGAGATTTAACAGAGGCTACAATATACAGAAGACAGTATTCTATTTTGTGTTTTCTGATCAAGGGACACCTTTCATGGGTCATATTCATTTAAAAGAGTATTTAATACAGAGGGCCAGATTAAAATTCCACAGGGCCCTTGGGTATCAACACCTCCAGACCTCCTGTGCTTCCACTTCCCCAAACAGAAAAAAGTGACAAATCAAATGCACTAAACTATAGCCAGGTCCATATGGGAGGAATGATGGCTCTGAGGTTAGGGATCTTTGCTAGCAATCAGAAGATTGCTGTTTTGAATCCCATAAATGCCAGAAGTGACTGTACTCTGTTGAGCCCTTGAGCCATGCCCTTAACCTGCAATTGCTTTGTCCTGGGTATGACGTTAATCTACATTCAGCCCTGCAAGCACGCCTTTCAACTTACGGAGAAAACTTGGGGGTTGGTGGCAGGATTGGCATGTGGTGGGTAAGGCAAAGTGCAATCGGCACATGCTCCCAACCTCAGGTCCTTAGGTGTTTGGATAGTGACACAGTTTTCATAATTTTGGCTCTGTACACCACAACAATGGATTTGAGACAAAGCAATCAAGATGTGAGTGAAGTATAGACTCTTAGCTTTAATTCAAGAGTTTTAACAAAAATACCATGTGTGCTGTTTAGAAAAGATAGCCATTTTATACATGGTCTCCCTATTTTCAAGGGCTCAAAAGTATTTTTTAATTTTTTGTTGAAAAATCTTTAAAGTCAATGACTGCCTGAAGTCTGGAACCCAGGGCTATCTCCAAGTGCTGGGTTTCCACCCTAGTGATACTTTGCCAGGCCTTTACTGTAGCTGTCTTCAGGTGCTGCTTGTTCATTGAACTTTCTGCCATTTGTTTTGTCTTCAGCGAGTGAAATGCATGTCCAATTGGGTTGAGGTCAGTTGATTGATTTGGCCATTGAAGAATATTCCACTTTGCCTTGAAAAGCACTTAGTTTGCTTTCGCGGTATTTTTTGGCACTTTGTTCATCTGTACTGTGAAGTGTCGTCGTATTAGTTTTGAAGCAGTTGTCTGAATCTGAGCAGATAGTATAGCCCTGTACACTTAAGAGCTTATCCTACTTCTGCCAACAGTCATATAATCAATAAACACCAGTGACTGACTTCCATTCACAGCCATGCATCTTTATGCCATAACACTGCCTCCACCATTGTTCACAGAGGATGTGGTATTCATTGGATTATGAGCCATTTCTTCTCTTCTCCATACTCTTCTTTTTACAACATTCTGGTACATATTGCTATTAATATCCATTGTCCAAAGATAATTGTTCCAGAACTGCACAAGCTTTTAAAATATGTTTTTTTTAGCAAAGTCTAATCTGCCTAATCTTCCTATATGTGAGATTTACCAGTGGCTTACCAGTAGTTTGCATCTTGTGGTAAACCCTCTGTCTTTATTTTCATAAAGTCTTCTCTTGACTGAAGACGTTGGCAATGATAGGTCTACCTCCCATAGAGTGTTCTTGGTTTGGCTAAATGTTGTGAAGGGTTTCTTCTTCACCACGGGCAGAATTCTGCAATCATCAAGCACAGCTGTCTTCTGTAGTTTTACAGATCTTCTGTTGATGCTGAGTTCACCAGTGTGTTCCTTCTTTTTAAGAATGTACCAGATGGTTAATTTGACCCTTCCTTGTTTTATTACAATCTAAGTTGTTTGTTTTGTTTTTTCAACCTAATGATGGCCTGTTTTTACTTGCATAGAAAGTTCTTTAGACCTCATATTGAGAGTTCACAGTGACAACTTCCAGATGCAAATTTCACACTCGGAATCAGTTGCAGACCTTTTAGCTGCTTAATAGTTAATGAAATAATGAGAGAACTGCTTCCACCTGGCTGTGGAACAGCTTGTCAGTCAAACAACAAAAAATTTTGAAACCCTGGAAATGGGGGGCTATGCAGAAAAACGGCCTTCATTTCTAAACAGCTCAGACAATATTTTTGTTAAACCCCTTATATTAAAGCTGAAAGTCTATACTTCAGCCACATCTTAATTGCTTTATTTCAAATCCATTGTGTCACTGTCCAAATACTTATAGACCTGACTGTATATTCCAAATCAATTTACTAAACTAGTATTAGTAGTAAACACACTTCCAAAAGACCTCCACGGGTTGTATAAAAAGAAGGTACCCAGGAAGGAACGTAACAGTTTTTTTTTTTTTGTGAAACATTTGTTTAATATACTTTTCCCATGAGCGAATGCAATTTAGCAGACACAGCCATCTTGTGATACACGTGAAGGGTAATCCAGTGTTTAGGTTTTTTGGTGCTGATGCCCCCCTGTGTCTTGCAATCCCTGAGTACCCACTCAATTGCCCACATGATTAATCTGGCAACACTATTACAATATTGCAATTAGGTGCAGTCAATGGCAGCTAACAGCAGCCATCATTTTTAGCAACTGAAAAGGAATAAGAATACAAATAGGATTGTGCACTGAAATGCACCTGTGAAATGCACTGGCATTGTTTTTTCACTAGTATCAATATCTCACATGAATCTTCTATACTAATAAAAGGCAAAGCCCTCACTCACTCACTCACTGACTGACTCATCACTAATTCTCCAACTTCCCGTGTGGGTGGAAGGCTGAAATTTGGCAGGTTCATTCCTTACAGCTTCCTTACAAAAGTTGGGCAGGTTTCATTTCGAAATTCTACGCGTAATGGTCATAACTGGAAGCTGTTTTTCTCCATTTACTGTAATGGAGATGAGCTTGAAAGCCGTGGGGGCGGAGTTTCGTGTGACATCATCACGCCTCCTACGTAATGACGCAGTACGTAGAAAACCAGGAAGAGCCCCAAAAAGCGCTGATAAAAACATGCATTATATAATTGAGAAGGCAGCGAAACAATAAGAAGCGAGCGAGTGACATATACAACCATATTCATGAGTTCTGCTACTTCGGAAACAAAGCACGATGTAAACCTAAACTTTAAATTAAGTTCATAGACAGGTTGCCGCTGGCGTTTGTAACTTAGTGCCTGCCCATATAAGGCCGTCCGTCAGCGGCAATCCAATAGCAAACTGCCACTAAATATTCACGGGTGAAGGACTGTGCTTATGCAGAGGAAGATGAGATGGTCAGGGTGGTGTTTGGCACGAACTCAGCGAAACTACGAGAGAAAGTTTTAAGTGCCAGGACTTCGGTAACATTAAATACAGCCATGGACATAGCACGACATGGCACCAGCACAGCTGGGAAACTTCGATGCATGTACACCGAGCGGCTCACGTGATCTGCCGCAGTGCACAGACAAAAAGCAACAGTTCCAAAGAGCGCTAAACAAAAACCGAATTACACAATTGAAAAGGCAGCAAAAAAATATGAAGCGTCTGATACATACAAGCATATTCATAAATGCAGCTACCGCGGAAACAAAGCACACGGTGGAAAAAGTCAATGTCCCGCAAAAGGAAGACATTGTAAAAAAAAAACCCGTGCATGCAGTGTGTCAGGTCTCAGATAAAGAAGAAGACGAGCTGTTTATTGATGCAGTAAGAAACGAATCGATGAATGAAACCTGTCATCTTTACAACGATTGACAAACACGGAATGTAACTTGAACACAACACATCCTACAAATACGAACCTGATTGAAAGAAATAATGATAATCAAATCCTTGATGACAGCAACACTCAGTAACACTAACAAAACAATTACTGTATATTGACAGTCATGTTACGTTATTTTAAAAATGTTCCCTTTTCTTTTTCATAGCTTCTTTAACACACTACTTCTCAGCTGCGATACGCAGGTATATATATATGTATATATATACCGCGATCTACATACTCGAATAATGGATACTTAATTCGCCATCAATGATTGTTTTGGTAAAGCCATACTCAGTGTATTCATTAGATGAACGGTAAAAAAGTAAGAGCGAGGGGAGGATGACTTATTGAGGCATGCAGGCAAAACCACAATAGCACGCGGGCTCGATGTACTGTAGTGCGCGTCAACTCTATCTGAATTGTGCGATCACATTTGAAAAAATATATCTTTTCAAGTTCTATTTAGTCCATATGTGTCAAACTCAAGGCCCGCAGGCCACATCCGGCCCGGCGTGTAATTATATCCGGCCCGCGAGATCATTTTATATACTGTATTATTGTCATTAATGGCCCGGGGATATGAAGCGCTGGTAACACAATAAACTACAGATCCCATAATGCAGCGCTTCAGCTGCCTTGCCGAACACTTACCGCGTTAATCAAGTCTAGCTTATGATGCTGCAAGTTATTGCGAAGCTAGCCCACACGATGCCGAAGAGAAAAGGTGATTCTGAACATAGAGCCTTTAAAAACCGATGGGAGGCTGAGTATATGTTTACTGACATTGCCGGTAAACCCGTGTGTCTCATTTCTGGAGCAAATGTGGGTGTAATTACAGAATTTAATCTAAAACGGCATTATGAGACAAAACATCAAGATAACCTGAAGGACCTGAATGCAATGCACAAGATACAGAAAGCAGAAGAGTTAAAGAAGAATCTGACACTTCAGCAGACGTTTTTACCCGTGCAAAATCACAAAGTGATTTCAAGTGAAGCTACTTTTATGGGAGACACAAATGCACCAGTGCAACTTGCCCCACTTTCCCTGTTGCCAAGTAATGTTGAACCAAGTCGACACTACGGTGTTCCCAAATACGCACTTTGTTCATAAACTGAATGATTTGATTTGTTATTGCTGAAAAGTACAAATTTTATTTATGTTTCCAGGTTTTGTTATGCACCATGTTCATATTTGAATTTGTATAATTTTGACAGGATATATTTTTATGGAGAGCAAAATCTTTTGGGATATTTAAAATTTAAGTTTATTTTTTATATAAAATTACATAAGAGTAAAGAAATTTGAATGTTTGTTCTTTTAACATTTACTTTATTTCTAACTTGTATAATTTAGACAGGATATATTTTTATGGAGAGCAAAATATTATAAGTTATTTAAGGTTTGAGTTGATTTATTCCGGAATAATATTCTGTCGACTAAATAAAAATTCCTTCTATTTAAAATTTAAATAGAACTTCAACATATACGATAGTTGTGTGTGTGTGTGTGTGTGTGTGTATGTATATATGTAGATATGTACAGTATGCATATATATGTTTATATATATGTGTGTGTAAGTTTTTCACACCACTGTATATACAATTTGCCCCCTTCCTGATTTCTTATTCTTTTGCATGTTTGTCACACAAAATGTTTCTGATCATCAAACACAT
>JANRMT010062799.1:123654-203874 GCA_026402145.1 Polypterus bichir lapradei
ATTTGTAAGATACTGTAAATAAACGTGGGTGATGATTGAAACGGTGTCCGCCTGTGTGTGTCCGGGCCGTCATATTTCACAGTGGCGTAGCCGGCAGGATGCTCCACCTGGGTCGAGGTGGGGACCTGTATTCCAGAAAATGTCTGTGAAAGGCCCAGCGCAACAGGGGAACCCACCCACGTGCCGCAGGGGCGGCGTGCACCCAACCCTGCAGCAACGAAGTGCTGCATGGACCAATGGGGGTCCATTGACGGACTGTGTAATTCAGGGGCGGCTCACTGATGCGGAGCCTAGGAAGGGGGCTGCCAAGAAGGAGAGGCTGTGTCTGCGGAAGCCGCAGCAGCAGAGCTGCCCGGAGAGACGCTCTCCGGCGAGAGAGGAGAGCGTGATGGCCGACCAGAAGTCCCTCCTCGTTATAGGCAGGGGATTGGACAGCGTGTCCTGTTTTCTCACCAGTGATTCGTCAAAGGCGAGAGCAGGGAATGTCCGTCCTGTGCTCCAAAGCAACCCAAATGGGCCGCAGGGAAAGGCCCATAGAGAGCAGTCGGTAGGTGGAACCACCCACAAGGTAAGCCCACTGCCGGCTGCTTCTCTCTCCTTGGCGGCGATTTTACAGGAGCTGCAAGAAGAACTGCACCTTGTGCTGTCGCCGCCGGCCGAGCGATGTGCCCTCCGGGCGGAGACGCTGGACTCAGGAGGGATGGCAGTGGCGTCGGGTCGAGAGCCGCAGGCAAGAGAGGATCGGCGGACTGCAGGAGCTCCTGGATGGAGAGGCACAGCGGGGAAGGTAAGTGAGACCAACCCCGTGAAGCTCTGGACGCCAGCGGGGCTGGGTCTGCCCTCTTACAATGAGCAGATCCAAACTGCCGCGGCGTCCCAAAGTAAGCGGAGGAAGCGGCTTGGGGAAGCCAGTTCCTCCGACATGGGAGGACGTGCTGCTGAGTGCGCACGTCCCGCGAAGGGCCGTCCTCTGCGGAGGCAGAGGAAAACCCCGCAGCATGGGAGGTGGACACGACGCCTGAGCCCACTAGTGGTTCCGTGGCGGGGACGGCGGACTTGCCGTGTGGAGAAGCTGAACGAGGGAGCATCAGGGTACCGATCGGAGCGGAGAGCGTTGGCCCAGCTGAAAAGACGAGCCGAGGGGCTGCGTCAGGGCAACGTCCCCGCCCCTTGTTTTTCTATTTCTTTTACAGGGTTGGGCCCTAGGCTGCAATGTGTCGGCTTGACACCGAGGCGTTCTTGTCCTCACGGATTGGTCCGCTGGTCCCGAGAGGTCCCAGCTAGCGGGGGAGTAATGTCACAGGTGGCTGGGTGCGGTCGGCAATCAGCTGCCTATTTAAGGAGCCGCCGCCCTGCAATCAAGGCTGGAGTCAGGTGAGGAGGAGGACAAGGTCGTGGCAGAGGAGGTGAAGAGAGGCCCGAGTGTTTGTGTGTGGAAACTGTGACATTTGACTTTGGGGAGACTGGGGGTTTGGTGGCGGTGCACTTAACATTTGTAAGATACTGTAAATAAACGTGGGTGATGATTGAAACGGTGTTCGCCTGTGTGTGTCTGGGCCGTCATATTTCACAATATATATATATATATAGATATATGTATATATATATATATATATACACACAGTGTATCTGGAAAGTATTCACAGCGCATCACTTTTTTCACATAAGTGTTAACTTTTGCCATCTTGTGGCAACACCTAAGCACCAAACAGAGCTTCCTGGGCCTCTTAAATACTGAAAAAAGTATAATGTCAAGTGTGCTGCATCGTTTAGCACAATTTTTATTCTTATTTTCTGTGTGGTGCTTATTGTGTGTACATTTAGATTCTCAAGGCTGTGACTTTATCTGCTCATATAAACTGATTACTTTAAACTTCTTTTTATAGTGGGAAGACACATTTTATACACCTACCATGAGGTCATATTAAAGGAAAGTAATACATATTTAGTTTTAAAGGTCTTTGATTGGTTTAATCAAGAAAATATTTATGCATTTTGTATAAGATACATTTATAAAAAAAAACAAGAAAGAAACCTTTACTATATTAGAATAAATGATTTAATAAATGAGTTAATATATTTATCTTGAATGTCAACCCATCCATTGTTTATGAACTGCATTTAATAGCAGTATGCATTTATTCATTTTCTGAACTTGGGTCTGCGGGAGACAGAGCCTTCCCTGTCTGCACTGACAGCCACCAGCTTCACACTAAATGTAAAAAAAAAATCAATGTTGAAAATGTGATGAATTCAGTGTAATGTGATTTAACAGAGGCTAAAATATACAGAAGACAGTATTCTATATTGTGTTTTCTGATCAAGGGACACTTTGCATGGGTTGTATTCATTTAAAAGATGGCTACAATGAGGCTAAGAAGAGAGCATTGACTGGGAGTACTTGAGTGTGGCAGTTCTGTTGTTGTTGTTATTATTTTATTACATTTCCTTTTAATCTTATCTGACCATGATGTACAAAATGTGATATTAAAAACAGATATGGCTGGTGTCAGAGTGAAATTCACATATCTTTTTCTTTTCTTGCAACAAAGTACAAACAACAATTGTGCAAACTGAAAACTACATACGGGGTTAAACAGCTATAATTAGAGTATATATATATATATATATATATATATATATATATATATATATAAAGTGCATTCGGAAAGTATGCACAGCGCATCACTTTTTCCACATTTTGTTATGTTACAGCCTTATTCCACAATGGATTAAATACATTTTTTTCCTCAGAATTCTACACACAACACCCCATAACACCCCATAATGACAATGTGAAAAAAATTTACTTGAGGTTTTTGCAAATTTATTAAAAATAAAAAAACTGAGAAATTACATTTACATAAGTATTCACAGCCTTTGCTCAATACTTAGTCGATGCACCTTTGGCAGCAATTACAGCCTCAAATCTTTTTGAAAATGATGCCACAAGCTTGGCACACCTATCCTTGGCCAGTTTCGCCCATTCCCCTTTGCAGCACCTCTCAAGCTCCATCAGGCTGGATCTCTCCAGAGATGTTCAATTGGATTCAAGTCTGGGCTCTGGCTGGGCCACTCAAGGACATTCACAGAGTTGTCCTGAAGCCACTCCTTTGATATCTTGGCTGTGTGCTTAGGGTCATTGTCCTGCTGAAAGATTAACCATAGCCCCAGTCTAAGGTCAAGAGCTCTCTGGAGCAGGTTTTCATCCAGGATGTCTCTGTACATTGTTGCAATCATCTTTCCCTTTATCCTGACAAGTCTCCCAGTTCCTGTCGCTGAAAAACATCCCCACAGCGTGATGCTGCCATCACCATGCTTCACTGTAGGATTGGTATTGGCCTGGTGATGAGCGGTGCCTGGTTTCCTCCAAACGTGATGTCTGGCATTCACACCAAAGAATTCAATCTTTGTCTCATTAGACCAGAGAATTTTGTTTCTCATGGTCTGAGAGTCCTTCAGGTGCCTTTTGGCAAACTCCAGGCGAGCTGCTATGTGCCTTTTACTAAGGAGTGGCTTCCGTCTGGCCACTCTACCATACAGGCCTGATTGGTGGATTGCTGCAGAGATGGTTGTCCTTCTGGAAGGTTCTCCTCTCTCCACAGAGGACCTCTAGAGTTCTGACAGAGTGACCATCGGGTTCTTGGTCACCTCCCTGACTAAGGCCCTTCTCCCCCGATCGCTCCGTTTAGATGGCCGGCCAGCTCTAGGAAGAGTCCTGGTGGTTTCGAACTTCTTCCACTTACAGATGATGGAGGCCACTGTGCTCATTGGGACTTTCAAAGCAGCAGACATTTTTCTGTAACCTTCCCCAGATTTCTGCCTCGAGACAATCCTGTCTCAGAGTTCTACAGACAATTCCTTTGACTTCATGCTTGGTTTGTGCTCTGACATGAACTGTCAACTGTGGGACCTTATATAGACAGGTGTGTGCCTTTCCAAATCATGTCCAATCAACTGAATTTACCACAGGTGGACTCCAATTAAGCTGCAGAAACATCTCAAGGATGATCTGGGGAAACAGGATGTACCTGAGCTCAATTTTGAGCTTCATGGCAAAGGCTGTGAATACTTATGTACATGTGATTTCTCAGTTTTTTTATTTTTAATAAATTTGCAAAAACCTCAAGTAAACTTTTTTCACGTTGTCATTATGGGGTGTTGTGTGTAGAATTCTGAAGAAAAAAATGAATTTAATCCATTTTGGAATAAGGCTGTAACATAACAAAATGTGGAAATAATGATGCACTGTGAATACTTTCCGGATGCACTGTATATAGATATATAAAAAAAGAATACCACAAGTTGGGTATACAGTACATCATGTTTGTCAAAAAAGATAAGATAGGAACAATGACATAGGGAGGATCGTGGACACAGGCAGTGCTTGTGTCACAATTTCCACTACCTACAGTATGTAGATATAGCGGATCACCACAAAAGACACTGATTCATTGGCTAAAAACTCATAGAGTTGAGACTAAAACATGTACTTTACACTGCTTGTCATCATAAACAATGCCTGGACTGTCTTTGACCTGAGCAGCTTGGAATGCTATAATTTGGGATTAGGACATTTTTAGCACCTGATTCACAAACGGAGATGAAATGGAATAAAAAAGCACACAGTAAAGAGAAGCTCTGTTTATGTAGCACACTATCATCTATGATAAACAGTTGCTCTGATGCTTTTTATTCACAGTCTGATTGCACAAAGAAATCTTTTCACTCATCATACATGCCATGACTCTACTGGTGCACAAAACATAAGCCAAAAGGAACCACAATAATACATTCTATTTATTTACCTAAATTGCAGCTGTGCATTAATAAAGACAATAGTAGTATAAACATCTAGTTGACATTAGTAGCAAGTTCAACTCAATAACCGTGAGCGCACTTGTCTAATTTATCTAACCCCACCACAGTGCTGCAAACAAAAACAAATACACTAATCACAAAATGAACATGTGAACATGAGAATGGACAAAATTTTTTATCAAATCATATTTAAAACAGAAACAGAGGAAAGTCATACTATACTATACACTGTGTATTTCATGAAAAGAGCAAGGCTGTCTTTTCTAAAAGACTGTAAGAGTTGATTATCTCACCATTTTGCAGACTTGCTTTAATAGTTATCAAAAGGTGACCCCCAAAGTCCATGCCATTCTCCAACAGCACAATGCCCAATTACAAACATCTACAATATCTCCTTCTAAAGAGCACATATTAACAGTTGGCTAAACAACTCATCTTTATATAATATAGAGAAGATTTCAAAATGACAGTCAGTCATTTGCTAACCCACTTAGTTCTGATCAGGGGGCTATCCCTGGGCAGTGTGCCAGTTCATCGCAGGGCAAACTCACATACATACACACACAATCCACACACTAGAGCCAATTTAGTTATCACTAATCTGCCTAACCTGTATGTCTTTGAACTGTGGGATGAAACTGGAGCACCCGGAGGAAACCCACGGAGACATGGGAAGAACATACAAACTCCACGCAGGGAGGTCACAGATGTGAACCCGGGTCTCCTTATGTAGGTAAAACATTAACTAACTTTCAACAAATATACATTGCACCATAAAGTAAAACACCAAACAAAATGCAATTTCTACATGAAATTCTACACATATCTTATAGATATAAACAGTACCCTTAGGATTTTATGAGCAGAAATATTTTAAATTCAGATTTTATTGATTTAAAAAATGAAGTGTACCAAGCAGTTGCTAGAAGCATATTTATATTTGAAAGGTAAGAAGGCAGTATGAAAGGGAAATAAAAAAATAACTTGCAAAGGATTTCAGTTTTGAGGAAAAAAAATCAATCAGTTTTTAAATCTCATAATACACACTATAAGCTCCTACTGAAACAAATGTTTGAGTCAAGATAACAAGATATTTCTCTATTAGGAAGTACAATAATTAACAAGAAGAAATGAGAAAATAGCTATAAAATAAATATAAGACTGTGGTCATACATGTGACAGTGTTTCTGGTGCGCTCTGTCTTAAGCTGGTTCCGGTCTTGTGCACAGGACTGTTGGGATTTGCACTGACTCCTCACAATCCTAAACTGCCTAAGCAGGCTACAAAATGGGTGGAAGAATCTAAGTATTGTCAGAGGAAATTGCTTTTTGAAATTCCCCAGTCTAATTTCTAGTACTGTCACTACTTGATGTAATAAAAAAATGTAACAGAGTCAGCCTTTGGTTTTCTGTATAATTTGCTCCTCATTGCACTGACCTCTCTTTTAGGCCTCCTTGTAAATTTTATAAGGCTCATAATGGTTACATTTAAAAAACAATTGACCATGACTGAATTTTTTCACTATCTTGAAATCTCTGGTAAGACTTTGGTTTAAGTATCCAAATGTGTGTAAATATTTTATTAGTTATGCTATTCACAATAATGAATCATTTTTGTAAATACCAAGATTATTGAAATTGGTTATTGTAGAATTGCATGGCATTATATCAAGTTGTTTGCTGGTGCAGAAATAATTTTCCGCAACTTAACATCATTAAAACCAAAGAACTGCTTATTGACTTTCATGTCTAGTTACTATTCAGGGAATGGATGTAGAGGTGGTGCACTCATACAAGTACCTGGGGGTCCTGAATATGTCAATGCTTTCTGTTGGTTTACAGAAACTCTAAGGTAACGTATTAATATTCATGACTGGTGCGCAGCCTCCAACTAAAAACACAATGGCAAATTAAAAGACATAAAAGCAGTTTTAGAACAAAGTGAAATGGAACCATTGCTCAAATCAGTATTGAGGATTATGTAACTTCATCATCAAATGTTGACATGGAAAGTGAAACTGATGCATAATATTGCACCATATGACGAAACTGCCATAATATGCCTGTTGAATTTGGTAATGTGAAGCTTTACCATGGCGTGACAGTAGCTGAATAATAAAAAAGGGAAATAATTGTGTTCATGTGCAAGGACAAGTAAGTCATTAGCCTCCTAACTACTGTTGCCAATTCGTCAACTTTCAATGTTATGTTTAAATGTGTCAGTCACTAAATCTTACACTGTGATAGCCTAAAATAACACAAATAATGTGTCGATTGTGGCACTGACATTCTACCTTCATAAGCAAGCAAGAGAAAAATATTTTAAGAAATGTATGCAAAGAAACATGCTTCTTCTGTCCCGATTGTAACATTAGGCTGCGTGTTGGTGACTGTTTCAAAACATGTCATATGAAAGACGTGTACTAAATATGCATCAGTACAGCACTGGACAATGAACAGACCTTTCTTATTGTATGTATGTAAATGTTTTGGTTTTAATGTTCCTGTTACACATAATAACATTTTATTTTGGCTGAAAAAAAATCAACATTTTTGTTTGTTTTATCCTGGGGTTAACATAATGTTACAAAGGCAGGCTCAGTTATTTGTTTGTTATAATATAGTAATTTTTATATTTATTGTTACTCATTGGGCACTCTCCTGGGGACAAATAAAGTTCTATGTATGTATGTATCTATCTATCCTAAAAGATGAACACAAAGGTTCAGCACCCAGTTCCTTTTAAAGTCAATTGTATTTGGCGCAGAGATGTACCTGTAAGACATACTGACCTGACCCCCAGCTCAGAGGTAATGTTCTCTGTACATTTACATTTTTTTGTATTATAATCTATCAAGGAGCCAGCTTCAGTCAATCTTTTTTTTGCTAATAAGGAAACAAAGCTTATTGATTCTAAAAGTGGGCACTTCAAAATAGTGTTCCAGATTAAAGGTTCTTTTAGGATAGCTCTAAACACAGGATGATAATTCACATTTTGAAGGTTGCTCATACTGAAGGGATACTATTCAGCTGTATAGGGAAAAAATTCTTGCATGATTTGTGCTTAAAAGTGTCACATTATCATAATTTGAAAGACATGACAGACACTCACTGGTGGGAATGTTTAGATGTGAGCACTTTAAATACTTCTGCATGGAGGTCACTATATAAACCGGAAATAAAAAAAAAAAGTTGCCTTAGATAGTACTACACAAAGCGATTGACACCAACTTTTTTGACTGTGATTGGGTTCAGCGATGTGGATCATTGTCCTTTATGTCAGGGGTCCCCAACCTCCAGTCCGTGGCCCGAGAGAACTGTCTGCAACAGAGACTCACTCAGTGAAGGGTTACAGCAAAATGGCTGCCCCCTTCACTGAGGACGCTTTTCAGAACGCTAGGTGGGCAGGGCTTTGCAGCGGTGCAGAAAAAGGAGAGAG
The DNA here is from genome assembly GCA_026402145.1 of Polypterus bichir lapradei. Classification (NCBI taxonomy): domain Eukaryota; kingdom Metazoa; phylum Chordata; class Cladistia; order Polypteriformes; family Polypteridae; genus Polypterus; species Polypterus bichir. The sequence goes on from JANRMT010062799.1 coordinate 131,914, forward strand.
ACCAAGCTGAAGATAGATACAAGCACATACTACAGGTAAAATTCTGTTACAACGAAAATCTTTACAACGAACTTTTCATTACAACAAAGTATTTTTATGGTCCAGACAGTTTCCACATATGACACAAGTCTGTAGAAATCTCATTACTACGAAATACATTCAACAGATACTTTCATTACAAAGAAAGTGACCTTGAGATGCTTGAATGAATCATCCACAGAGCAGTTAGTTCTGTGGTTGCAGCTCAGTTGTGCACAAAGATCCCCAAACAGAAATATTGTAAAAAAATTCTTTCTTCAAACTTTCCTCGTACTGTATTTTAGCTGCTTTTGTTTTCGGTGGTTTTCAGTGATACCTTTTGCTTATTGCTCGTCAACATTTGAAAAACATCCATTGGAATTTAACTTATTGTCAGCCTCCTATAGAAATGGCAGACATGAAAAAATGATAACAGTTCATATTAGAAAAAAAAAACTTTACATTTTTGCAGCTCTCGATTGCGGCAAAAAGAAAAAGATGTTGCCAGTGAATTCGGAATTTCGCCATCGACGCTGTCAACTTTCTTGTAAGACCGAGCAAAAAAAGAAGAAAAAAATTTCGGGTTGCAAACGTTTGTGAACTGCTGGATTCGAAGACACCGAAAAAGCAATTTTTATGTGGTTCAGTGATGCTTGTTCAAGAAACATTCCTATTAATGTGGCACTCATTCAAGAAAATATGTGGTTTCTAAACTCTCTTGGGACCTCCCCCAAGTGGACAACACGCCAAAGAGCATCCCGAAGTGTGATCACCATATCTGTGGAAGACTGTTTATCCATTGCCGGGGCAACAGCAGGCTCACAGCTCTGCTGCGGCTCTTCACCAAAGCAAACAGAAAAGATCTGGATGGGTGATGCAAGGAACATTGTAAATGCAGGGAACAGGATTACTTGGCCACTAACCTGCCCATGACCCTGTCTGACTGCTCTGTCTGTTTATAGGAGAGTGGCAGATCATGCTACAATAAATAACCCTGCTGTTCCTGTTTCAAGCTGAATAAAGCTGGTGTTGCTAAAGTACTGAGACTAAGCCTTGTGTTTTGGGGTGTAAGGCAGGGAGTTATTGCGTGCCCATGATCTTTTAGAATTCGCTTCTGTGGCGCTTCACTGCAGCGCTGTGAGCCTGCTGTTGCCCTACTCCGGCAACACACAATCAATCTTCCACAGATGTGACAATTGCGCTTTGGGACGCAGTTCAGCGTGATGTTCTCGTTGGGAGGGGGGGATCCCAAAAGAGTTCAGAAACCTCACAATATGAAGAAGAAGAAAAGGATGATTCAGCTTCTGATTGATAACTGTGCTGCCCACAGCATGCTTCCGTATTTAGATAATGTTCTCGTTGAATTCCTCCCACCCAATTGCACAGCAGTGCTTCAGCAGTTGGGTTTGGGCATAATTCGCACCCTAAAAGTGTATTATTGCAAGTAAATGCTGAGAAAAATTCTTGTCAGCATAACTTGTAGACAGGAGAAGATTAAAATTAACGCAAAAGAAGCTATTGAAATGATTGCAAACGCCTGGACGCAAGTTAAAGAAAGCGCTATAGTGAAAAATACAGAATCTCATTACAACAAAATTTTCATTACATCTAAATATTTTTTAGGTCCCTGGCAGTTCGTTGTAACGGAATTTTACCTGTATTTGCACTACAGGCATACAGGCACTATTGGGTACCCCACTTTTACCCACTCTGCAGACTCAGTATCCAGTCAGGCTGGAGGAGTCCTGGAGGAGCGTAAGAAGGAAAATCTGAGGCGGAGGTGGAGCAGCAGCACGTGGGGCAGAGGCAGAAGATACCCGTTGTTCAAGCTGGCAGATAAAGTGGCTGCATTCAAAGCCAAATCTGATTTATGGGGCCGACGAATGAACATTGGGATTTTTGATATGTTTCAAACATTAGCAGACGTTGTTAAAGATACCAAGCCAGGACCTTCTTTCTCCCAGCTGGTGTATGATCACCTGTCTTAACTTTCAATAGAGTTTGAGCATCATGGATCTTTCACATCTAGCATTTGGGAAGTCTGACCATAACGCCATTTTCTTCATGCCGGAATATAAACAGTTTCATTCATGAAGCTCCGGTCACGAGGGAGGTGAAGCGCTGGAGTACCCAATCAGAAGCTATGCTGCAGGATGCACTCGATGATGTGGACTGGGACATGTTCCGAACATGCGCAGATGATCAACGAGTTTGCGGAAGCAGTAGTTAGCTTTGTTAGTATGCTTGCTGATGAAGTTGTCCCCACAGCGAGAGTTAAATCTTTTCCCAACCAGAAACCGTGGGTTGACAGATCAATCCGCACGGCAGTAAATGCTCGAACCACTGCTTATAATGCTGGACTCACTACTGGCAATATGAGCGCCTACAAAGCGGCTTCATACGGCATTCGGTGTGTGGTGACAGTCGGCAAACACCGGTATTAGGAGCGAGTAGAGCTGCACTTTCAACAGGGCGACATACGGAGTATGTGGCACCGACTGCATACCATCACGGACTATAAAGGAAAGTCTCATGCGACGGTAAGCGCAGACTGTGCATTTGCATTTGCTAACGAACTCAACACGTTTTATGCCCGTTTTAAGGCTGATTACGCAGCTAGTGCTAACTACTGCCTGACTATGGAGGACGGTGACATCATCAACATTGCAGAGGGCGATGTGCATGCAGCACTGAAGCGAGTAAACATCTGGAAGGCGGTAGGGCCAGACGGCATGTCTGGACGCCTGCTACGTTGACCAGCTAGCTGGAGTACTCACCACCATCTTCAACGAGTCTCTAGCGCAGTCTGTGGTTCCTATGTGCTTCAAAAGATCCACAATCATTCCTGTTCAAAAGAACAATAAGCCCACGTGCCTGAATTACTACAGACCTGTTGCACTGACATCAGTAATCATGAAGGTGTTCGAGAAGCTACTGAAAGACATCATCTCATCCTCCATCCCAAGCACCGTTGACCCACTCCAGTTCGCCTACTGTCCTAACAGATTGACGGAGGATGCCATTTCCCACATACTGCACACTATCCCCAGCCATGTGGACAAGAAACAGGGGAACTATGTGAGATTGTTGTTCATTGACTATAGTTCAGCATTCCATACAATAATACCCTGTAGGCTGTTTGTGAAACTGAGGGACTTAGGACTCAGGTGTTGTCTTGGCCCCCTGCTGTACTCCCTCTACACCCATGACTGCTCAGCCACTCATTCCTCCAACACTATTGTGAAGTTTGCAGATGACACGGTGGTATTGGGCTTTATCGCGAACAACGATGAGAAGGTCTACATGGATGAAGTTGTGAACCTGACATTATGGTGTCAGGAAAACTGCCTCTAGCTCAACGCCAGCAAAACCAAGTAGCTGGTGGTGGACTTCAACAGGAGACAGCAGTGGGACTATAAGCCCCTGATCATTAATGGGACTCAAGTGGAAAGGGTGAACAGTTTTCAATACCTGGGGGTTTACATCTCTGAGGATCTGACATGGTCTGAACACATCCAAGTTCAGACCAAAAGGGCAAGAGGAGACTCTACCATGTCAGACAGCTTAGGAAGTTTGGGGTTTCTTCAGGGATTCTAAAGACTTTCTACTCTGGTGCTGTGGAAAGTATCCTGACACAGAACATTACATTCTGGTTTGGAAACTGCTGTGTTCAGGACTGTAAAGCCCTACAGAGAGTGATCTGTGCAGCGGAATGCTGCTGCTGGTCAGCTCTACCATCTATGAAGGACATTTATACCAGAAGATGCAGAACCAGAGCTCTCAGGATTATCAAAGACTCCTCTCATCCCAGCAATAGCCTGTTTCATCTATTAAAATCAGGTAAAAGGTTTTGTAGCATCCTGGCCAGGATAGAGAGACTCAGAAGGAGTTTCTATCCTCAAGCCATAAGACTGTCAAATCAATACATGCCATCTCATCCATATAAGTTGTACTATGCCATCTACCCTTACCTTGAATTGGAATTGGTCTGTCATTTAACTATGCACCTGTCTAACTTTGGTTTTGCACAATAATCACTACACTATTGCACCTTAACACTTAATTCTACTTTATTCACATAATTTTACTTATTTATTATGTTCTACTATACTGTGTCACACACGTGCACATGGGAGGCAGCTAAAGGGCTTGAGTGACGGCAGTTCTGAGGCATGCTGGGAGCTGGCAGAGTGCACTGACTCTTTTTCTCTCTTTCCTGTAGACCATTCTCGGGAGATTCCATCTGGCTCTCTTGACGTCACTTCCGGGACCAAGCCAATGGAAGGAGACCTTACCGGCTCCGGCCCCTGTGATGTCACGTCCGGGCTCGAACCAATGACTAAAGAACATGGGCCTGATCCTTATGACCTCATTTCCTGTCTTCCCCTTTGAAAGCCTGTCCCTTTTCCCTAAATCCACAGTCTTGTTTTGGACTCATTTGTATGCACATCAGTGCTGTTTATTTTGATAACAAACAACTTTGCAGCCAGGATACCAGAATATACGGGTGGCTGCCCCAAACCTTTATTGGAGTATGTCTCGTTATTGTGACAACTGTTATCTTTAAATCTATGACTTTTTGTTAATCTAACTGATATTCTTCTAACTTTGCACAGTTTTTGATAAGCGGATCAGGATGCATTTCACTGCGTGTTGTCCTGTATAACTATGCATGTGACAAATAAAGAATCTTGAATCTTATTTCCCAACCACAAAAGACCCCCAAATTGGAAGAAATGGATCCGTGATCCATTTGTGAATAAGCCAGGTGAATCAACTTTGTCTGTGGTTGAAGAGGATCAACAGCTTGAGGTTGCAAATGATGGTCGCCTTAAAAGTATGTTTGAAACAACTTCAAATCTCCATATGTTTTGGATTAAAGTCAAGGTGGAATAGCCTGAGGTTGCCACAAAAGCACTGAAAAGTCTGCTTCCATTTCTAACATCCTATCTTTGTGAGGCAGCGTTTTCTGCAGTGACAGCAACCAAAACGAGATTACGGAGTAGACTGAACATAAGCAACACACTTTGCGTGTCACTGTCTTCCATCCTCCCCAGATGGGATCATCTGGTTGCAGGAAAACAAGCTGAGGGCTCCCACTGATTCTGCATTATGGTAAATTGTATAATTTCTATTACAGTATTATAACTTAATAATAATAGAAATGTAATGTATATTGTATATAAAACTGCCCTATGAACCCACCCCCCCACCAGTCCCTGGAAAAATTTGCTTCTATAAAAGCAGTCTTTGGTGTCAAAAAGGTTGGAGACCACTGCTTTTTATAGGTTTTAAAAAGGAAACACTTTTTTCACCTCTTTGCTTTTTGTTTTAGATTAACTCCTTTATTTGAATGGTTGGATTACTTTTTTAAGGAACCAAATTTAGATTATGCAGTTAATTCTTTTGTTTCTGGCTTTAAGATTTCTAGATAACTTAACACCAAGTGCTTACTTGCTAATATTTTGCTAGGTCAGGCAAAACTAGCAGTTTTAAAAACTAGAATAAATAAAGTTAAGAACACTTTCACAACCAATTCAGTACTAATGTTTAAAGTACTAGTGAGACGTAGATTGATAATTAATTTTGCATATTATAAACTCATTAATGATATGGGGAATTGTGCATGGCTGGGTGACTGGCGAATTACCTGATACTCAAATGTTTTGATTATATTCTTATATATTTGGATTATATTCTTATATACTGTATGTTTGTTGAAATTTAGGGACTTGGATAAATGCTGTATTAAGTATAATTGTATGTGAAGTTAATATATGTTAACAATATAATATATAATATTATATATTATTATATTATTATATTATATATAAAGTATTTTTATGTTTATCTTGTTATTTGACTGAATAAAGATCTCAAAAAAATTTTATTTAATCTGTGGTTCATTGTGTGGCGGGTGTGGCTATGCACTGTATCAGTGCATGCTTCCAATCTCCTGCTATCTATAGTATCTATATATCTATCACATGTCTTTTCCTCTCTTCAATATTGTTTAATTATTTCTAATATTTAAAAAACAGTTTGGATTTAACCAGGTATTATAGAATAAGTAATTTGGTATATTGCTTTATAAGTTACTGAAAACAACAGTTTATTTCACTTTCCATCAACTGTACAGAACAACTTCAAATGTTATGAATGTAAAGTCTGGCCCATTTCTGAAGATGTTAACCCACCAATACTATCTTCAGAATCTGTTTTTTTCTGAAGTATTTTTTGTTCTGAGTAATTAATTACATCATACATAAATGACCACTAACATACAGTAGGATACTGAATTTTAACAGCACATCTATCTGAATGGCCTTTTTGTCCTTTGTTAACATATCGCACTTTGATTGCACGGTTCAGAATGTGTTCTGTGATGCAACAATAAGAATTCAATTATCACTTGTCCATACATGGTAACTACAAAGCAATAAATGTCTGACACCTTGTCTGTCTCCTGTGTGTAAGTGATGCTTGCTGTTGCTTTTACATTTCTACTCTTACAATGGCTTGCATGCTTGTTTAGTACAGGATGAAGCTTATGGTGCCATTTAAACTTTATACCTTATAATTCAAAATGAACTAATTTGTATATTCTCTAAACTTCAAATAGTTCAACTATAGTATTATGCAAAATAACGGAAATAATTGTTAATAAAAACATAAGTAATACACTCTATAAAATATGTTTTATGACATACAGCATAATATATTTTTATATTCACATATAATATCCCCAGAACAATTTGTATAAATAAATTGGTGGTACTTATTTAAGCTTGAAATATACAGTAATGCCTGTTATACAGTGTTATATACAATATAAAAACAGTGTTTTCATAAGATTTTTAAAATGATTTAAAACAAAAAAGATTACAATACTATATTTCAAGAGTTTTATTATTTTTAATAATTATTGTTAATAGCATAAACAGTAATCTGTGTATGGAAAGTTAACAGCTGTTCATAATGGATATCCAAACTAAAATTACCAAAATTTTTTATTACTATATGCTATTTTTATATTGTTTATAGATGACTATTAGCATTGCTACAAATATTTACTTTCAATAATGGGTAACACTTTAATTTAAGTAAAGCAAAAAATAATCTATTTTTTATATGTTGTTAAGCAACAATACCTTAATGCTTTGATGGTTTGACATGTGAAATTGTGATATAAAGTTAAGCATTTTTTATAAATTAAAAAAAAAATACATAGCCTGTCCTGGTATTTTTATATTGGAAGCTAAGGGCACGGGACATTACCATACAATAAAAGTCTATAAAATTATAGACCCAGGACACGCTGGAGGGACTATGTCTCCCGGCTGGCCTGGGAACGCCTCGGGATTCCCCCGGAAAAGCTAAAAGAAGTGGCTGGGGAGAGGGAAGTCTGGGCATCTCTGCTCAAGCTGCTGCCCCCGCGACCCGACCTCGGATAAGCGGAAGAGGATGGATGGATGGATGAAAATTACCCAATATGTCCACTTTGAAGTTTTGATACAAGATAATATGTCCTCCATGTTTCCAATGCCATTGCATATTCCTAGTACTATTTTCCTTGAAGTAAGGATGTGCTTACTAATTTTGTGTAATAGCAGTATCATTTGTAGGAGGAGTTCTCACATAAATATGGAAGTAAATCAACACAATACCATGCATATGGCAGAACAGTTTACTCCACCTAGACTTTCTTCTCTTGCAGTGTTTTGTCTATTAAATAAATTGGCCTTGCAGATCATGTTAGATGGAACATGAGCAGCTCTTGCAGAAAAATGGATAAATAAAACTATGTACAGGCTGTAAAGTATTTTTTAGTGATTTGTTTTTCAGTTAATATGTGAATTTGGAGACTTCTAGCACAATTTTGTGATGCACACATTTTTTTTTTATTTTGCTTAATGAAAGGAGTCTAGGATTTTGAAAAACACAATAGTAAGAGTCAAGTCAATATGATGCTGAAAGTGTCAATTTTCCTCTTTATAGACACAACCTGGACCACAAGAAATGCTTGGATAAAACCTGGGTCGTTCTGCCATTTCCAGAGATTGGCCCTGACCAACAGCTTACAAGGAGAATGCTTGGATATAAATTATGTACAGTTCTTGTCAATAATAACAGGAGGTTAATATGTCAGCTGAGAGATGAGTATATGGGGCATAATGATTTGAGCTCTATGATCAGAGGGGAGTGGTCAGAGATAACAATAGCGTTGTACTTGCAAGATCGTGGGCATAAAATTGTATAAAAAAATAATCAATAAGAAATAGTTCAATTCGTGAGCAACAATGATTTACTGGTGAGAAGAAGGAGTATGCTCTTGAGTTTGGATTTAGAAATCTCCAAGGGTCCAATAATTTATTATCAATAACAAACTGTGTAATTATTTTTGTTGTGTTAGATGTTATCACCCCTGTGACTTAAGACCTATCCAGTTAAAGTCTCCGGTCATTATAATTTTATGACTGTTCACCTTAGGAATGGATGCAAATATGTTTTGAATGAAGTCTCTATTATCCACATTGGGTGCGTAGATATTTATCCACATCACTTTACAATTAAAAAAATTACCCATAATGATTACATATCGCCCTTCAGAATCAGGTACAACATCTAATACTAAAAATTAAATTATTCTATGTATTATGATTTCCACACCTCTAGTTTTCTTTATGTGGCTGGAGTGGAATATTTGAGCAGTCCAATCTCTTTGAACTGAAAATCATCCTTGCTTAATAAGTGGGTCTCCTGTAAAATACTATTTTGGTGTTTAAACCTGTTGATTGACAGAATACTTTCTTTCTCTTTAATTCATGATTGAGACCTTTGACATTCCAGCTCACAAAGTTCACTATTTGGTCATAGAGACATTGCTTCTGGACCTTTGTTGACATTTTATTGTGTTAAATTAAGGTAGTACATTAAGACAGCTTTAACCTTAATTTCCAGTTTTGCAGGAAGGTATTGTAATAAAGTCTATTGTTGTGATGACACAATTGTGGGGGTGAAAAGGATAAATAAGAAATAGCTTGGTCTCTTTTTCTCCCCACTCAGCTCCCCTGCCCCCCCCATTTTGCCTCCCCACATGAGGCTAGATCCCAGTCCTCTGACATACTTAAAGACAGAGCACATCCAAAACAAAGCAAGCCCATCAGCAGTAGTGTAGAAGGATTAAAGTAGAGATATCTATTGGAAATACAGTCCAAATACTATGAACCTAGAATATAATCTTAAACATTCCCGAAAGAATAAATCCAGGGAATAATGTTAAACAGTACTCATGGATAAGCAAATAACATATGAAAGTACAATCCTAATAAAATAAACCAAGGGTATGATGTTAAACAGTCCCCTGGATTGTTTTAATTGTAATTAAAACTTAAAAATAGCTGAAAAGAAAATAGAATGTACAATTACATCAAAAGTCTCATTACAAATGGACCAAATTGCAAAGTGTCTGGATCAATTTTCTTAGTACTTTTTCTGCTTCATCCGGAGAACTAAAAATGTAGAACTTGCCTTGAATAATCACTCTCAATTTAGCAGGATACAAGAGGCTGCATCTGATTTCGGCTTTGCATATATTTGCTATACCGTAATGTGGAGGCAACAAAAGAAATACTACAAAATGATATTTCGTCATCTGGCGGAACAGTATATTTGGAATGTATTCATTTTATACAAACAAAAAGCTGGCAAGACTGTATCTCATGCAAACTTTACATGCCAGCTTGTTGAAAAAATCATTGCCGCACATTCACTGTCCACACTACCGCTAAAGAGATGTGGTCGACCCAGCAAATCACGGAGCAATCCTGAGCGTTTTATTGGTGGACATTTTATTGATTGTATACCTCCAACAGAAAAAAAAAAAAACAGAATCCAACTCGTACCTGTGCAGTGTGCTGTTCAAAAACGGATAAATCTGGTAAGAAAATCCGAAAAGGAACATGCTATTATTGTCCCAACTGTGACATTGGATTATGTCATTCACCATGCTTTAAGATTTACCACAAATACTCATTTTGAGATTATATACTGTTTTGGCACCATTAGTAGTATTATTATTATGGTTATTATTGTTTTTATTATTATTGCTCATTTCATATAATTTCAATTTTTATTCATCATTACTATTATTATTTGCATCATTATTATACTTTTGAGATTTAATAAAAATGTAATTTTCATGCCAAAAAAAATGCAATGCTTTTTACATGTTTTTTGGAATAAAATGCAACACTAAGGAGGTTAAAGTCCTCTGCAATTATTCTAGAGAATAGTTCATCTATGAATTTCATTGGGTTTGGACTTTCACAGTTTTCAGTGAGACGTTCAGTTCTGATATTATTCCTTCTATATTCTTCGTCCACTGCAGCTAGTCTGTCTACAAGCACTTTGCAATCAGAATTTGCAGCTGTTGCTTTTTCGTCAGCGGTTGATGCCAATTGTTCAACTACTTAAATTTATTCTAAAAATTAGTTGCATTTTTTTACACATCTTTTTCTAGCATGCCTTTAATGGTTGCCTTAAAGCAATTTCTTAAAACATTTCTCCTAGGGCCTCATGCATAACGCTGTGCGTAGAATTCACACTAAAACATGGTGTACTGTATGGACAAAAGCGGAAATGTTCATATGCACAAAATAATCCAGATGCATAAATCTGTGTATTCGCCAACTTCCATGTTCTTCCGCTCCATAAATCCTGGTCAGCATGAAAAGTAATGCACCTACTGCCACTCCCCAACTCCTCCCAGAATTACACCTCTTTGAATATGCAAACCAATATAAATAGCCCTTAAGCTCAGCGTTCTGTGAAAAGGCAATGGCAAAAGCATTAGGGTAAATAGAAGAATTTTAGCGAAAACCAAGTGGAGGCAAGGAAAAATGTACTAATTGCTGGTTTAAACAGTGGTATAAACAACAAAAGAAAGTTGATCGAGTGACATAGAGTGTCAGAGAAACTCAAAAGCTCAAGTTCACAAAGTCGCAGAGTGCCCAAAATAAAAAATAAATTGTCAGATATCAAAGTCGCCGTAAAAAGCCAAGTCGTAGCCCACCATCTGAGTGTCATATGAAAGCTTATTAGAGTACAGAGAAAAGAAAAAAAAATAGGGACAGAGTGGGGAAAAAAGCTTGAAATGTCAACTTTAATCTTGAAATTTCCACTTTAATCACGTAGTTTATTTTGTCATTAAAGTAGAATATCATAAACTTTATCTTAAAATCATTTAATTTACTAGTTTCCCAAATCCCATCGTAACTAAAGTAGCATGTTAAATGCTTTGTTTGTATGTGTTCTTCTATGTGCGCTATGTTTGTGAATCACTATGTGCTTCTTAAACTGGCTTTCCCTTCCTCTGACAGGACACAGAATCAATTACATTCGTAATATTACAGCTTTCTGAATAATTAAAATACTGAGATGTATACATGATATCATTTTCATGATGATAGGAGTTAAAGCATGTTATTAAACATGGGAACACGGTGGTGCAGTGATCGTTCATGCCTCATGCAAGATGCTTGCTGCGCCGTGCGCGACCTTCGATGAAATAATTTACTGCAGCAGTACTGTCTCTTTCAAACGTACAAACCCCCAACTCCTGTCCTTCCTTTTCTTTCTCCAAATACCCAATCGCCATAGAATCAGCTCTGTAATAGATGTTAAGCCATCTGTAAGCTGAGAATGCCGATTCTTCAAAACTTTAAAGGAACATTGAAATATCTTTGTAGTACATTTTTAATTATTCTATCCATCTATCCTTCCAATGTAGCGCCAGCCCCAGCAAGAATACAGCGCAAGGCAGGAACAATCCATGAACAGAGCACCAGCTCCTTTAATGAAGTTAAAGTTTAATCTGTATAATATAATAAACATATTTTGCTGCATTTCATCTTAAAAATGATATCGTCATCATATGTAAATACACGCTTAATAAAGTGGCTCAGGTTGTACAATATTATAACTGTATCGCAAGTTTACAGTGAGGTAATTGTACTAATACGTACAAACAGCTTTACAAGGAGCACTTGATGGACTGATTGATTGCGCTTACAGTTCTTGGGATGAAACTGTTTCTGAACCACAAGGTTAGTACAGGAAAGGTTTTAAAGCGTTTGTCGCATGAGAGCAGTTCAAATAGGCAGCATGGCATAGGCATTCCACACTCAGGTACAGTGATATAAATACTCCGAGTGGTGCAGTGAGAGTAATATGGAAAAAGATGATCTGCTGTGGCAAACCCTAACAGGAGCAGCTGAAAGAAGAAGAAGGTGCAGTAAGAGTAAGAACGCTAAAGCAGCTAAGGTATTTAGAATAGTTTGGCTATTCCGTGGACCATTATATTGTTACAGATTAATTACGATCAGATGCATTAAACTAAAAACAATATGCGGTTAATTTCAGTGTATATGATAAAGCTGCGTCAGGGATGTGGATCTAAAAAAGAAAGGGAAACCACACTGCAACAAAAGCACTGCTTTGACGCTGGGTGACACCAGTTTGCAAAACCGAGCGGAGAACTTGCATACGCCAGGGTGTGAGCTACCGTGAAAAAATGCGTAGCTTTACGTCAAGTTTAGGTTTTATACATCGCGATTTGAGCGTGGAAATGGGAGTACGCAACATTTTTGTGCGTACACACCGTTTATACATGAGGCCCCTGGTCTTTAATATCCTGAAGCAGTTTCTCACTTGTCTTGTTTATGTTCTTTATGTCTTTCCTCAGTTCCTTTATTCACCCCATAACCCCCAGCTCCCCACTGAAAGCAGTACTTACTGCGGTAATCATTGCGGTGATCGTTACATTTAGCTTGGACTGTTCATTTCGGTCTCCTCCAGTGGTTGAAGTCAGTGCCGCTGACTTGCAGGGGGAAGTTGACAGTGGGGATAGTAAGGATATGCTCAGTTCCAATGAACCTTCTGGAATTGACAAGTTCTCCTGGCCCAATTCACTTGCAGTTTTGCTCCCACTTTCACACTCAGCTGTTGCAGTGTTAAGTTCCCAGAGATTTATTCTTTCGCCTATCTGTTCCAGGTCAGTCTCTGTTAGGCCGTTCCTTAAACTTAAGGCCTGTTTAGATGAAGCTTTAGCTGTGTTTTATATTTCTTTCTGAGCCACTTTTCTGCTACTCATGCTTGTATATATTTGCTTTTAAAGTAGATCAGGTTCAGTAAATACAGAATATCTTTGGATGATAGTAAAAAAATATATAAAATAGCACTGCTGCTAACGGAATTCAATCTCAGACGACCATTTCTAAATTGTGACATCATTACTATAAACTCAGAGAGAAGGTTAATAAGATCTTAGCTCAACAAATCCACAAGCAGGAAGTATGCAATGCAATACCAGTAATTACCAACACAAACAGAGACAAAATTATTGACCATAAAAATATAATACACACATTTAGAGACTACTATAAGTCCTTAAATACTACTCAGTTTAAAGAAGACAAGACACAATATAAATACTCCTCTCAGTGCAGAGGAATTGGATAAATCTCTGAATTTCTAGACGCTGTAAACTCATTTCAGAATGGGAAAGCAGCAGGTCCTGATGGCTACCCTGCTGAATTTTATGGAAAATTTTGAATTAAGTTTGCTCCTCTTTTATTAGCAACATTCATAGAGGCTATAGACAATAAAATTCTATCTCAAACTTTTCGCCAAGCACTAATTACCATCTTTCCTAAAAAAAAATAAGGACTTATTAAAATGTGCATTATACAGACCAATCACACTTGTGAATAATGATGTTAAGATACTCTCCAAAGTTCTAGCTAGAAGGACTGAGAAAGTGCTTCCTTCCGTAAGACCAATTTATTAAAGGCAGACACATAGCTTCTAATCTTCGACACCTGTCTAATGTAATACACCCACAAAGTCTAACACCCCAGAGATTTTATTATCTGTGGATGCAGAAAAAGCATTCAATGTAATTCACTACATTGCACAAATCTGGATTTGGCCCAAACATATGTGCATGGATCAAACTACTGTATACCAGTCCAGAAGCTTCAGTTTGTATGAACATCATCATTTCAGACTACTTCAAAGTAGAATGTGGTGCTAGACAAGAATGCCCCCTGTCACCACTCCTATTTGCATTTGCCATTGAGCCATTGGCTGTTCACTTTTCTAAATGCTTACGAGATAAAGGGGATTATCATATAAATGGGCTTGAACAGAAAATATAACTATATGTAGATGATATAGTACTATGTATATCAGATCCACAAAATAATGTGCCTACAGTTCTAACACCACTAGCATAATTTCAAAATATATCTGGCCTAAAAATTAATTTGAATAAAAGTGTGCTTTTTCTAGTGAAGTCTGTAGCACACGACATTAGAATGGACACCTTCCCTTTTATCATTGTAGATCAGTTTAAACACTGAGGGGTAAACATAAGGCTCTTTTTCAACAAAATTTTGCTGTCTACATGGAAAAACATAAACAAGACATGCATAGATGATCTACCCTCCATCTCACTTTAGCAGGGAGAATTAAAACTATCAAGATGAATACCCTTCCTAAGTTTCTTTTTCTATTTCAAAGCACCCCATATACATTAAATCATTTTTTAAGAAATTAGATTAAATTATAACCTCATTTATTTGGAATTCAAAACACCCATACATCCAAAATACGAACATACAGTACAACGACCTAAAGCAGAAAGTGGCATGTCTCTACCTAACTTTGAATGTTATTATTGAGCAGCAAATATACAAGCTACAAAAACCTAGACCTTGACACAAACAGATGAACACTCACAGGCTTGGTTCACAATAGAAATAAAATCCTGCAGTACTTCTTTATACTCCTTGCTTTTTGCCCCAGTAAATACAAGTTATCATCAATATACTAACTAGTTTTTAATGTTTGGAAACGTATGGGATTAAATCAGTTAGAGAATTGTACATAGATAATGTTTTTGAATCCTACAAACAATTACACTCCATTTTAGCTTCCCATCAACACAATTGTCCAGCTATTTCCAAATTAGAAACATGGCTAAACAAAATCTGCCCAGTTTTCTTCACATCCCACCTGCTTCTATTCTAGAAGAAATATTTATCAGCTTTGAGGACTCAGACAGCACTTCTGTAACATATAAATGTAGAGAAAATCCAAGCAAAATTACACCTTTTATTAGCTAACTAAAAAGATTACTGAGTTGCCTCGAAAGCTTGCATATTGTAATCTTTTTAGTTAGCCAATAAAAGGTGTCATTTTGCTTGGATTTTCTCTACATTCATAATGGCTAACACGGTACAACACCCTAGTACTATAACATATAAAAACATTTTAAAGTCCCTTCCTTTCAAAGATCCCAGAGTACAGTGGGAAGAGGATCTCTTACTCAACATTTCAGAAAAGGAGTGTAAGGCAGCCATGCACAGAATTCAGTCTGGCTCCATATGCGCAAAACATACAATTTTTCAACTTAAAATCTTTTAAGAAGCACATCTATCTTGTTTAAAATTGTCCAAAATGTTTCCAGGGCAAGATCCAACCTGCGAATGTTGCAATTGAGCTCCAGCTTCATTGGGACATATGTTTTGGGTGTCCACCAAATTAACACTATTCTGGACCAAAGGTTTGAAATCCCTATCAGACAACCTTGGTGTCACAATCACGCCTATTCCATTAACAGCTGTGTTTGGTGTACTCCCAGATGGGCTTAAAGTGGAGAAGGAAAAACAAACTGTAATTGCCTTTACTTCACTATTAGCATGTAGACTTCTCTTGCTCAACTAGGAGAATCCTAGCCCACCTCTTTTAAGTCAGTGGGTAAGTGATGTAATATACTAGTTGAAATTGGAAAATCTCAAATTCTCACTTGGTGGATCTGTACAAAAATGTTTTAAAACCTGGCAGGATCTAATCAATAGAATTTTAGAATAAGCTTATATATCAGGGAAAAGGATTCTCTTCTCTCTTTTTCTACTCTTAAAGTTTTATTCTGGCTTGTAAAAGGTTAAATCCTGAATTTACTGTACGCTTTGGAATGCAATTAATTTCTCACAGACAATTTGATGTCTCACAGACCCAGAAGTCTGAGTTTAAACTCGTGCCAGTCAGTCTCAGGTTCAAATAAAAGTTTTATTTTAAATACCTTAACACATTCTTCTTTTCTCAATAAACAATTCAATTCTCTTGTCTTTCTTATTCCTTCTCCTTTAATCCTTCCCAAGTGAGTGTTGTCCTTCTGTTCTCCTGACTTAATCTCTCCGGGTGAGGCAGAGCAACTTTCTTTATGCCAGACCTGGGAGTACTTCTGATGCCACCATATTACATCCTGGAAGCACTTCTAAGTCAGGTGGAACCTCCCTAAAACAAAGGATGATCCTTTCTGCAGCTCCCCCTAGTGGCTCTCAAGAAACGTAGCAGGGATGCCAATTGGGAGTACAACATCCATGCAGACCTGCATGTATACACATGGGAAATTCACCAGGGGGATTCTGCCACTTATAGTATTGGAGGAACACATGGCCCCAGGAAGCTGCTTCTCTAGAATTCCCGTCCATTCATTATAAAGGCTTCCAGGCTAGAGTAAGGAACCATTCCACTCTGCTGGAATGTCAACCAAATTGTATCCTCTATGACAAGATGAATAAATTTTGTTAGAGCTAATCATACTTTTACATGAAACAAAATTTTAACAATTCTATTTTTGTGTTCACTTATTTGATACTTTATGCATATGAAGCTTAAGTTGGCTGGAACCGTAAGTGTCAATGCCTGATCAATTAAACAATAATGATCCACCCAAGAAGAAGTGTTGATTAATGGAGAAATTTTCATATAAAAACTATACTTTCCTTGAAATGAACTATCAGGCAAATGTGACTGTGGGAGAGTTTAGCGCCTTAACTGACAAAAGTTGTGAGACAAAAGGCTGCTTATGATCAAACAATGAGGAACACTCATATCCTCTCCTCTTTTTTTCCGCAAGCTGGATGAGGAATCTCATTTTTGACCATGCTACAGGGCACTTTAAAACTATAATTGTTGCATGATGGTTAAATCTCTCTCCGGTAATAAATAATGAGACATCATCCACATTGAAGGGAGTCTTGTAAAGAAAACAAAAAACACAAAGAGTATTCTGAATCAAGACCAAAGGGGTCTCTGGATGTAAGAAAGAAAATGTGGTCAGTCTGCTGGTGCATTATAAGAAGTTTGTCAATCACCAATAAATAAGAAAAAGGACAACTCACCTTGGGCCAAAAGCAGAGCTGTAAAAAGAAAGAGAAAGAGAGTCAAAGGCAGTTGTTAGTTAACCTTTAAAAAGCTTCATGATGAAATGCTAAGCTGGCAACAGTCTGGGTCTTTGCGCAGAGAAAATTCATGGAGAATATTGGCAGCATGCTGAGAGATGGAAAAGCAAAATTCAAGAAGACATAACATGCAAAGCCAATCAGGACATATGGGGTACACCTCTAGAAAGAATCACCAAAAGCACTGTGTTTAGCAGTTTATTTCTCAACCAATTTCTCTGAGGAAAAATTGAATGTGCAAAAATTCCACTTGGCTATCACAAAGCCAGTTGATGGTTGTTGCTGCTTTGGGAACAATCCCAACAGAATCCTGGCCAGAAAGTTTATAACTGTATACAATAATATATGACTTTATACATGAGATTGCACATGCATTTCTGCTCTAGCATTCTTCGGTTTCTTCAAAACAAAAACTTGCAGCTGAGCATTGTAAGTGTGTATTCACATGGCCTGTAATGTACCTAGTTACTCTGCTAAAGGGTTGTAGAAAACCAAATCCTACCTTGGGACACAAGATAATTGTCGTCGGATGGAGCACAAGTTAATCAGTGGGCTCTCTCATATGAAAAACTTAGAGATGCCAATCCACCAAGCCTGTAGGTTTCTTGGATGTGAGAGGAATTCAGTGTAATGAGTGTAGAAACAGATAAAAGTACACACTCTACAGTTAGACTGACTGAACTGGAAATTTAAACCAGGTCATGGAGAGATGAGAAGGCAGCACTAACCACTCTACCAGGCTTATGAAATAGAACTAATTCACTCAATCCTTTTCCAAACTCACCTATTCCATTTAAAGACAGTTTGGGGGCCACAATCCACGGTGGTAGTAGGAAAACTCAAGACAGCAATCTTGGACAACTTGAACACAAGGCACACTCCAATTTAGAGTGGCCACTTAGTTTAATCTGCCCAATGTAGGTTTGAAATGAAGTTAGAGCACATGAAACAAATCCACATGGATACCCAGAGAACTTTCAGAATACAAATAAGCAATGACCAGACTGAAGAGGTGAGGTTATGGCACTAACCACTTTGCTACCTCTATGAAATATTCATTTACTACAGTTTCTGAATGCAATTATTGCATTACAGAATCACAGACTGGAGTATATCTCAGCTGTACTGGGACACAGTGTAGGAACCAACTCTGGACAGCATTAAAGTAAACTGTAAGACTTTGTCATGTTACTTGTAAAAATGCAAAAACACTTTTCTTTTCTTTCTATTATGGACTATGGCTGGCCAGTCATCCCGGCCAATACCTCCAGTCTGCCAGGTGGAGCCCTCCCTGCAGCAAGGAGGTGCCCCGAATACCAGCAGGGAATTATGGATAATGGAGTTTTCATCCACAGCCCTGCTGGATACCACAGGGGCCACTAGAAGGAGCTGCAGGGAGGAGCAACGAGTATTTTTCCTACAACCCAGAAGTGCGTTCTAGTCACATGGACAAAGGGAATGATGTGCTTCCGGGTTGAAGAAGAGGAGTTTTCATCTGACCCGGAAGTGCTAGGAAATCACATGGACTGCAGGTTCAGAAGCACTTCCGGGTCATGGACTATAAAGGACTGGGAGAGATACCAGATGACGAGCTGAGCTGGGTGGCAGGGTGGCAACGTGTCTGGGAGTGAAGGATTATTGTGTATTGTTGAGTAATTGATTACTGTATGAGTATTGTGGAGAGGAGGGTGCTTTGTGCACTGTTTATTAATAATAAAGTCAATATTTGGACTTTTACCTGGTGTCTGGCGTCTAGTCTGAGGGTTCAAGGGGATGACAGCGCCCCCTATCTGTCACACTATTTTAGATGTTCAATTCACATTCTACTTTCATAGGCCATGATGCGCCCAAGAGTCTCAAAAGAGAGATAACCTTTAACTGCCATAACTTGGACTTCTGAACTTGTCTTTACATTGAAATCCCCTTCTGTTCAATATGACCTTCCTCAGTTGTTTTAAATTAAAAATTAAGTCCAAATCCAATTAGCTATTGCTGTCCAAGGTGAAGCAGAGTTTGTCTTAAACAAGGTGCTTGTCTGGTTTGCTCTTGAAGATTTCCCAGGAGAACAGAAGCCTTTTTAAACTCCTCCTCATTGAACTCCCCCCTTGTCTGCTACCTTTCATCAAATTGTTCCCAAAAGATATTTAAGCTGCTGTGCTTTCTTTTCATCTCAAATATACAAAATCCTCTCTCTGTGGTTGGGATCACACCTCTAAAGCTGGAGTGCCAAGGACTGGTCTATAATTGAAAGGTGTGTATTTAAGTATTTTATGTTTGTAGGTGTGTTGTATGGAAAATAATGGCAATTACAGAAAGAAAGCACAGATACAAAAATAAATAAGAATATACCATTTGCAACAACTATTCAGGTATATTAAATTTTTGGTTGCCAGACTGCACTACTACCATGTCAGACACAGGAAAGATATTAACTGAGGATGGGATGCCAGTCCATCACAGGGCACAGTCACATACAGTCCCGATATAGGGTGCCCAATATGGGAAGTCTGTGGTAAACCAGAACACACACTGAAAAACCTGGAGAATGTGCTTCAAACATAAAAACAACAGAGTGTCAACATGCTGCATGTTGAATAACACATACAATTAATAATTTTACTTTAGTCTGTATATGACAATAATGACCCTATAGGCCTGACCAGGAACTGAACCAAGCTGTGAGAATGCATCATTAACCACTGTGCCACAAACAGAAAAACAAACTAGTAAACATATCGTGTGGTAAGATTTTTTTTTAATTTCATGAACTAGAGGATTTACAGTGTCTATGAAAAGTATTCACCCTCTTTGAAGTTTTCACATTTTACTGTTATGCAACATTGAATCACAGTGGATTCAGTCAGGCTTTTTTGACACTGACAAATAGAAAAAAGTCTTATTAATGCCAAAGAAAAAAAAAATCAGATCTCTGCAAAGTAATAACAAGTATAAAACACTAACTAATTTATCACATAAGTATTCACTACCTTTAATATAACCACCCTAAATTACCACTAGTGCAGCAAATTGGCTTTAGAAGTTACAAAATTATTTCAGTGGAGACCACCTGTCTGGGATTAAGCTGATGGTAGTCTAAATGTCCCATTATCTGGAAGCTCCAACTTGTGGTGAGTCAGTATAGTTGACAAACATACACGATGAAGACAAAAGAACACTCCAAGAAACTCCATAAAAAGTGGGACTGAAAAGCACATTGGGGGATGGAGACAAGAAAATATCTTATCACTGAATATTCAATGGAGTACAGTTGATTCAATCATTAAGAAATGGAAAGAGTATGGCACAGCTGCAGATCTGCTAGAGCAGGCCATCCACAAAAACTGAAGAAAAAAAGTGAGGGAAACCATCAAGAGGTCTCTGAGAACCCTAAGAAAATTAGGGTTACAATGTTTGAGCTCTGTGGGAGAGTGAGAGAACATGAAAGAGAAAAAAACGCACAGGATGTCTCAAGAGAAATTATGTGGTAGACTCTGATGACAAATGCAAAAAGCTTCTGCGGTCTGATAAGACCAAAATTGGCCTTTTCGTCATCAGAACTGCCAAACACTACACACTACCAAAAACACACTATTGTCACTGTGAAGCATGGTGGTGGCAGCATCATGCTGTGAAGATTTTACAATACAGTAGGCTCTGAAAGGCTTGTGAGGGTAAAATAAATGCAACACAATGACAGATTAATCCTGGAAGTGAAGCTGATGCATTCTGCAAGAAACCTGCACTTTGGGAGAAGATTTATTTTCCACTAATACAACTACCTCAAGCATAAAGATTATTATACGATAATGGTAATTAATTTGTCATGATGCTAAAAGGCAACCTAGAATACTATACATGCTTGAACTACAGTTCTAATTATGGTTATAAGAGCAATATTTCACATGCAGATGGTCCACTGAAATTCTTTCTTTCGTGCTAGTTATAATCGCCACTCTCTCAAATATATGTCTCCTTGGATCTGGTTGACACAGCACTATTTTTTTGTGGACAGTGGATACCTGGATGTTAAAAACGAAAAACGCATTATGTGCAATATAAGATGATGTTCCTATGATTTTTAATGATGATCATTGATTCCTAGAAGTGACTTGCCAGAGTTTATGAATCTTAAAGGAACCCATGCTTCCTTGCCATATGTTTTAACATAAATATTAATAAATGAAGAAAGCAGTGACTTCCCTGTGATGCCATTTGGAGACAAATGAAACTGTTATCTTGAAGGAGGATAGGTGACTTAGTCAGGGTCACATAGTGAGTCATTAGCCAGGGCAGAACGAGCACATTTTCTGATTGGATTTGAAGTGATTTTGTATATGTATGTTTTTAATGTTGAATATAATCCCAAAGCACTTTTCAATTAAAATGTTTCAGTGCAGTCAATTACACATATGGCGAGCACAGAAAGTTCACATGATGAGAGTCATACTGTATTACAGGGCTAAATGGCGACACTAGTCACTATGGACCTTGGCATGGGCTTACAGTGTATCAGACAAGTTCTTTCATTTGTCAGCATTAGAAGATTCTCCTGAGAGGTGAACATTGTTGAAGCACAGGAGAAAAAGTCAAGCATTTGTTGTGGGTTCTCCTCCTGGAGAGGTAATCACTCATGTCACACGTCAACAGTGATGAGCATCAGCACCACCTTTATAATTTTTTCAACAGAAATATTTCTCCTTTGTGTAATGCTAGTAATATGCTTTTTCTTCCTCTTTCCATTATGCTCTGACCTTTGCTAATGTCAAAATAACCTCCCACTACAGACCACAAGTAACTTTAATGGTAAGTCATTGCGTGTATTATCAAAAGTAGTTAATGGCAAAGCAAAGAACTCATAGATGGTCCTTTGTCGCTTCCACCTGCCATCCCTAAGCAACTGAAAGCTTTAGAATCTTTTGAATGGTGAAATCTCTTGAGCCATCAGATATTACTTTCTACTGCTTCTGCTTTTTAATCATTTTTCTGCCAGCTAGCATTCCAGAAGTCAGGGATAATGCATGTCAAAGAAGCTCTTAGCAGCAAGATTAAGGATCAGTTCCTGCTGAAAGAACATCATCTCAAAGTCCCTCAGGAAGAACTTAGTGAAGTATGAAGAAGTGCTGTCCTCATATTGCTTCCCATCGTTACACTCCTAAATCAAAAACAATAAAATGCAAGAGGTTGTTTTTCAAACAACAAAACAGGAGAGGTTGTTTTTCTTTCCTGATGTTCACTAAATCATATTCAGTTATCTGAATTCTAATAAATATACCTTGTAGTATGCAGGAACAAAACAAATTGCCCTGGCATATCAAAAATAATGTAGTCTTAAAAAGCCTATTATCAGTAGAGTGTGAGTGGTATGAATAAGAAGGGACAATCAAATTGAACCAGCTTAAAACAGCACTGTCAAACATCTCACATCCTCTTCACCCTTCAGTTTTCTTTTCTTTTAAATATTATTCCTGGTATTAAATGAAAACATGAAAAAATACTGCTTATTAGTTTCTATTTTGTAACAGGTTATCAATTAATTCAATTAAAAATTAATTACATGTAGAAGCAGTGGTCCAAAGTGCATGGAAACACAGGTGACACATAGAATTATTACTATCAGATAAAAGTTTATGGTCACCCATTAAGCCAGTGCACAGAATGTCACACACATGCTCTGTGAAATGTAGATCACAGGATATGGCTGCCCAGGGATAGATTTTTGACCCTACCTAGAGAGCTCTGAGAGATGGTAACCATGTGTATGTTTATTAATGACACCTTGGAGGTAGTAATGTTATACACAGAAGCAATTAAAAAGGCGAAGTGCATTAAAAACTGAAGCCAGGAAGCCCTTCTTTACACTATGAATTCTGGGACTCTGGAACAAACTACCAAGATATGTAGTTGAAGCAGAAACCCTGACAACCTTTAAGAAGAATCTGTATGAGATACTGGGATAGCTTAGCTATTAGCTAAACACTGGATGGACTGAATGGTCTCTTTCTAGTTTGTGAAATTTCTTATGTTTTTATCTGATGGAAATTCCAAATTCTTTCTGACAGCCAAAGTGACTTTCTGGAATAATCATCTGTGGCATCATTGCACTGTTACCTCTTTGTGGCTAGCAACTACAGCAGAATATTGAGCTCATCACTCTAATGGTGATTTTTAGCATAACAGTGTTATGATTTGGACTTATTTCTTAAATTTATTTTGACCTTTCTCTCCATTTGTCTCAATTCTAAGGTTTTGTTACATTTAAAAAAATTTTTTGCAGCTTAACAAATTATTTGATTCATATCTAAGAACCGGAAAAATACTTTTTTTTCGCGGCACCGCAATTAGGTGGTCTATTATGTTGACAGTTGCTGTGGTTACAAAGTTTCATATACGAACAGGACTACCTGGCATGTATCATTATTGACTCGATGGTTTAAAAGGAAAGTTCCATGATTTTCCAGGTCATCTGAGGCTGGATATTTACTTATCTTTGTTTTTGAACTCTTAACTGACTTCAATGCTTCAAACTTATGACTTTCAATTTTAGCTCCTGTACTTGGTTTAGGTATTTAGATTTATGGCCAATTTTTCTCATTTTGAACTTTGCTTGTCTTATATTACATCTCATCTCCCAGTTATAATTCTACTACCTACATTATTTAGCACAATAAGCAAATATACAAACCTAATCATGTGCATAACTGGCCAAGCTAATCTCTCTTGGCAGTCATGCAAATACATCTTTGTATGTTTGTAATTGCCAAGACTACCATCATTCCTTATGTTGGTTTTTCATGGGTACCAGTTTTTGTAATATTGGTTGCTATGATGCTACATGGTTTGCTCAACGCATGGTGTATAGCACAAGACCTGTAACATTTCATGTTTTGACCTTGGCTACAACTGACCTTCCTACTAAGCGACCCTTAAATTACTACTATTGAAATCAAACAAAAGTGGTTCATCTGGACTACATGGAAAAATCCACATGATCTCAACATAATCAAGTCAATTTAACTAATTTCATGTCACTTTTCTTATCTGTCTTAAATGAAAACATTGTATTCTTCCACATACCAAGAAGGATAGTTTTCTCTTGAATCATGACCCTGTATAAAAAGCTGTATGTCATTTTTTGATCATAAGTACACTTCATTTTTGTTGATATTCTTTGGCCAGAGGTAATTGTCCATATATTTCTTATCCAAAGATGCACATGATCCATAATCCTATATGTTGTTGTGTAGAAAGCAGTTAGCATACAGTCATGGCTGAAATTATCAGCACCCCTGGAATTTTCCCAGAAAATGCTCCATTTTCTCCCAGAAAATTGTTGCAATTACAAATGTTTTGGTATAAAGTAATCCCTCCTCGATCGCGGGGGTTGTGTTCCAGAACCCCCCCGTGATAGGTGAAAATCCGCGAAGTAGAAACCATATATTTGTATGGTTATTTTTATATATTTTAAGCCCTTAGAAACTCTCCCACACTGTTTATAAATATTCTCTGCACAGTTATACAGTAAACCCTCATTTATCGCGGTTAATCCGCTCCAGACAGATAAATGAATTTCCACGAAGTAGGATTCTTTATTTATACATCTAATATTTTCGCAGTTAGAGGATAGAAAACCTGTTTATGACCTTCTAAATACGTTTTTTAACATTATTAGAGCCCTCTAGACATGAAATAATACCCTTTAGTCAAAAGCTTAAACTGTCCTCCATGACAAGACAGAGATGACAGTTCTTTCTCACAATTAAAAGAATGCAAACATATCTTCTTCTTCAAAGGAGTGCGCGTCAGGAGCAGAGAATGTCAGAGAGAGAAAGAGAAAAGTAAACAATCAAAAATCAATAGGGCTGTTGGGCTTTTAAGTATGTGAAGCACCGCGATAAAGCGGCCACAATGAAGGGATCAATGTGAAGGTAGTCTTTCAGCATTTTTTAGAGGAGCATCCGTATATTCTATGCAAACAGCAACTGTGCAAACAGCTTCTCTGCTCACACCCCCTCTGTCAGGTGCAGAGAATGTCAGAGAGAGTGAGAGAGACAGAGAAAAGCAAACACTCAAAAATCAATACGAGCTGTTGGGCTTTTAAGTGTGCGAAGCACTGCGTGGGAAGCATATCGCATATCATTGAGGAGTTTTATGTAATACGTAATACGTGCTCTGAATGGGTAGCTTCTCAGTAATCTGCCAATAGCGTCCCTTGTATGAAATCAACTAGGCAAACTGAGGAAGCATGTACCATAAATTAAAAGACCCATTGTCCGCAGAAATCCACGAATCAGCAAAAAATCTGTGATATATATTTAGATATGCTTACATTTAAAATCTGCGATGGAGTGAAGCCGCGAAAGTCGAAGCGCAATATAGGGAGGGATCACTGTACACATGTTTATTTCCTTTATGGGTATTGGAACAACACAAAAAAACAGAGAAAAAAAGCCAAATCTGACATCATGTCACACAGAACTCCAAAATGGGCCGGACAAAATTATTGGCAAGTTTTCAAAATTCTGGGTAAATCGTTTTATTTCAAGCATATGATACTCATTTGAACTCACCTGTGGCAAGAAACAGGTGCTGGCAATATAGCAATCACACCTGAAGCCAGTTAAAATGGAGAAAAGTTGACTCAACCTTTCTGTTGTGTGTATGAGTGTGCCACACTAAGCATGGACAACAGAAAGAAGAGCAGAGAATTGTCTGAGGACTTGAGAACAAAAATTGTGGAAAAATATCAACAATCTCAAGGCTACAAGTCCATCTCCAGAGATCTTCATGTTCCTTTGTCCACTGTGCACAACATAATCAAGAAGTTCACAACACATGGCACTGTAGCTAATCTCCCTGGATGTGGACGGAAGAGAAAAATTGATAAAAGACTGCAACGAAGGATAGTCCGAATGTTGGATAAACAGCCCCAATTCACTTCAAAACATATTGAAACTGTTCTGCAGACTCAGGGTGCAACAATGTCAGCTCGAACTATCCGTCGACATCTGAACGAAATGAAACGCTATGGCAGGACAGCCAGGAGGACCCCACTACTGACACAGAAACATAAAAAGCTAGACTGGAGTTTGCCAAAATGTACTTGAGGAAGCCAAAATCCTTCTGGCCGAACGTCTTGTGGACAGATGAGACCAAGGTAGAGCTTTTTGGTAAACCTCATCATTTTACTGTTTACAGAAAACAGAATGAGGCCTATGAAGAAAAGAACACAGTACCTACAGTCAAACATGGTGGAGGTTCTAAGATGTTTTGGGGATTTTTTGCTGCCTCTGGCACTGGATGCCTTGACTGTGTGCAAGGCATCATGAAATCTGAAGACTACCAAAAGATATTGGGGTGCAATGTAGGGCCCAGTGTCAGAAAGCTGGGTCTGCGTCAGAGGTCATGGGTGTTCTAGCAGGACAATGACCCCAAACATACCTCTAAAAGCACCAAGAAATGGTTGAAGACAAAGCGCTGGAGAGTTGTGAAGTGGGCAGCAATGAGTCCAGATCTAAATCCGATTGGACACTTATGGAGAGATCTCAAAATTGCTGTTGGGAGAAGGCGCCCTTCAAATCTGAGAGACCTTGAGCAGTTTGCAAAAGAAGAGTGGTCGGAAATTCCTGTTGAGAGGTGTAACAAGCTTGTTGATGGTTATAGGAAGTTCTTGATTTCAGTTATTTTTTCCAAAGGGCGTGCAACCAAATATTAAGTTGAGGGTGCCAATAATTTTGTCCAGCCCGGTTTTTGAGTTTTGTGTGAAATTATGTCAGATTTGGCTTTTTTTCTCTGTTTTATGTGTTGTTCCAACGCACATAAAGGAAATAAACATGTGTATACCAAAACATTTGTAATTGCAACAATTTTCTGGGAGAAATGGTGCATTTTCTGGGAAAATTCCAGGGGTGCCGATAATTTCGGCCATGACTGTATATGCAGATTGTTGATATATAGGTCTTTCCTCCTTTGCCCAATAAAGAAATCATAAGAGGTTATTTTAGACTTTCATTAGGAATACAGTATATAGTACAGTACAGTAAATATAAATATTTGAGGTGGGAAAAGAGGGTTTTGACTTTCCTCTTAAGGTAGAATTGCAGGAATTACACCTCTACTGTGTAGAGCAACAGCAAAAAAGAAATGACTAAAGAACTGCAAGCAAAACTCCAAGGAAACTCCCAAAGTAAGCAAGATACCATTATCTGCTACTTTCAATTGATCGGGATTCTAATTCCTTCAAAGAATCTAACTTTAACAAGCACATTACCTATAGTGTGGGTTGAGGTTTATTTAGAGTGGGGTCTTGGAGTTGTATCATTCCTAAAAATGGGCACCATAATATGACAAGACTAGTCTGCTCTAAATGTTTAATGCACTTACTGTTTTCCTTTGGTTGGGTATCTGGAAAAACTGGAAACTCAGGAATAATACCAATGTGCAAAGATGATAGTCACCAATGGTGTTTCAGAGAAGTGAGTCACAACGCAGGAAGATAACAAAAATGTGGTTGGGCAAAAAGGAGACAGGTGATGATTTAGTTAAATAGAAGGCAAATGACAGAAAATGCCAAATCAAAACCAAGTCAAGAGAAAAGGACAAAAGCACAAACATCAAAGCAAGACCAAGAACATCAAGCTTTGAATTGTAAAAGGAGACCTGAAGTAACCAGTTAAATATTCTAGATGATGAACCTCAAACCAGGCTCAAGTAACTCCTGAGAAGGAGAAACACTGAGGGCAGAACATGCCAGTTACAATGCACACATTGGATGAAGAATCTATCCTTGTGTATAAATAAGACCTACAGACTTACTCCAGGGACAGGACCAAAACACCAAGGAAAATGAGTTTCAATAAACAAGTACTATTTGCTCATATAACAATTAACTTTACTGCAGAGCACAGGTTAATTCCTTGCATCACAATACTTAAACCCTGGTTTCATTATTAGCTAGGGGGAATTGTTTTGCATGAGTTGCACATTGTTTCTCAATTTGTACCTATCTTCTCAAAAGAAATACAGTATCTCATAATGAAAAGATAAGAAGTTCATTTGACTGACAACAAGATTTGACAGGAAACTAAAAACAAGTGTTCCATGCTACCCTATAATATAAAAAGCAAATCTGGAATATGGCTGGATGAAGTTATTGCATTATCAGGTGTCCCTTTGGTGAGAATGTTTCTATGAAATTTGTATTGCTGCTTTCAAGTAAAATCTAATTAAATTTTATTTGTCACATACAAATTATAATTTATATATAACAGAATTTATGGAGTAAAGTATATATTATAAAACTTTGTTACTAATACTGCAAAATATTTCATGTAAGACTGGTCAGCAGGTAAATTCCCTTACTGCCTTATACATAATGCTATGTCTTACCAGAGCAATTCAGCCTTAGGAAGGTTCAAAAATGTAGGGCTGTTTTTATAATTAATGACTTAAATAATGTAGGCTGTAAATCACCAACTAAAGTAAATTTAATGTGGCAATAAAAACCATTAATCAATGCTAACAGAGTTGGTTATGGTAAACATTTGACATTGTGATGAATTTCATAAAGCCAGTTTGGAATGTGGTGGCCAGCATTCTGATATGCAGGCTGTATTGACAGCTAAATTGGGCTCTGTGGAATTGCTCTCAAATGGACTTAAGAGCTCATCAAAACCCTAATAAATCAGGGTTCAGCACTCAGGAATGTTAGTCATCTGGCAAGACATGCGACTGAACTGGCCCTCTGCTAATAATCTGTCTGGCTTATTTATCCCTGCTATGCTTATTGCCCCTATCAATTACTTTACTGTAAACCAGTGATTTGTGCCATCAAAGCCCACTAGTTTACCTGACCATTCTACAGCAGACCATTTCTGTGGACAGCTAATGAAAAATGTCTTAGTAACAACTGTAAGTCACAAATCTTACAGTAAGAATTATACCATTGATTGTCTCCTCAGTTTTTTCAGTAGGGTTACGTTATGAACAAGAACAGCACAGTAGATTAGCAGTCAGCTTGTCCTGTTTGAGCATAAAATGTGTCAGTTCTGCCTAATTTTGAGTACAGGGTCCTATCATGAGTAGCTTTTACTGAAGACTTACATTATGGGTAAACTGTATTGTTTCCATTGAGTGGAGAGGCAAGTCTCTGCTACACAAGACATCATGATACATCATGTCTAGATTTGACAAGAAGTTACATAACACAGCATGCTGGAAAATAAATGCCTAACACTTAAAGATTACATTTTTTACAAAAGTTTCCATACAAGAAAACATCAATTCCTTATTTCCAATGCATGTTTGTGACAATAAAACGGATCTGGAAATACTATTTTTTTGCATATTCCTAGAACTACTTTTCTTGAAGTAAGGACACATTTTCTGTGTGCTTGTGTGATAAAAGTAGCATTCTCACATAAATACACAAGTGCAGGAAGGCCCTTTACAATTTGCGGATCTGTGTTCAATAATTCAATAGAAATTATTTTGTGAGTTTTTCCATCTATTCCTAAAAAACACAGATGACACTGTAGCTGTGCTTCTTAAATGGACTGCAAATGCCAGCAATCCTGGGATTATTGTGTCACAGGGCTGCTTCAGTGGTTGTCACGAGGGCTGCTGGGTGAAACAAGATGAAAGCACTAATGTTAAAAGTGAATTAAGAAGCCAGCAGGATCGCAGTTGGTGCTGTCTTTTTGTTTCAGTGCTTCACTGCACAATTAAATTACAATTACACCCATCAGATTACAATTTTCTCTGGATTTACAGTATATTCTTGTCCTGTGCCAGCTTGTAATTTCTTTCTGGGTTGGAAAACGTCTTCCTCTAGGGAGTTCTCCCACTGTTTACAAGTCTACACTTATGTCAATATCATAGTAGGACAAAACTTTTCATACCTTTCAGTATGCTGTTCACTGGGGATTTCATTTCCTAACTACATCACCATCACCTGCATCTGTGAAACTGGATAGTGTCATGATTATTTATTGTTTATCTTTTTGCGCATAGTGCTTTGTTGGATTTCTTTTGTATCTGTAATATTAATTAATATTAACTATTAATATACACATAACTTTATTGTAATAAGTTAAATTTAGTAAAACCTAACAGTTTATAAAAGAACAATGTTATTATGAACAATGTTGCGCATCATCTTTCTGACACACAAAGAATGAGGACTTTCCGCCAAGAAATTATTCAGCAAAAGTATGTCAACATGTGCTCCTTTATACCAACAGCAATATGCCTGTATGGCACCTCACTTGGACTGAGACTGTCAAAGCAGAAGTTTTTAATTTTCTTGCATTTTAGTCATTCTGGTGAGTTTTCAGACCATAGTGTGTGTGTGTGTGTATATATATATATATATTTTAAAGAGTTTCTGTAAAAAAAAACAAATATTCCCCTATCTATCTAACTGCTAAACTATGCGCTGTGCCTCTGCCTCCTGTGTCACACATGTAATTTGTTTGCACAGTGATAATTCTATCTTGTGTTTCTCACAACTCTCTACATCTTATGTATTGCAATAAACTTATTTGTGAATTTTCGCATTTGTCGGGGACCTGAGCCCGAACCTCTTGCAATAGCAGTAAATCAATGTGAAAACAAGCACGTTGAGTTGGATTTGTTCTTTCAAGAGGAATCCACCCCCCAGCTTGATGGTGCTTGGTAAAGGTGTATGAAATAGATAAATGCTGATGTAGTATGAACAGCTGGTCTTCTTTTAAAATGGATGGATCTCATAATATCAGTGTTGTTTTATTTGAAAATGACATGAATAAGCTATTTTACAATATGGTAGTTTTTAGGCTTTCACTTTCCAAGGTGCTCTGCGCCCCATAGGTTACATTATAAATTTTTAGGACCAACTAAAATAAAATTCATAGAAAATACATAACATTAGAACAAAATTTTGCATGGTAAATGCATATACTGTATACCATGTTTGTGAAGAAATAACCGTGACTTGAAAAATACTGAACTCCCTTAAATATTCATTTGGAACACGGATTCTGAACTAACATTAAATCCCTTTTTTGTTTTCTCAATTACTTCTTTCTCATTTCTTCTTTTCTTGGCTTTTGGTTTGCAGTTCAACAATAACATATATTATTTGGATTTTCACCTGAGAAGTCATACCTAGATTGTCACGGTAAGGGGGTGACTGTCTCTGAAGTTGTGGTGGGTGGGGCGGCACTCACATGCCAAGCGCCACAGTGAAGACGGTTCCTATCTTGCATCTTCATGGTTGTTTGTATCTTGTTTTTAGGTTCTGCTAAAAGACAAATATGCTGATGTAGTGAAATCATTTATGATCAAAGACCCTTGCATTTGGATGAAGAAAAACTGGACTTGCTGGCCTATACTTTTAGCTGCAGTGGATGATCAGAACTCTGCACAAGGTGTTAAGTGTCGGGGGGAACATTTTGCACTATTTCCCTAATTTTACTATTATTGTTTATTTATATTTTGGCATCATTAGTCACCTACTGGTGATGTCACCCGGTTTGCCATTCTTTGTAATATTTGCACAGCAGGACACGTGGACAGCATGGTGGACAGTTTCATTAAAGCTGAAATGCTCATATGGAGATCATCTGATCTTTTTGCCTGTTTAGTGGTTTTTAAGTTGCAGCTTCTGTTATGACACACACCTTTCCTTGTATTTCTCTAGTGTAGTAAACATGCCCCAATCTGGCTTTGCCTTTGCCGTTTCCTTAAAAGTTCTCTACCACTCCTATTTTACTTGCTGTGCAGTTCATTTCAATTTTATGGAAACATTCAAATTTTCTTAACATTAAGGAAAATATCGAAACAGTGACATGAATCTACGTAACTCATTCTGCTTCTTCTGCTTCGTCATGTTCCTCAAGATATCTCAGATCCTTCCCCATGAGCTTTCTATAACGATCTGTTATCACAGCTGTCTGGCCAATATATGCTGAAATCTGCCATACCATGTGCACAGCCTCACTAACAATTTGATCCCTATCAAGAAACAATTAATTAAATCTCAAGCTAGGAAAATAACTGAAAGAGGGACGAGCGGAGATGCTACTGGAGGGCAGATGATAACATTTTAAAATGGCTACATCTGGCACAGCCAATCAGTATTATTTTTGACACCTTCTCAGAGTAGTGTTAGGAAAAAAACCACTGCATTATGTGGGATGCTTACAAAAAAGAATGTTATTTGCTGACTTAAAATTAATACTTTTGTCAAAATAAACTCTCAAAATAGTACAATATATGGCATTTAAAATGACTCATGAATTAAATTAAAAATTGTATGTGTAGATTGACTGATATTGATTTCGTCAACTTGGGTTTATATTTGGTCCATATCCAAATATTTCTTATGTCTTTGCAACAACATGGTTATAAATAAACTGTATACTGAGGTTTGAGCTTAGAGATAGGTCCCATGTTGTGGCACTGTATTGTAATCATTCCAAATGTCTGTATACATAGTACACTTTCTGAATTTCATCACTAGTCTCCTCAGTGATTCTGTGCACTTCACCTTTCAAGCCCTATAACACATTTTGGTAAGTAGACTGCTTTCTGCTTTGTTTCTCAGCTATTGTAAAGCTACTGTCACACACGTGCACTTGGGAGTCAACCAAAGGGACCAGGAAATGACAATTCCACGCCAGGCCAGGGGGGTGGCGGGGTGCACAGAACCTCTCTCTTTCCTCTACTAGACCAAACACGAGAAATCCTTCCTGTCCCGGCCCCGAGGATGTCACTTCCTGTGAACCAGCTATAAAACCCCTCATCCTCCATACTAAGACAGTTCTGTTTTGGACTCTAACCAGTACACATTGTACTACTTTAAAGCCTTTTGCAGCCAGGGAAACTATAAGGGTGACTACCCCAAACCTTTGTTGTGTGTCCGGCTGTTTCTTTCACACTACTTAATTTATTCACCGCGGTATTATTTAGGTTGTGTTGATCATTCATGTTGTCTGCTTTGATTTATAAGTGTAATTCGGTCTTAGTGATTGTTAGTCTTATTCACATCTCCTTATGCTGACATACAAATTAGATATGTGTATTGATCTTTTCAGTTTCAGTTTTTTATTATGTTTGTTCATTTAGATCTATACTGAAACTATTGCAACACCAGTAAACAACACAGAATGCCTTGAGACTCATAATTGTAATGGCTTCAAGAACCAGCTCTATTCTGTGATGACTCCAAAACTTGGTAGAGCCACCACTGACCCTGGAAGTGATTCCAGTATTTGGCCCAAGGGTAACTCGTTGCCAGCATTCCAGTACCCCGGAGATTGGAGGAAGAGAAAAATAGCTACTAAAAGGGAGGAAGACTGGTCAGTAGGGTGGTTAAACAAAATCTAACAGATTCAAGTTCTCGATAAGGCTAGTTTTATACTTCATCATTTTATAAGAAACACAAACAACTTAATGAAAATAAACATTAAGAGATCACTCAGTCTGGCAGTTTTACAGGTCTACAACACTGGAACTGTCTTTGATGAAGTTGGACAATTCTTGTGATGGTTTACAACCAGTCAAGAAATAAACTATTCCCATTCTTGGCCCTTTATCAGTATGTCATTGTACTTTTGAATGAGACTTTTTTCTCATTCAGCTGGGCTGTTCACTACCGTCACAAAATTTAATGAAGACTGGACAATTGTCCACTGTTCAAGTAGTTTCTTGACAGATGACTGAGACTTTTCTTTGTCTTTTCCCACAAGGACATCAAAGAAAGATGGTCTTTCTGTTACCAGATCCTCAGATTTTAGCTGTTCAAATTAATTTATCACCTTAAGACTTAGAGGAATATTTGGTAATGGTGGCTGCTGCAGGCATGGTACTATATTTTCCTTTGTTTCTGCTGAGACTCTGTCATCAAAAAGGGCTAAAATAGAAACTCCTACTTAATACTAGAATGTTCTGGAAACTTCCATTTACTACAGTGCTGTACTGTACTACTTACTTCCCAAAAGATCATTGCCATGGCAACAAAGCACTCTAAAATTTTAAACATGATGATGCCCATTAATGAAACAGAGAGGTATCAAAAATGATGGTAAAAATGATTAACTTTTAAATAAGGCAGTAATTCAAATAACTATTAATACAATTATATTTCTTGGGTTAAAAACCCACAAAACAAGACAGTTTCATTATTTAACTTTAAATAAAAACCCAGGAAAAAATAAAGACGTTTGCAAATCATAACATGAATCAAGCCTCATTAATTTCATTTTTGTTTGTTATAAATATTGTTTTGTCTGGTTCCAGCCTTATTCAGAACTTGAGCCTTTTGGATTTTTTAGGTCTGTATTTTGATTTTGTTTTATACCTTATTTTTTGTTACTGTTACTTCATCATTAAGTGCTGCTGTAACATTCATCGCCATATCTGATAGTCTAGTCCTTCCAGTATATAGATATGGCAACAACTGGCATATTCAGTATCCCTCAGTGGATAAATCTAAATACATTTTTTTTGGCAGTAGGAAGATTCAAAGAGGTTAGGAGAAGGGTTTGTTCTTGGTTTTGACCCTCTATTGTCCTTGTTTGGCCCCTTAGTTTTAACAATTTGATCTTCTTTTTTCTTTTCTGGCTTTGTCTTTGGCATGTCCATGACTATGTTTACACTCTGATTGCTTTATGGTCACCACCTGCTCTCTTGTATTCTCTCACATGAATCCTTAGACTTCTATTAATAGTACAGAGTCTTTGCCCTGTTTGACACTTCCTTGACATTTAAACAGAATGACCAAATAAAACAGATCCAGGGCCCTAATAAGGGTTGAATGTTCAGTTATAAGACATCTCTAGCCTATTGTCTGGAAAAGCTTAAGATTGAAAGGAAGTGGCATCCATGACACTGAAAACTGCACAATTAATATACATTTATGAACCCATTAGAATGATCATTTGTCCAGAATAAATGTGAATTAAACAGCATCTGAATCTTTTTTTCTTGTACAGGATTATGAGAAAAAGACTAATCCTAGCATCTATTTATTTGTGAAACATTTACTGACAGTACATTAGAATGTCAGTCCATTATTGAACACACTAACACATATACCCATGAACACACTCCTACACCCTGTTGTACCCACTCATTTTCTAAACCCATTCCAAACAAACTGAAATTTATACAGTTCCCTTCTATAGTTAACATTATAGATCCATAGTATAAATGTTTTTTTAACAGTTGAAGTTTGAGTTACTTCATCTGGGTCACAAAATGAGGTAGGACACAGGAACTAAGATGGCAACTTGACATACAGAATTCAGTTTGTTAGCCATTGTACCAAAAGAGCTATATAGTGTCCTACTGCTACAACAGAGAGTGATGAGATTAAATAATGAGAGAGTACAACGAAGACTATACAGACATTTTTACAAGGCAAAAACACAAAGTAAAGACGCTACAATAGCAAACCAAAAGCAAGCAGGCAAGGACATAGTTAGGACTAGGGAAAGTCAAGTACAGATCAAACAAATAAATTAACACCATTTTTTTTTTTTTATTATTATCTTCATTTTGGTTCGTTGGGCAGCTGGAGGCTGTTCTTGCTATATCTGGAGAAGGGCAGGAGCCAGGCCTGCATGGATACACAGTCTCAACAAATTTTAGAGTTGCCAATTACCCTAACATGAATGGTGAATCCCTAATATGTCTGTGAAAAAAGACTAAATTAAAATAAAACATGAAAACTCAACATAGATGAGAATGAAAAATCACATCTGGAGCTATCAAGCAACAGAGCTAACAATGCAATTCCAAATCATATCTAAAAGTCAAATAAAAAATAAAAATAAGAAAAACACGCACACAATGTGAAGCTACTGCTGACAAACATAAGATGCTGAAAACATAAGCACCATCAGCAGATTTGACAGCAGTATGTCAAGATCCCGCCTACTATGAATATTATGGCCTCCAGCCAATTACACAAGCATTATACTATATAAGACATTAGGTGAAAAATTATAATATAGAAATTACAAAAAAGCTAGTTTATCAGGGACATCCATTTATAGAAAATGCATGTTAAAATGAAGGTTTATACTTCATTATACAGTAATGTACACAGTAAGAAGACCTGGGTTCGCTTCCTGGGTCCTCCCTGCGTGGCGTTTACATGTTCTTCCCATGTCTGCGTGGGTTTCGCCCAGGTGCTCCGGTTTCCTCCCACAGTCCAAAGACATGCAGGTGAGGTGCATTGGCGATCCTAAATTGTCCCTATTGTGTGCTTGGTGTGTTGGTGCGTGTTTGTCTTGCGGGGGGCTGGCACCCTGCCCAGGATTTGTTCCTGCCTTGTGCCCTGTGTTGTCTGGGCTTGGCTCCAGCAGACCCCTGTGACCCTGTGTTAGGATATAGCGAGTTGGAAAATGATGGACTTCATATACATCTACAGTATATATAATATAAACAAGCCAAACCAATTATCTCCACTAAATGTAATAATCACCTTAGCCTGTAGTGGACAACATTATCAAAGCAATCATTGCATCTCTTCTTAAATATAGGTTTGCCTGAATTATATCGCACCATTTTTCTTGTAAAAAGTGTAAAATTAAAGCAGTTAGATTTAGTAAGGATTGCTGATTTTGGATCAGCTTGTGTGTGTCCATTCACTTGTGCATCCCAAAATATCTGTCAGAAAAGATACAGTGACACCCCTAGTTTATGAACCAATGCATGCAATTAAAATACAGTAAAATGAGGAATCGCTATCAAGGTGGTCATATCTGATACGAACATCATGAATTGAAATTAGGACAGCTTAATTATGTGTTACGAATTCTTGCACTTTTATTAGCAGACAGACTGTATTATTAGACTGTACAGAATTTATATCCAAACAAATCATTTTTTTTAGAGACAAATACATCCTCAGAGGTTTCTGCAGGAATACTCTGGGAAACCCTGAAGGCTTTCTTAAGAGGACAGATTATTTCATATCTTTCCCACAAAAAACAAATTGGAAACCAAGAAGGTATCAGAGCTAATAAAATTACTAGAATAGACCAAGAACACGGCAGGTGTCCAAGTGAGGCACTTCATAGGAAAAGACAGGCTCTGCATTTAGAACTCAACCTCTTAACAACTAAAGAAACTGAACAACTCATTTTCAAATCAAGACATCATTACTATGAACACGGAGAGAAAGCTAATAAGATCTTAGCTCAACAAATCCACAAGCAGGAAGTTTGCTATGCAATCCCAGCAATCACCAACACAGACAGAGACAAAATCATTGACCATAAAAATATAATGCACGCAATTAGAGATTACTATAAGTCCTTATATTCTTTTGAGATTAAAGAAGATAAGACACAATCTAATGAATTTTTGGATACATTACAGATACCACAAATAGATACTCTCAGTCCATAGGAATTGGATAAAAGTCTAAACACCCCAGAGGTATTATTATCGTTGGATGCAGAAAAAGCATTTGATATGGTTGAATGGAACTACCTTTTCACTACATTGGAGAAATTTGGGTTAGGCCCGAACATTTGTGCATGGATCAAACTACTGTATACCAGTCCAGAAGCTTCAGTTTGTATTAACAACTTTAATTCAGACTACTTTAAACTAGAATGTGGTACTAGACAAGGATGCCCCTTGTCACCACTGCTTTTTGCAATCACCATTGAGCCACTGACAGTTCGCTGTCGAAATGCTTATGAGATAAAGGGGATTATCAGAGAAGGACTTGAACAGAAAATACCACTATATGTAGATGATAGAGTGCTATGTATATCAGGTCCACAAAATACTGTACCTGCTGTTCTAACACCGCTAGCAGAATTTCAAAAGATTTCTGGTCTCAGAATTAATTTGAATAAAAGTGTGCTGTTTCCAGTGAATTCTCAAGCACACAGTATTAGATTGGACACCCTCCCTTTTATCATCGCAGATCATTTTAAATACCTAGGGGTAAACATCATAAGTAAACATAAAGCACTTTTATCAACAAAAGAATGCCGTCTGTATGGAAAAAATTAAGCAAGACTTGCATAGATGGTCTAACCTTCATCTCACTTTAGCTGAAAGAATTAACATTGTTAATATGAAAATCCTTCCTTAGCTTCTTTTTTTATTTCAAAACATTCCAATATACATCAATAAATCGTTTTTTAAGAAATTAGATTCAACCATAACCTCATTTATTTGGAATTCAAAACATCCACGTATCCAAAGGGCGACCCTACAAAGACCTAAGGCAGAAGGTGGCATGGCTCTACCTAATTTTCAATTCTATTACTTGGCAGCAAATATACAAGCTATTAAAACCTGGACATGGGCACAAATAGATGAACATACACAGGCTTGGTCCGCAATAGAAATAAAATCCTGCAGTACTTCTTTATATACCTTGCTTTGTACCCCAATAAGTACAAGTTATCACCAATATACTAACAACCTAATTGTGCTTCTCTCACTCAGAATATGGAACCAATTTAGGAAATATTTTAAGATAGAGAAGCTTTTATCTGTGGCACCTCTGCACAAGAATCACCTTTATCCACCCTATCAAACGTACGTAGTTTTTAATGTCTAGAAAACATTCAGGAATAAATCACTTAGAGATCTGTACATAGACAAAATCTTTGCATCCTATGAATAATTACACTCCAAATTTAACTTTCCAGCAACACATTTTTTTCACTACTTTCAAATCAGAAACTTTTTTAAACAAAACCTGCCCAATTTTCCTCACGTCCCACCTACCTCTATGCATGAACAAATATTGATCAGTCTTGAGGACTCAGACAGCATTTCCATAATATATAAAACCATTTTACAGCCCCTTCCTTTCAAAGATCCAAGAGAACAGTGGGAAAAGGATTTCTCACTCAACATCTCAGAAAAGGAGTGGAAAGTAGCAATGCACAGAATTCACTCGAGCTCCATATGTGCAAAGCATACAATTATTCAACTCAAAATTATATATCGAGCACATCTGTCTCGTTTAAAATTGTCCAAAATGTTTCCAGGGCAAGATCCAACCTGAGAACGCTGCAATCAAGTTCCAGCCTCACTGGGTCACATGTTTTGGGTCTGCACCAAATTAACATAATTTTGGACCAAAATCTTTAAATGCCTTTCAAGACAGTCTTGGTGTCACAATCCCTCCTAACCCATTAACAGCTGTGTTTGGCAGACTCCCAGATGGGCTTAAAGTGGAGAATCAAACTATGATTGCCTTTACTACACTATTGGCACGTAGACTTATCTTGCTCAACTGGAAGAATCCTAACTCTCCCTCTTTTAAGTCAGTGGGTAACTGATGTTATTTATTATTTGAAATTGGAAAAAATCTAATTCTCACTTAGAAGATCTGTGCAGAACATTTTCAAAACCTGGCTGTATCTAATCAATAATATTTTAGAATAAGCATTTTAATTGAGGAATCAGATTCTCTCCTCTCTTTTTTTTTACTCTATTTTTATACATTTATTAATTTATCTATTTACTTATTTGTACTAGTTTAATGTTTTACTCTGCTGGCCTAGCTGTTGTTCTCATGGGTGGGGGTTGATTTGTTTTGAACCTAGTTTTGTAAAACCTGACTTATTTGTATGGAATGTTATTTGATTTTAATAAAATCAATAAAAACAAAAAAAAGAAAAGAATTCTTGTACTTGGATTTCAGCAGGAACATTAATTCACCACTGCTTTATTAAGACAATATTAATTTACACTGCTCATATCCTTGGTGTATTCAGGCCTAAATGTCCACTACTGATGTCTCATCTTGTTGCTTTTTTCCATTCATTCACAAATGTTACCTATGAAATGTTGAGCTGCATGGTGTCCAACTTAATTTTTAATTGCAGATGTGTCTAATTAACTCTTCTCAGTCCAAGTAGACAGGAAAAAACTCAACAAAGAAACAAAAAAACTATGTGCTAGTGAAACTTCCAAGAGAAGTGAACCTGATTGAGCAACAACTTTAAACTCTGTCTGTCTGAATCAGGACCACTCCTGGAGTGAGGCTCTTTGTGGGGTAAAGTGTACAGCATGGCATTATCCTGTTAGTGCAGTTCAAACCTAACCATATGTTTACTTTTTTATTTATTCAAATCTTACATGAAATAATTATAACTAATATAAGAGGTCAACAGAGACACATGTTCCCATCATATTATTATTATATGTGGATCTTGGCTGTTTGGATTTTTTCCTTTATATCATCATGATGGCAAGGCCACTATCGACAGGAATTTATTTACATGGCAACTTTTGCTAGAACATATTAAGGCCAAGGGATTTCTGAAGATAGTCACAACAGCTGTTTATCTCACACATATATATGTATTAGACCAGCAGAAAAAAGCCTGCAGAACAAATAAACACATAAAAATATCTCTGGACGCAAACAGGAATGGATACCCACTTATCTATCTATCTATCTATCTATCTATCTATCTATCTATCTATCTATCTTAAATAGGATTATAACAACAATTTAAAAGTAAAATGACTTTTATATTTCTGACTTCCTTTTTCCATTAAGGTTTGAAGTCTATAGTATTGTTTACAAGTATGTCATGACCAATAACTGTATTTCACTCACAGCAGACCCTCTTGTGTAGTGTAACTAAAGATATAATGGAAAGCTGAATAAGGTGATGGCATACATGGACAAAATAGAGAGGTTACTCTCAGCAATATTCAGTATTAACCACAAAGGATAGTGTGTAGGGAGTACCATACATAAGCTACTCACAGACTTTCCAGAACTGCATATTTTGTCTTCAATGCAGTAAAAATAAAGTGCTATTTAAATGTAACTGAAAAAATATCACGGATTGTACAGCAATTATATTTTTATATTACTATCAATCTTCAAAATACATACTGGACTACTATATCCCACTTGGGTGGAAAGCCCTGATTTTGAATGCTTTGAAGAATTACCATCTAGTGTCTGGTCTACCTCTTAAGAATATACAGTTGCATGTCTGTAGGATTCAGAGAAACATGCAATTACAGTATAGCAAAGAAGAACCCCAAACTGAATAAGTATACGTAAAACTGAACCACATTATGTAAATTACAAGACTCATTTTTTTTGTATCTATAATGCTAAATGTAGAAATTTTAATTCTACTATTAATTCCATATGTCATAAATCCATTAAAGAAAACAGTTTAATGGATATGAACTGCAAAATAAAAAAGATTTACACAGCAATGTACACTGGAAGTACCTCTTCAGACATATTGCCACGCACCTTAGTGGAAACAGAGGCTCAAATTACATGGATTACGTTAAAAAAAAAAAAAAAACTGAATGTCCTCTTTGTATAACTACAGTACTTTGTAGATTCCTTTAGGTCTTTTGTGTAGGGCTTCAGAAAGCCAATTCGCCCTCTTCTGCATTGTGTTCTGTGTGTAGCAATGCAGCACATTTCCATTTGACCATCCAGTGCAACATTTCCAGTAGGTTGTGATCTGCTATTATGACTTTCTGAAGCACTGACTGTTGCTGGATCAAAGCTGTGAGTCACAAGCAAAACTCAGCTTCTAATACGAGAAATTTTAAGAACTTAATGATTAGACTCTTTTTTAAAAAAAACTTGAATCAAGACAATGAGGAGTAACACAATGCAACAAAATGTGAGTCAAAACGTGACACAATAATAAAATGCTATGCTGAAAGGCATCATTACCACACTGGGTTTGCCTGCTTACACTCAATCAGAGTTTAAGATTCTATGTTATTTGATTAAACATATTAAATGAAATCTGGCACAAAACAAACGTTAATTAGAATTACATTCACAATTCTAAGTAAATTAGTAGAAAAAAATACACTCCAATCAGGACTGTTTTCCCGTCAATGCTCCTTCAACAGATGGCTATGAAAATCACAATACTGTACGTGAATACAGTAAATGCAACACAAAGCAGGGTCTACTCTAAGATAAATTTAGGATTTTTAGGTGAGAGGGCGATATATGATTATAATACAAATAAAGCACAAAGTATTTTCAATTCACAAAAAATATGTATGAGACTATAAACAACAGAAT
Organism: Polypterus bichir lapradei; assembly: GCA_026402145.1. Taxonomy (NCBI): domain Eukaryota; kingdom Metazoa; phylum Chordata; class Cladistia; order Polypteriformes; family Polypteridae; genus Polypterus; species Polypterus bichir. Next base: position 174,295 of record JANRMT010062799.1, read on the forward strand.
AGAGCACACAGAACTTCATCCTGCACAACACAACACAGCAGGATCACACTGCAACAAGTCAAACCCAAGTTCTATCGATCAAACAAACCTAAGCTTTAGGTAAGAAAATGAAACTGAAAGAAACGCACATACTGTCCATGTTTACTAAAGATAAAATAGCTTTGTTTTCCATTTGCACTTTTAATATTTATTACGAGTTCATTTGTAATTTTGTTCCATATGCTGCATAAGTTTCTGACTTTTACAACCAGCATCCAGTATTTGCCTGTGTTCCATTCTGAGTTACCTTTTCTGGCTATATTTTTGACATTGATGGTTGAAACTGGAGAGACACTTGCAGCTTAAAATTTTTACACTAATAGTTTCAATCGTCTTAACTGGATACAATACATAATAGGCACTAGTATTTCTTAATTGTGAGGCAGAGCAATGGTACAGTGTTGTTTAAAACCTATTTTGACAAGGCATGACATACACATTTCTCACTGCAAGAGACATGACAGGAAATTGAACTTGGGTATCTGGAGCTGTGAGACATCAGCACTAGGTACTGTACCATAGTGCAACCTCAATTAATCCACCTTGTATAGTTTTGTTAGATTCTTTAAGAGATTTCTTTCCCTGTCTCTGAGAACTAAAAGGACAATTTTCTGCCTCACTGACATGTGTATATTATTTTGAATGATGATACACTCAAAAGAATCCCTATTTAGAAATGCCTGAGTGGTGACCTAAAACAGCTCTGATATATTCATTACTAGTTAGTTAATAAAACAGGGCCTGTGTTAGATGAGCAAACCTGCAATCAAGTAATTCACTTCTTTAACTAAAGTCATGAAGGTATGTCCTGCACGCATGTCCACCATTTCACAATTGCTTTATCTAATATAGTATCATGAAGATGCAGAGCCAATACCAGAAGCATCAGGCAGAAAACAGAAACCAGCCCTAGAAGGGATGTCAGTCTAAGCTGGCACACCTCAATACTTATCCACACTATGTAAATACTGCATATTCACTCTGTTTATATTTTAATAAGATATGCATTAGGCACATGCCTGGACATACAGCATAATGGCAGCAACACTGTACAAAGCATAACTTTCTGCATATACTAGTAATAAAAAAAAGCTTTCCATTAGAATTCTGTGGTGCCAGCATTTAAGTAAAAAGTGTCACAGTCTTAGGAAGCATTGCTTAGTGCAACCAATTCTTTTTAAATACATCCCTCTTTAAACATGCAGGTGCAGCAGCTGCACAACTTAAAAATGACAAAGCAACCCTATAAAAATGTATAGTACTTTATTTTAAATCAGACCTGCTGCACTCCACTTTCTACTTCCTGCTAAAGCCATCTATCCATCCATCCATCCTCTTCCGCTTATCCGAGATCGGGTCGCGTGGGCAGCAGCTTGAGCAGAGATACCCTCTCCCCGGCCACTTCTTCTAGCTCTTCTGAGGGAATCCCGAGGTATTCCCAGGCCAGCCGAGAGACATAGTCCCTCCAGCGTGTCCTGGGTCTTCCCCGGGGCCTCCTCCCGGTTAGATGTGCCCGGAACACCTCACCAGGGAGGCGTCCAGGAGGCATCCTGATCAGAGGCCTGAGCCACCTTATCTGACTCCTCTCGATGCGGAGGAACAGCGGCTCTACTCTGAGCCCCTCCCAGATGACTAAGCTTCTCACCCTATCTTTAAGGGAAAGCCCAGACACCCTGCGGAGGAAACTCATTTTGGCCACTTGTATTCGCGATCTCGTTCTTTCAGTCACTACCTATAGCTCATGACCATAGGTGAGGGTAGGAACGTAGATCGACTGGTAAATTGAGAGCTATGCCTTACTGCTCAGCTCCTTTTTCACCACGACAGACCGATGCAGAGCACGCATCACTGCAGATGCCGCACCGATCTGCCTGTCGATCTCACGCTACATTCTTCCCTCACTCCTGAACAAGACCCTGAGATACTTGAACTCCTCCACTTGGGGCAGGATCTCGCTCCCAACCCTGAGAGGGCACTCCACCCTTTTCCGGCTGAGGACCATGGTCTCGGATTTGGAGGTGCTGATTCCCATCCCAGCCGCTTCACACTCAGCTGCGAACCAATTCAGTGAGAGCTGAAGATCACGGCCCGATAAAGTAAATAGGACAACATCATCTGCAAAAAGCAGTGACCCAATCCAGAGTCCACCAAACCGGACCCCCTCAACGCCCTGGCTGCGCCTAGAAATTCTGTCTATAAAAGTTATGAACAGAATCGGTGACAAAGGTCAGCCCTGGCGGAGTCCAACTCTCACTGGAAACGAGTTCGACTTACTGCCGGCAATGCGGACCAAGCTCTGACACCGATCGTACAGGGACCGAACAGCCCTTATCAGGGGGTCCGGTACCCCATACTCTCGGAGTACCCCCCACAGGATTCCCCGAGGGACACGGTCGAACGCCTTTTCCAAGTCCACAAAACACATGTAGACTGGTTGGGCAAACTCCCATAAACCCTCCAGGACCCTGCTAAGGGTGTAGAGCTGGTCCACTGTTCCATGACCAGGACAAAAACCACACTGTTCCTCCTGAATCCAAGGTTCGACTATCTGAAGGGCCCTCCTCTCCAGGACCCCCAAATAGACTTTTCCAGGGAGGATGAGGAGTGTGATCCCTTTGTAGTTGGAACACACACTCCTGTCCCCCATCTTAAAGAGGGGGACCACCACGCTGGTCTGCCAATCCAGAGGCACTGTCCCTGATGACAGCATCCCTCACCGCCGGTGTCCACCAACGGGTTCGGGGATTGCTGCCACGATAGGCACTGACCACATTACGGCCACAGCTCCAGTCAGCCACCTCAACAATAGAGGCACGAAACATGAACCATTCAGACTCAATGTCCCCCACCTCCCTCGGGATGCGGTCAAAGTTCTGCCGGAGGTGGGAGTTGAAGCTGCTTCTGACAGGGAACTCTGCCAGATGTTCCCCACAGACCCTCAAAACACGTTTGGGCCTACCAGGCCTGACCGGCATCCTCTCCCACCATCAAAGCCTACTCACCACCAGGTGGTGATCAGTTGACAGCTCTGCCCCTCTCTTCACCCGAGTGTCCAAGACATGTGGCCGCAGGTCCGATGACACGACCACAAAGTTGATCATCGAACTGAGGCCTAGGGTGTCCTGGTGCCAAGTGCACATATGAACACCCCTATGCTTGAACATGGTCGTCGTTATGGACAATTCATGACGAGCACAGAAGTCTAATAACAAAACAACGCTCGGGTTCAGATCGGGAGGGCCATTCCTCCTAATCACGCCCTTCCAGGTCTCACTGTCATTACCTACGTGAGCATTGAAGTCTCCCAGTAGAACGAGGGAGTCTCCAGAAGGTATGCTCTCTAGCACCTCCTCCAGGGACTCCAAAAAGGGTGGGTACTCCAAACTGCTGTTTGGTGCATATGTGCAAACAACAGTTAGGACCCGTCCCCCCACCTGAAGGCGGAGGGAGGCTACCCTCTCATCCACCGGGGTAAACCCCAATGAACAGGTTCAAAGTCGGGGGGCAATAAGTATGCCCAAACCAGCTCGGCACCTCTCACTGGGGACAACTCCAGAGTGGTAGAGAGTCCAGCCCCTCTCAAGGAGAATGGTTCCAGAGTCCAAGCTGTGCGTCGAGGTGAGCCCGTCTATATCTAGCCGGAACCTCTTGACCTCGCGCACTACCTGCTTGGCCCCTCCCGTAGGTGGTGAGCCCATGGGAAGGAAGACCCACATTGACTCTTTGGGCTGTGCCCGCCCGAGCCCCATGAATGCAGGCCTGGCCACCAGGCTCTCGCCATTGAGCCCCACGTCCAGGTCTGGCTCCAGAGGGGGCCCCCGGTGACCCGCGTTCAGGCAAGGGAAAACGCCATCCAAAGTTTTCATTCATCATGGTTTGCTGAACCGCTCTTTGTCTCATCCCTTGCCTAGGAACAGTTTGCCTTGGGTGGCCCTACCAGGGGCATACAGTGGCTTGCAAAAGTATTCTGCCCCCTTGAACTTTTCCACATTTTGTCCCATTACAGCCACAAACACGAATCAATTTCATTGGAATTCCACGTGAAAGACCAATACAAAGTGGTGTACACTTGAGAAGTGGAACGAAAATCATACATCATTCCAAACATTTTTTACAAATAAATAACTGCAAAGTGGGGTGTGCGTAATTATTCAGCCCCCTTTGGTCTGAGTGCAGTCAGTTGCCCATAGACATTGCCTGATGAGTGCTAATGACTAAATAGAGTGCACCTGTGTGTAATCTAATGTCAGTACAAATACAGCTGCTCTGTGACAGCCTCAGAGGTTGTCTAAGAGAATATTGGGAGCAACAACACCATGAAGTCCAAAGAACACACCAGACAGGTCAGGGATAAAGTTATTGAGAAATTTAAAGCAGGCTTAGGCTACAAAAAGATTTCCAAAGCCTTGAACATCCCACGGAGCACTGTTCAAGCGATCATTCAGAAATGGAAGGAGTATGGCACAACTGTAAACCTACCAAGACAAGGCCGTCCACCTAAACTCACAGGCCGAACAAGGAGAGCGCTGATCAGAAATGCAGCCAAGAGGCCCAGGGTGACTCTGGACGAGCTGCAGAGGTCTACAGCTCAGGTGGGGGAATCTGTCCATAGGACAACTATTAGTCGTGCACTGCACAAAGTTGGCCTTTATAGAAGAGTGGCAAGAAGAAAGCCATTGTTAACAGAAAACCATAAGAAGTCCCGTTTGCAGTTTGCCACAAACCATGTGGGGGACACAGCAAACATGTGGAAGAAGGTGCTCTGGTCAGATGAGACCAAAATTGAACTTTTTGGCCAAAATGCAAAACGCTATGTGTGGCGGAAAACTAACACTGCACATCACTCTGAACACACCATCCCCACTGTCAAATATGGTGGTGGCAGCATCATGCTCTGGGGGTACTTCTCTTCAGCAGGGACAGGGAAGCTGGTCAGAGTTGATGGGAAGATGGATGGAGCCAAATACAGGGCAATCTTGGAAGAAAACCTCTTGGAGTCTGCAAAAGACTTGAGACTGGGGCGGAGGTTCACCTTCCAGCAGGACAACGACCCTAAACATAAAGCCAGGGCAACAATGGAATGGTTTAAAACAAAACATATCCATGTGTTAGAATGGCCCAGTCAAAGTCCAGATCTAAATCCAATCGAGAATCTGTGGCAAGATCTGAAAACTGCTGTTCATAAACGCTGTCCATCTAATCTGACTGAGTTGGAGCTGTTTTGCAAAGAAGAATGGGCAAGGATTTCAGTCTCTAGATGTGCAAAGCTGGTAGAGACATACCCTAAAAGACTGGCAGCTGTAATTGCAGCAAAAGGTGGTTCTACAAAGTATTGACTCAGGGGGCTGAATAATTACGCACACCCCACTTTTCAGTTATTTATTTGTAAAAAATGTTTGGAATCATATATGATTTTCGTTACACTTCTCATGTGTACACCACTTTGTATTGGTCTTTCACGTGGAATTCCAATAAAATTGATTCATGTTTGTGGCTGTAATGTGACAAAATTTGGAAAAGTTCAAGGGGGCCAAATACTTTTGCAAGCCACTGTAAAGCCCCGGACAACAGAGCTCCTAGGATCATTGGGACACGCAAACCCCTCCACCATGATAAGGTGGCGGTTCGGGGAGGGGCTGCTAAAGCCTTTACAGCAAATTTTCCATTTGTTGATGCTCCGCTCAGCATAACTGGCCTCAAAAACAATTGCATGCCAACATGTTTACTTTGCCACACACAATAGACGGACATTATATGCAATATCTGAACTCCAGTTGGCGCCATTTAAATGTGTCCTGCAGTGTTAGCTGTTCCCTCTGTTACCTAACAATAAAAGCTATATCTTATATCCATAAGTCAATTATCCTGCAACAAAAGTAGAATAAACTAAAAGTCTTGTATAGTATGCGAATATTTTTTCCCTTACATCTATACTAATAAAAGGCAAAGCCCTCACTCACTCACTCACTCACTCACTGACTGACTCATCACTAATTCTCCAACTTCCCGTGTGGGTGGAAGGCTGAAATTTGGCAGGTTCATTCCTTACAGCTTCCTTACAAAAGGTGGGCAGCTTTCATTTCGAAATTCTATGCGTAATGGTCATAACTGGAAGCTGTTTTTCTCCATTTACTGTAATGGAGATGAGCGTGAAACCCGTGGGGGCGGAGTTTCGTGTGACATCATCACGCCTCCCACATAATCACGCAGTATGTAGAAAACCAGGAAGAGCCATAAAAAGCGCTGAAGAAAACATGCATTATATAATTGAGAAGGCAGCGAAACAATAAGAAGTGAGCGAGTGACATATACAACCATATTCATGAGTTCTGCTACTTCGGAAACAAAGCACGATGTAAACCTAAACTTTAAATTAAGTTCATAGACAGGCTGCCGCTGGCGTTTGTAATTTAGTGCCTGCCCATATAAGGCCGTCCGTCAGCGGCAATCCAATAGAAACACTGCCACTAAATATTCACGGGTGAAGGACTGTGCTTATGCAGAGGAAGATGAGATGGTCAGGGTGGTGTTTGGCACAAACTCAGCGAAACTGCGAGAGAAAGTTTTAAGTGCCGGGACTTCGGTAACATTAGATACAGCCATGGACATAGCACGACATGGCACCAGCACAGCTGGGAAACTTCGATGCATGTACACCGAGCGGCTCACGTGAACTGACGCAGTGCACAGACAAAAAACAACAGTTGCAAAGAGCGCTGAACAAAAACCGAATTACACAATTGAAAAGGCAGCAAAAAAATATGAAGCGTCTGATACATACATGCATATTCATAAGTGCAGCTACTGCGGAAACAAAGCACACGGTGGAAAAAGTCAATGTCCCGCTAAAGGAAGACAGTGTAAAAAAAAAAACCCGTGCATGCAGTGTGTCAGGTCTCAGATAAAGAAGAAGACGAGCTGTTTATTGATGCAGTAAGAAACCAATCGATGAATGAAACCTGTCATCTTTACAACGACTGACAAACACGGAATGTAACTTGAACAAAACACATCGTACAAATACGACCCTGATTGAAACAAATAATGATAATCGAATCCTTGATCACAGCAACACTCAATAACACTCACAAAACAATTACTGTATATTGACAATCATGTTACGTTATTTTTAAAATGTTCCCTTTTCTTTTTCATAGCTTCTTTAACACACTACGTCTCCGCTGCGAATATATATATATACCCCGATCTACATACTCTCAAATAGATAAGCCACACACCGTGGCGCAATTGTAGAGGCTTTGCCTCTATCGCCTACATCCGAGGTTCGATTCCCGAGAGGGGATGTACTAAGTATGTACGCGCGCTTCTCGGTTCATTTTAACCTCGCATCTCCTTGGTTTGAGATGTATGAAAAAATATGCGGTTAACGCAGAATCATGTTACGTTATTTTTAAAATCTTTCCTATTCTTAGCACAAGCACAGCTGAGAAGCTTCGATGCATGTACTCCATAACAAAAAATAACGCATTTAATCACACTTTCAATTCCAAGCAAAGGGGAACTTTTGTCAATGCATGATTTCCTGGTACATCGATTACTCTGATGTACACATCACAGCTACAAAAATGTTAGAGTCGGAATGAAGCGCGTTCCTACGACTGATCGGAGGAAAACTTCATTTCAAAAAACTACCCGAGCGAAGCCTTGATAAAAGCATGGTTTTGTGCACACTGAAAAGCAAGCAAAATTAGATGCATTACAGAAAGCGGACTTTGTGGCTCTTACTGGGGATCATTGGACTTCCGTGACCGTTAGTAATTCTAATTACATCTAATTACAAAATGTTCAATGATCACACTGTTTTAGCCTAATGTACAAAATAATTTTGGCTAAGGTTACTCAGAGTTTAAAGATTAAGTTGGTCACATTACCTTTTATGTTTCTGACTTATTTTTTTAAGAAGAAAAACTGCACTTTATGTTGAAATTTTGGTTATTATTATTTAAAGACAATACCATTCTGAAAATGTACTTAAAAGTACTTAAACTACCACTTTATTTTTAAGTCTGCCCAATTTTAACCAGGGATAATATTTTTGTTTCTGTTTTGAATTCAAATGCAGTTTAAAAGCATTTTTTTTTCAGAAATTAAAAGAGCTTGAGTTTACAATATTCATGTCCATGTCTATTATTTGATTCTGTCGCCCACTAAAACCCTTTTAAATTAAAAAAACACATTTGCGATTTGGGGCAAATTTACGTGTGCGATTACATACGATTAATCAAGATTAATTATTACACAGCCTCTAATTAATTGGATTAATTTTTTTAATCGAGTCCCACCCCTAATATATATATGTAGATATATATGTAGATTTATATATATATGTGTATATACAGTATATATGTAGATATGTATATGTGTATATATGTATATATATGTGTGTGTGTGTGTGTGTATATATATATGTGTATATATGTTTATATATGTGTGTGTGTGTGAGTGTATATATATATGCCAGCAACACTCATGACAATGACAAAACAATTATATTGTCAATCATGTTACGTTATTATTAAAATGTTTCCTTTTCTTTTTATTTCTCTGCTGCCAAACGCGGGTATTTTGCTATGTATATATATATATATATATAGAGAGAGAGAGAGAGAGAGAGAGAGAGATATGACAACAACACTCATATCAATGACAAAACAATTACATTAACAATCACGTTACGTTATTTTTAAAATATTTCCTTTTCTTTTTCATAACTTCTTTAACACACTACTTCTCCGCTGCGAAGCGCGGGTATTCCATAACCTTATGGACAATAAAGGTTATATAATCTAGGGTCATTATAATGTAGTGGAATTTAATCTAATCTATTAAAAAAATAAAGTACAGATTTGAGGTACTTATAATTGAAGCAGTCTGTATAGAGTTGTGACTATATGAGGTGTGATCAAAAAGTACAGTTAATGTTGATGCAGAGGACCATCCAAGAGCAATGCAAAAGAATTCAACGCAGGTTCTGAATGTCCATCCTAGAGCCTAGTTTGTGACAAGTTTGAACTCGTTTGATACTGTCAGTAGTTTGTGAGCTACTGTTCAGTTCGAGTGTGTTTTTCAAGTTTGTCATTAATAATGGATATCGAGCAACTCATTAACATGAAATTTTGTTTCAAAGTGCAAAAAGCTCAGGAAACCCATCAGACGTTAAAATCGGTTTATGGTGACACTGCACTGAAAATTAAGACTGTTCACAACTGGTTTGATCGATTTCGTAATGGATCTGACTCGGTTGAAGATGAGAAAAGATCAGGACACCCTTCAACATCAATAACCGAGGAAAATGTTGAAACTGTTTCATTCTTCATCATGACAACTCCCCTTGTCACACATCCCTTCTAGTACGACAATTTCTGTCGAATAAAATCATTATGTTGTGTCCGCATCCACCTTATTCGCTGGATCTGGCATCGTGCAACTTCTGGCTGTTCCCTATATTGAAAATGACCATGAAAGGCAAACAATTTCAATCCACTGAGGACATCCAGGAAGCCATGACAGACCAACTAAAGGCACTCTCGAAAGAAAACTTCCAGAACTGCTTCGCAAAGAGGCAGGAGCGTTGAGATAAGTGCATTCAAAGTAGAGGAAAGTATTTTGAGGGTGACTAGTAGTTGTAAATCTTTTACTGCAATAAACGTTTCTTTTTTAAAACATTCATCGTATTTTTGATCATACCTCGTAGATATGCTTCAATATGGAAAGATTTTAAATTAACCTTGGAAGGGCAAGAGACAAAACCGAATGATATATCTATGAATCCTTTTGAATTTTTATTATTCAGTCTTAAAAGCCAAGAAGCATCTTTGAACTATCCCACAGTTGATTGAGATTCCAATGCTAGTAAACCAGCACTACTCAACCACACATGCCCATCATGTGAGTAGATTAAGTTTATTCCCTCTCATGATATTTGCCTTTAGCATGGCTGCAGAGAAGTATAGCTTTGGGTTCAAAAGCACCAGGAACATGTACAGCAGAAAATGGCAAACTTCACAATCTTCTGCAGAGTCCTGAACACATGTGTAGTCTTATCACAGATGACAGTTCATCTTAAACCCAAATGATATCTTTAAATATTAATGTTAAATATGGTGTGCTTTTCTGTTAACATAGGAGAGTTGTTGTAGAGCAGGTGTCCTCAATCACGGTCCTGGAGGGCCGCAGTGGCTGCAGGTTTTTTTTCCATCTAGTTTCCTAATTAGAAAGCAGTCCATGCTGATAATGAAACTTGACATTGAACTGTTTGGCTTGTTGATACTTGCATTCATCCAAGAACAATTTTAATTGCACTGTAGAGTTTCCTTCTTTAAGAACATTATCCAAGTGTTTTGTGGACAAGAATAGATTTAAACATAATGGTCCTTCCAATTCCCCTCTCATTCATTTCTAAAGATTTTTTTTATCAAAGAGCATGTTAGCTGGAGAGCTGCTGGCTTATTGCATCTCATTATTAAGTAATGTCTGATTAAGAAAACAGGCAAAAATTAAAACTTAAATGCAGCTGCTAAAATCTAAAATAGGCAATTAAGGGTTCTGAATGGTAACAGGAAACAGAACTAATATTTAGCCCAAATACATATTGCTTTAGTAGTACATAAAAGGGTTCTAATTAAGAAAATGGTTAAAGTGAAAACCTGCAGCCATAGCAGACCTCCAGGAATGTAATTGAGCACCTCTGATCTACAAAATAACTAAAATTTATATTTGATGAATGAAAGCACTTAGAAGGCATAGAGTTAAACACCAACTATCATTATCAGCAAGGACTGAGTTCTAATTATAACACTGGCTGGAATGAAAACCCGTAGTCACTGCAGCCCTTCAGGACTGTGATTGAGGACCACCATTGTAGAGAATAAGAACATTAGCTTTACATCAAATGTTTAACCCTTACAGCCCCAAAAAAGATTTGCTTAACTTAGTGGATTTCTAAGAATAAATGTAACTTTGTTTACTCTCAAACTAAAATGGGTCTTGTTCAGAAACCGGATGCCATGTCCTTCTTGTTGTTTGTTTTAGACTGGCCTACACCTGCTACAAACCCTGAATTTAAGGTTCTTACGGTCTTCAGTGCTCAAACAATGCCATTTTTTAATGTGGATAATGAAAAAGAAAACAAGACATGAAGGTACTGGAGACAGTTCCTGATGCTTAGAAGATTGTTTATGTGCAGAAACAAATAAAACATATAATTTCAGATAGTAATGTCTCACCATATGAACTAATAAAAAAAACTAATTTTGCTTATTTAATTTCTATATCGTAATCAAGTAAAATATGTGGTTAACTCTGTGTACATAAGCTAAAATGCCCAAAAGATACTATAAAGCTTAAGAGGAGCAATGGTTGCAGAGAGGAATCACAACAAACTAAAAACAGTGCTTGACCTTACCTATACAAGTGGGGAGGTTTTCCACCATTAGGAAAACTTCTTTGACTTTTTCAACATTCCAGCTACTCTACCACAGAGGTAGACATGAGAAAACCTAAGTATGTGTTTATTTGTTTTCTTATCAAACATTTTCAATTTCTGCTCTTTTGTGCCGTAACAATGAAATCTTTAACACAGTGGGTAAAACATGGCTAGATATCATGTGTTAGAGGGAGAATAATGTCATGTCTCATATCAATCCATACAACATACCTGTGACTATTCACAAGCAGCAAGGTCAAAACCACCTAAACACCTTTCTCACACAATACTTAAATTATTAAGTATCAAACTAAAAATTAGATTAAAAAACCTCAAACTTCAAAAAAGTAAAAAAATCCAGAATTCTGAATTTGAAAGAAATTTTAAATCCTAAAAACCAAAAACTACATCTTAAGTTAAACATTCAACAGCACAGAATAGCTAACGAGACCACAAACTGCTCCTACACTTTTGGTTGACAAACATGTCTGTTGTTGCCAGGCAGAAATAACTACGCCACACACCCATGAAACTCTTTGGCTTTTATTATGCTGTATTGATGCTGATACACCTCTCTGCCATGTAACTCTTTTGAGTGTCAACATTCCTTGACTTTAACATCTCTAATCTTAGTTTATCTCTAGCTTTAAATGATTTTCTCTTGCTTTAAACCTTTTTGTGTACCTCTGGGCTAAACATTTTTCTTGCTCTTTGTGACTTTTTTTATAAAAACTAACAACTGCTTTTTATAAAAACAATGAATGTCTTAAATTTACCTGATGATGTCTCAGTATCCTTCAGCTGGATGTCTCCCCAATTTTAATGCATTTAAACACATTTGACCAATGCTCTTGGCAGCTTCTGAACTCCTACTCTATGCAGGTTCCACCATCAACTTGATCCAGAAGTCAAAGTAAATGTAAAACATAATGTAGCTGATGGTTTGACATGTGAGTGAGGTCACCTTTAGCCTTAAAATTTTTCTCAAAAATAATCTCTTTTCTTTATGAAAGTCATAATATTAGCAAGCTGAACAAGGAAGAGATTTCCTTTCTCCCATTCATACATCATATATAGTCCAGTAGATTCTTACAGGACTGCCGAGCCAATCCCAACCATTTATACATTTTCTACAGACAACTCAAGTACAGAGTCACAGAGGACTGGAGACTACAATGGTTTTAAAGAAGCCAACTTTCATCGGATTGAGAGTATCTGAGATCTGAACCTAGAACTCCATAGCTCCAAGGCAGCAATATAACAGTAAAATCAGTATAAGTAAATTATGAAGTATGAAAGCCTAAACGTTGTATTAAATGGGTTCATCTCAAATAAATTATTTAAATAAAAATGCAATGCTAATGATGACAAACAAAAAAATGTACTTTGTCGCCTTTTGCCAGAGAACCAACACATACAGTATGCCACTTTAAATGATTTTCCCCCAAAAATCCATGAAACATCCCAAAGGAAAGAAAAATTAAATCTTCAGTCTGCTCTAGTGTAGAATAACTCAGTCTATTTATTTTTGCCCATAAGATGTGACTAAAATATCATCATGTGATTTCTTATCAAAACCAACTGAGATTCTCTGCAGTTTACAACGGGAGCCTTCAGTTCAGTCCTTTTAACAGCTTTGTGTGTGAAGTGCTCAGAAGGAAAACTATTGAACTTTATTATTCATTGCGGCTCATTGCTGGAGGTTACCCCTGTGTCTAATGATCCTCTCATTTTCTTGACATCAGATAAAGGTTGAAACATGCTAGCTTCCTTAATCATCTTGAGTTCAAAATGGGTCTCCAGCTCCTCACCTTCACATTGAGTTCAGGCGGTTTCATACACCATCAGCAACACCTATACCCTTTGGACAGAGTCGGGAAATAACTTCCTGAGCATAATTCTGCTGGAAATGGCAAACTCCACTATGTTTGCCCTTCTGCAAATGATGATCTATGTTATTTCCACATAAAGTAACTGATGTATTCATAAATAAATCATTCACATTTATTTTTGTGCTTAATGAGAAAAATGGCAGGTTTAGAGATGATGAATGATCAGAATGAGCTGATAGGCAGCAAGTCAAAAAATTGCAATTAGACATCCTTCAATGAAAGATTAAAACACAAGAACTTTAAGCTAGATAAGTTTGAATGTGCAAACCCGAAAAGCATTTTTAAAGTTGTCAAATACATTCTGGGTAGACAAGAAAAGAAAACAGTTTTGTTAATTCAGTTCTTTGTTTGCTTGTGTTCAAAGAATTAAACACAAAGTCTAGTTAAAGTAGCCTACCCCACTGTTCTCCATTTTGGTGTTTACACTATTACTCTATACGTGAAATATAGCCAGAGCTGAGGAATGTCATATGTGGTATCTACAGTTCTATGAAGGGCATTAAGTGAGTACTATAGCCTGAAATAACTACTGTAGGCCTACACTTTCTGAACATTTACAGTTATTCCACCTGCATACAGTGGATAGACTTTCCAATCATTCCTATCACATAGTATGTTTGAGAGACAAAAATATTTGCTTTGCTACTCAATAGCAGGATACATAAATGAATTTGCAGATCTTTCAGTCTAACTGTGCCAGTTTGCTAAGTACCATCTCTGTCAAGCATGGAAGGAGATTTGTGTCTCACATAATTACAACTATTGAACTCACTGTATTCAAAGCCTTCACAGAACAGGACCCTCACATTAAAATAATTTGCACTTTATCTTCTTTACTCACTGTATTTCCTCTCCATAAAAGGTGTAATTATCAATTACAGTTATGATGTATTCTGATGGACTAGCGTCCCATCCAGGGATTTCTTCTTCTTGTGCCCTATGATTGCTGGGATAGGCTCCAGCTGATCCCATGACACTGCCCTGGATAAGTGGGTCTGGAAGATGGAAGGATGGCTTGATAGATGGATGGATGGATGTACTGTAAAATTGTAAACAAATGCTCATCATTGTTCTTGACATGTTCATCAATCACAATTAAAACTACAAATGACCAGAAGAATTTTAAAAAATGAATAACTATGGAAAAAGTCCAGTTAACAAAACCCCATCTTAGTGACAGACATGTGTCACTTAGGGTAATGTATAACAAAGAAATAAGCATGCAGCAGCCCAGCTGCAAAATGCAATGATTTTGAGATTTTATGCATAAATAACATATACCCAATTAAGAAATTGTAATTATGATGATAGCCTAAAATATTATAGTCTAGAATTAATGCTAAACATGCCCTATCAAAAATAAATGTGTTATATACCAATAAATTGCATCCTAATAAAAGAGTAAATATTTGTTTGATGTTTATTAAATTGTCGCACTCTCTGAGTGAAAATACATATTCATTTTTGTTTCCTAAATCTACAAATGCTCAACTTACACAAAGTTATTGAGCTCTTAATGTTCCTAAGAATTGTTCATCCATCCATTATCCAACCTGCTATATCATAACTACAGGGTCACAGGGGTCTGCTAGAGCCAATCCCAGCCAACATAGGGCACAAGGCAGGAAACAAACTCCGGGCAGGGCACACACACACACAACAAGCACACAGCAGGGACAATTTAGAATCGCCAATGCACCTAACCTGCATGTCTTTGGGAGGAAACCCACGCAGACACGGGGAGAACATGCAAACTCCATGCAGGGAGGACCCGGGAAGCGAACCCAGGTCTCCTAACTGTGAGACAGCAGTGCTACCACTGTGCCACCAGGATTGTTCATGATTTCAAAAATAAAAAATACAATGTATAATAAACTCCAATACATATAGTATATTGCATTTACTAAGATACATTCTGTAGACTTCAGAATATCATAAAAATTAATAGTGCTGTTTGGCATTGCTGCTTTATAGGTCCAGAAAACTGGGATTGAATTTCAGGCCTTTCTAGACTTTGCAGGGGTTTTCTCCAGACGTCCAGTTTACTGATGTGAGCTAAGTTAACTGATGACTCTAAAATGGCCAAATACGAGTTGCAATAACAGCGTTTTCAAGAATGTGCTAAGGAACTGAAAAATATTCTGTTCAAGAACCTCAAAGAACCTTCAGCTTCTCTCAGCATTGTACTACAAACAGCAATTTCTGGCAGTGAATTGATTAATTAAATTAGGAAATAATTCTAGTTCTCAAATATCCATGGAATAAAGATCGTCAGAGACAAGAGTGTCCACTCGTTATTTTTTTACCATTTGAAAAAATCTATAATATATTTGTGTTAACAACTGGGCATAAAAGTACATTTTTGCCTCAACAAACCTAAAAGTTTAATCACTTCCCATTTCTGAAGCAAAACATGTCCATTTTCAATTTTGCACTCCTTGAATCTACATCTATCACAATGTTAACATTAAAGTCAAGCTAAATCCCTCATTATACGTAATGCAATCCCATAATAAGAGGAAGTGCATTACTTATAGACAGAAACTCCACCTTCTCTAATGCTCTGATTTATGAATGATTTTCTTTCACACCCTAACACCTTAGCATAGATTTTGAGGCAAACAAGGGAAACCAGTCATTCAAGTTATGAGCTGAGGACACAATGTAATATGTACACAGAAGTACAAATAACAGCATTTGTGTACATATTGTCAGGGATGCCAGGGGCAACGACCTGGCCGGGATGCCGTGAGGGACCGGAAGAGGGTCAAAGCCCACCCTGGATCACGTGGGGGCCACCTTCCTGGTTGCTCTGGGGGCCATGGGTACAGGGCATGGAAGTTCCACCCTGTAGGGGCCCGTGGTCACCGCCAGGAGGCGCCCCAATGCCTTGGGGACCTGTTACCCCAGCACTTCCGCCACACCAGGAAGTGCTGGGGGGAAGATTTAGGACGGCAGCCGGAGAGCTGCCGGGAGGACAGCCGGCACTTCCGCCACGCTGGGGCGTGGCCAAGGGAGGAATGCCGGGAACACCTGGGGCTCATCCGGGAACTGGATAAAAGGGGCCGTCTCCCTTCATTAGAGGCTAGAGTCGGGTGGAAGAGGACGAGGCACGAGGAGAGTGTGGAGGCGGCCCGAAGAGCAGGCATTTGTGGCCAGGACTGAGTATTGGGGTGTTTTTTTGCACAATTGACTGGGTCTTAGTGACCACTATTTCTGTAAATAGTTGTAAATTAAACGTGTGGTGGTTTGAAGAACAACATGTCCGCCTGTCTGTGTCCGGGCCGGGTTCACTATATATATATATATATATATATATATATATATATATATATATATATCTGTTCTGTAAAAACACAGAAAAGAAAGTCTGAGATGACACATTTTGGCTGATAGGTTTAATCACATACCTAAAGAATGCTACACAGCCAAAATATTTTGTTGCTTACCTTGTTTAGATTTTTAAGTATGTAATTAACCTTTACTTTTTTCCCTAATTATATTTAGTTTCCTGACTACTTCTCTGTAATTTCCCTGTCTAATTCTTCCTTCCATCCATTATCCAACCCGCTATATCCTAACTACAGGGTCACGGGGTCTGCTGGAACCAAACCCAGCCAACACTGGGCACAAGGCAGGAAACAAACCCCAGGCAGGGTGCCAGCACACACACACACACACACACACACCAAGCACACACTAGGGACAATTTAGAATCGCCAGTTTGTCTATCCTGCATGTATTTGGACTCTGGGAAGAAACCAGAGCACCCAGAGGAAACCTGGCTAATTCTTTCTTTAAATTAAACAGAAGGATTGTCCTATTTATACATCACATTTTAAGAATGGTATGTTGTTTTTAAGGCCATCTTAAATTCATTCATTATATGGAAGACACTGCAGCCAAGTTGCTAATTTGCTAAAATAATTATGCTTGAACTGTAAAAATACAGAAATAACTAAAGAGCAAACTTCCACCACTCACAATTAAAAACAGCAGAGTTTTATTCACTTACTTTGAAAAAATATGATAAAGATATCTAATTAAATTAAGAATTTGTTTTTGGTTCTGTACAACACATTGTAAAAATGATTAAATATGGAGACTTTAGTAAGTTTGCTCGTTAACTTAAATTACTTGAAGTTTACTGTGAAAATACTGTATGATTTTTATAAACAGTGGATATTTAACATTTGTACCAATTTAACCACCAGCTGTGAAACAGATTCTGCAAGGTTTTGAATGAATAACTGAGTGAAAATGGCAAATATTGTACATGTTTATATGCATCCAAAAGGTAAAATGCACATGTGTACATATTCAAGCAATATTTTAAGTCTAATGAATTGACTTGAGAGTGTAATAAATAGATAAACACGTTTTACCTATAGGGATATCATTTCAACTTTAAGTTCAGTCACATTAATATTAGAAATTGTAATATATTGTAGAATTGAACATCCAACACTGAACATATTGAAATATAAAAAACAAAATATCATACCATATAATAATACATCATGGGGTCATAGTATTATATTCTTACATTAAAACAATTTTGAAAACAATAGGCCATTCAGCCCAACCTGCATGCTATTCTCCAAAATAACATCTAGATGAGATAGAGTCCCCGCATATTACTTGACATTTATTTATTGATTAATTTATTGTGTCTATGGTTTTTTGCATGAAGAAAAATTTTCTTAATTTGTGTGAAATATAATCTTAGTAAGTTTCAAACAGTGATCCTGTGTCTTTGTTAATTAACTTATTTTAAAGTACGAGTCGTGATCCACTGTACTAGTTATCTTCATAATTTGAAATATTTTAATCATGTCCCCTCTTAACCTCTGTTTGCTTAAATTGAAAAGGTCAAACTCCTTTAATCTCCCCTCACAGCTCAGACGTCTCAGACTGTAATCAGCATAGTTGCTCTTCTCTGAACTTATTCTAGTGTAACTACTTGTTTTTTGTAATATGGAGACCAAAATTGCACACAGTACTTTAGATGAGGTCTCACTATTGTGTTATACAAAACAAACAAAACTTCCATTGACTTGCACACCACACATCAGGATGCTATATAACATAACATCCTGTTAGTCTTCTTAGTAGGCTGGGATTGGCTCCAGCAGACTCCAGTGACCCTGTAGTTAGGATATAGTGGGCTGGATAATGGATGGATGGATGGATAGTCTTCTTAGTAGGTTCTGGCCACCATCTGGATGTAGATAGTGATGAGTCCAGTATGACCCCCTAGGTTCTTCTCATAAACATGATCTTTCAAATTTCAGACCTCCCATTGTGCATTCAAATCTGATATTTCCACTTCCTATGTGTAACACTTTACATTTACTTATGTTAAATTAAACCTGCTACAAATTGTCCCAAGCCTGTAAGCTATCCAGGTTCCCCTGTAAAATTTATCTGATTCTGCATTACCTACCCTTACACCTAATTTGGTATCATCTGCAAAATTAACCAGCATATTGTTTTTCATATTTGTATCAAACAAAGCATTAGTAACAATTTATTCTTGAAATTTGAAAGCTCTTACTAAAACACAGGGAAGAATGATGGTAGTTAACTTGCTGATTTCCTTTGAAGTGTCTGCCATTGGAATCCTTACAGCTCCCAGAGTGCCGTAACCTCATTCTTTTTTCCAGCAAATGGGGTATTCTGATGGCACAATCAAGAGATTTTCAGGAAATTCTGAATTCCCCAAGGAATAAAATCTCTCTAAGTATGATGTCCCTTGTTGATTAATGTGTTGAAATAGAAACTTCAGGTCAGAGTGACACTGAAAAAGTCTCCAAAGCACAAACTAGTGTTTGGTCTGAAGCAAGATTATGAAGAAGAAAAAAGTGATGGACTTCTCCTGAAGTTTAGTTTTAAAAAAGGCAAAATCAGAAATTGAATTTAGGGAGATAACTAGTTGGTGCTGAATCAGTTACCTTGATTAAGTTTACTTTTTACAGAAGACTACGGGGTTTTTGCCAACAGGGCAAACAGTTCCATATTTTCTTTTCCTTTACACATCGTATTTTAATTTTAATTCCATTTCAACATTTTCCTGTGCCTTTATGGTTGAGTCTTAATTTGAAGATGGAAACAAATTTCCTTCACACGCATTGTTTCTGAATTTGAGATACTGAACAGATGGATTTGAACCTGCATAGTTTTCTATCCAGTAAGAAGGGCTGAACAGACAGAATCCCAGCTGTATTTCAGAACTGTATTTCAAAAGTCCCTGCAACATCTTCACTCCACAGAATCTAGTTCAACTACCTGTACATCCATCTACAGTGGTGTGAAAAACTATTTGCCCCCCTCCTGATTTCTTATTCTTTTGCATGTTTGTCACACAAAATGTTTCTGATCATCAAACACATTTAACCATTAGTCAAATATAACACAAGTAAACACAAAATGCAGTTTTTAAATGATGGTTTTTATTATTTAGGGAGAAAAAAAATCCAAACCTACATGGCCCTGTGTGAAAAAGTAATTGCCCCCTGAACCTAATAACTGGATGGGCCACCCTTAGCAGCAATAACTGCAATCAAGCGTTTGCGATAACTTGCAATGAGTCTTTTACAGCGCTCTGGAGGAATTTTGGCCCACTCATCTTTGCAGAATTGTTGTAATTCAGCTTTATTTGAGGGTTTTCTAGCATGAACCGCCTTTTTAAGGTCATGCCATAGCATCTCAATTAGATTCATGTCAGGACTTTGACTAGGCCACTCCAAAGTCTTCATTTTGTTTTTCTTCAGCCATTCAGAGGTGGATTTGCTGGTGTGTTTTGGGTCATTGTCCTGTTGCAGCACCCAAGATCGCTTCAGCTTGAGTTGACGAACAGATGGCCGGACATTCTCCTTCAGGATTTTTTGGTAGACAGTAGAATTCATGGTTCCATCTATCACAGCAAGCCTTCCAGGTCCTGAAGCAGCAAAACAACCCCAGACCATCACACTACCACCACCATATGTTACTGTTGGTATGATGTTCTTTTTCTGAAATGCTGTGTTCCTTTTACGCCAGATGTAACGGGACATTTGCCTTCCAAAAAGTTCAACTTTTGTCTCATCAGTCCACAAAGTATTTTCCCAAAAGTCCTGGCAATCATTGAGATGTTTCTTAGCAAAATTGAGACGAGCCCTAATGTTCTTTTTGCTTAACAGTGGTTTGCGTCTTGGAAATCTGCCATGCAGGCCGTTTTTGCCCAGTCTCTTTCTTATGGTGGAGTCGTGAACACTGACCTTAATTGAGGCAAGTGAGGCCTGCAGTTCTTTAGACGTTGTCCTGGGGTCTTTTGTGACCTCTCGGATGAGTCATCTCTGCGCTCTTGGGGTAATTTTGGTCGGCCGGCCACTCCTGGGAAGGTTCACCACTGTTCCATGTTTTTGCCATTTGTGGATAATGGCTCTCACTGTGGTTCGCTGGAGTCCCAAAGCTTTAGAAATGGCTTTATAACCTTTACCAGACTGATAGATCTCAATTACTTCTGTTCTCATTTGTTCCTGAATTTCTTTGGATCTTGGCATGATGTCTAGCTTTTGAGGTGCTTTTGATCTACTTCTCTGTGTCAGGCAGCGTGATTTCTTGATTGAAACAGGTGTGGCAGTAATCAAGCCTGGGGGTGGCTACGGAAATTGAACTCAGGTGTGATACACCACAGTTAGGTTATTTTTTAAAAAGGGGGCAATTACTTTTTCACACAGGGCCATGTAGGTTTGGATTTTTTTTTCTCCCTAAATAATAAAAACCATCATTTAAAAACTGCATTTTGTGTTTACTTGTGTTATATTTGACTAATGGTTACATGTGTTTGATGATCAGAAACATTTTGTGTGACAAACATGCAAAAGAATAAGAAATCAGGAAGGGGGAAAATAGTTTTTCACACCACTGTATGTATGCTGACCAAGCTGAATACTAAAAATGCAAATCCTCTAGTGCATTATATTTAGTTTTAGACAAAAAATGCCTGAATTTGTCAATTTTTAACGACACAATTTCGCCTTACTTATCTGCCATTTTATTTACTTCTGCACATTGCCCTCAGAATGGGGACACTGTATTATGAGCACAATCTATTTCCTGTAATGCAACATTTCATGTTCTTCTTACAAGTGTGTATACTGTATTTGTGCCATCTTTGATAGTATGAGTTGCACTTCCAAATGTTTGCTCAGTTTGTCCAAGTCTTTTTCATACTTGTGATTTGACCTAAATATTAAGTCTTTCTGTTATTGAAACAAGCTGCATAAGCAAGCATCACTTGCGAGCTTGTGCAGCATCCAGCCAACCCAAATTACTAAATGCTCACTATATCATCCGGTCAAAATTGCTTATACAACAAGAAAACCCGTCTTTGTAGTGGTGCAGTAAAATGAAAGCTATTAACTCAAACGGTAAACAGATGCCTGATGATGTACAGCAGGCCAGCCGCCGGGGGGGACAAACGGGACTCTGGTCCGGGGCCCCTTCACGCTTGATTTTTTTTATGCTGATGTTGTGCGCATACATATATATTCGGACAATTATTCAAGTTACATGTAATAGAAAAGTTAAATCATTTAGCTTACAACAATACAAGTGAGTGTTTTAATAGCCGCACGCTCCACGCAAGTAGATATCGTGCTCGTGTCATGTGAAGCACGCTTGTCAAAGGGGGCCGGCAGCGGCATGCTTCTCAAAGACAAAGGAGAGCCGACGCCGACGTCCTTGAGCTTGACATTGAGTAGTATGTTTGTTGTACAGGGTACATGGATAATGGATTGACTTCGCTGCTGTAATTGAATACTTCTGTTTTACACACACAGGCGCTGTTCTGTCTCAGACAACAGCAATATTGTTGTGCACTATCGTGGTTGTTGACGTGTATGGTGTAGCAGAAGTCCGCCTCCGTAGTTTGATAATTCATTCGTTTGGGTGTTTATTGTTGCTTTTAAAGCAGTGACGAGTGTGCGTTGGTTTTGTGTGTATCACTAAAGTTTCTGGATCACCCGGATTTTTTGAAAACTTTGAAGTTTGATACAGCAAGTTACCATACTGATTGTACACCATGTAGATAACCCTAACCATTAGTATATATTAAAATGTTCAGATGTTACTCCTATTCATTCCATTGGTATAATTGTACCGTTACATGTTAGATAATACATAGGCCTATCTCATTAATGCATTGTTTCAATTCCGCTATGAGCTTCCGTTAGCACTGGCTTTCCTTCTCGCAGTCAAACTTTGATGTGCGAGAAGGCTTAACTCATCAAGTATGGTATTCATAAATGCAGCATTGTCACTGTCGGATAAACTACATTTCGATCATTTTGTATACGTATTTGAAGGTTTTGGCATGTGAGGACCCGGGGGAAGGCTGAGGGGCCCACACGTACCCAGTTGTCTGGGGCCCAAATATTTCAGGCGGCCGGCCTGTGTACAGTACAAAAGTTTTTAATTTCTGAC
Organism: Polypterus bichir lapradei; assembly: GCA_026402145.1. NCBI lineage: Eukaryota > Metazoa > Chordata > Cladistia > Polypteriformes > Polypteridae > Polypterus > Polypterus bichir. The sequence continues at coordinate 197,140 of JANRMT010062799.1, forward strand.
ATTCATCAATGCACACTTTTTTCTTTTCCTTAGCAGATCCTTCAGATATCCTATATTTCTGTTGTTTAGTCTTTAAGTCTAAGCAATTCTTGCTAAGATATTCTCACAGTTTCAAGCTTGTTAGTTGACTGATAGACATACAGTAGAATGGTAAATTTTTATAAAAGGTATAACGTTGTGGAGCCTGCTTAATCTAATTTAGGGTTGTGGCAGGGCCTGTTGCTATTCTGAAAGCCCTTGATGTAGGGCAAGAAACAACCCTGGACAGGTCTCAAATCCATTGCAAGTTCCACTCACATTCACATCCACACTCACACAGACTCAGTTTGGAACTGCCAATGAATATAAGTATGTCTTTAGGGAAGTGGAAGGAAATCCCATGCATATACTGGCTAAAGAATATAAATTCATATTTCAATGAGTTCAACTTTGACAGATAATTAATGCACAAAGTGCTTCTAAATTCTATTATGCTCATAATTACACAAAGTGTGAACTTTTACATTTAAGAAGGATAGACAAGTTAAATCTAGGGAAGAGTTAAATATTTATGGTGCACATCAAAACAATTTGAAGTCTACACTGTTTTGAATATTGACCGTGTTTGGCATAGACAGAGTTTCTATGGCAGTAGTAAATAAAAAATAACTCAAAAAAGTCTAATTTTACACTGTGATAAAAGTTTGGAAGAGTTTCAGTATTCTAAAAAAATGGTAAAAGCTGTACAAAACTTTTGAGTTGTTTCTCTGATTGATGCATTTCAAATGGGATTTTTTTGTATTCTGTACCTGGTGCTGTTAATTTAATACAGTATCTTTAGACATGGCAATGGCCACTTTGGCTTCCTGTGATTTCTCTACTTGCTTTTACCAAGTGACTTCAATTATTGAGAAAACATCTGACTTTTGATTAAACATAAATAATGCACTGCTTTTTATGCAACATTGCAGGGTTTCTTTGGTATACTACTGGCATTATTTTTATAACTACAAACATAGTGATTGCTTATTTTCTTTGTTTTCAGCTTGTCTTATTAACATTTTTGGTCCTTCTTTCATGTCATTTTTCAGCCCTCTATCTGCCTGGTGGCAAATATAACTCTTACCTGTATAGTTTCATTTTTTAGCATGGAGCGTCATCCAGCAATTTGTTCTCTACTCAGTTTACTGAATTCATAAAAGAAAAGGTGCCTTGACGATCACTGTTAATATTCTCCCACTGTGACGTGCCATTAAACCAATTTCCCTATCTCTGAACATTCACATTCCTGTTATGTGTTTGGTACACACCTGCTGTTATACTAAGGTTAATGTCAACACTTTCAAGTAGTCTTGGAGGTTCACCCTTTGCACTTTTAGATGGGAGAAATGCTAGACCTAGAGGTGTACCGAGGTCTCCTTCTTCTTTTTTGTAATAATCTTATTTTATCTTATCTTATTTTTTTGCCATTTAAATGTAAACATTTGCCTTATGAATCCATTATTCAGTTTTGAAAGTTGCAAGCAGCTGGATGTAAACACAGCTTAACTTACCTGTAGCTTGGCACTACTTATATGTGATGCCATGATGTATGTGAAAGGCCCCTGTAAACTCTTGTGCTATCCAAATGTTTCTTTTATTCAGTGGTGCACCATGTTTTGAAAATCACAAGAAGACTTTGAGTATAAGTGTCTGGACTTCAAATCCTAAAACAGTTACAACTTTTTGCAGTGTGTGCCACAGGAGTGTCAGTGTGGATTGGATCTATATCCAGGGTGTCCATGATAATATACACACTCACCTTGACTCAGATTTTAACAATTTAGATGTATATTCTCACCATATTAAACCAATAATTACTGAGGTACCCCCAACCCACAGAACAGCACAGCTTCTCAACATTAGGAATTTGGCATTTTGGTCCTCTTAGAACTTTTTCAAAGAACTGTGATAAGGTAGATGTACTGTAATTTAAACTAGCTGTGTTTGGAGTGTCACACACATGCGAGTAAGAGACAGCTAAAGGGCCTGAATAATGGTAATTCCCTATCTGACCGGGGACAGCGGAGTGCATTAACTGTCTTCCTCAATCCCTTGCAGGCCATTCTTGACAAATCCCACAGGGTTCTGTCGTCTCTGAAGACATCACTTCCAGTCCTGGCGCCTCTGATGACATCACTTCCGGTGCTGGCAAATAAAGACACCATCTTTTCTATCAAAGAATCAGTTTAGTTGTGGACTCTGATCTGCTCAAAACTTTAACTTTTTGCAGCCAGGACATAATATATGGATGGCTGCCCCAAACCGTCTTGATATCTTTGTGTGATCTTTGTTACAGGAGATTACCAAGATTTTAGATTAAACCACAGTTAATCTCCATACAATGTCAGAATGCTAGATAAGCAACAGCGTCTTACAGTGGTAAGCGTAAAACTGTGAATGACAGAATCCATGTGAGAAAGAGGAAGGATTATTTATATGTATTTGAAAAAGTATTCACCAGTATGGGCAACCCATTGTGTGACCCTGCACAAGTCACCTACAACAGCTCTAGAACAATTTTATCAAGACTCTAAGTCTCACAGGGTCTTGTTCACTTTGAAAAGGCAAGCAAATGAAGAAATGTTTGTTTTATTTTGATGTGACCTTCTGATTTTACCCTCTACATGTACAAATGGTTTGGGTGGCACACACAGAGAATGTTTTTACAGGTGTCCTTAACTATCTGATTCTATTATTTATCAGAGAAGACTAGTTTCCAGACAAAAACCCGATCAGACTGTCATGTTTGACTATATAACTATGTTACTCAGTGACAGGAAGAAGCTTTGGTAATGCCAACAACACAATGTAACAAATCCTTTGAAGAGATTCAAAAAAACTTTGCTTGCTTGCTATACTATCATTTTAGAGGCACTATGACAAGAAATTGAGTTTAACAGAGCTAGGAATACTTTATATTGACTACTCATTAAATATAGCAATTCAACTAAAGTTGTACAATTACATATCTGAAAAGGTGGGGTGGGTTGGTGGAAGACAACACGAAAAGGGAATAATGCAGGCTTACATAGACATGACACATGCAAGTGCTGATGACCAGAACAGGGTGAGAAAAGGAATACAGGAGGGGAGGTGTTGAGGAAAAGAAACAATTGTCTCCTACTAGCAGGAAAAAAAAGAAAAAAGAAAAAAAAAAAAAAACACTAGGCACTGAAACCAGGACTGAGCTCTGCATGTTGGTCCCACCTGGGGAGGTTCAGCTACTGATACTTGAGGATGGCTTGCAAAGTTACTTAGTTGAAAATGAAATAAAGTGTGAGCCCTTTGAGTGATTTGGACATAGAGGACGGCATGATGTGTGTTTTTTGGACATTGCCTATTGGTGTATTGGCCAAGAAAACTCTTAAAATTTGCACATTCTCAAGTGAGTCTGCTTCTCTGGATTTGAGTGTGGACGTTTCTATCATATCTCATATATCAAAGGTCGCTTAATCCACCTGTGGTTCCAGTATAATAACAATGCTATCTAATCACACTGTAGCCTTCTTGTGCAGAAAATTGATTTCTAATTGCCCTCACTACATTACTGGATACTTGTCCATTTTTTGGATCCTCTTCAATCCTCCATTCTCACCTGATCACTCAGAAATTAATTTCCTTTGAAGCAGCTCTCAGTGTAGATACGTGAAAAAAACCTGTGTGATCCATAAAACATTTTATTGCTGCCATTTTCTGTCCCTGCCTGGACTTGGCATATGGCCATCCATGTTCACACTGTAACAAATGTGGGTAAAGAATGGTACTATATATTTGTACTTGTAAATCACTTTGTAATATTCATGAAATAAACATCCGTTAAACACAATATTCAGTGTTAAAAGACATTTTAAAAAAATGAAAGCTTATGACTGAACACAAGGTTCTGCCTTTGGGGGTGTTTACTATAAAAACCATTGTATAAAATAAATATTTTCTGTTTGTGCAACACAAATCCATAATAATGAAATAGTCAGTTCGGCCTACTAGCTGTAGCATGGGATTGCCATGAAACAAACTTGTTGGTTGAATCCCCACCATTTTTTAACTGTGTGAAACTGTCTGTGCTCTAGTTGTACAAGACATAAGTAATCAATTGCCATGGGATGATGTTGAATGCAAACTTGATGTTCTATTTGTACTCCAAACTTTTTGTGAATCCTCCTTTTATTAGCCTCTTTGTATCTTTAATTGTGTTCTTTCACTTTTAGAATTTAAATCTGTACTAATGACCTGACTTTCATATAGCTTTTTTTTCATCCTTACATTTAATCTTCCACTGTACCATTCTCTTTCACTATGAGATTGATTAATTTATACTGACTGCAATGCTTGATTCAACTTTTGATATATTGTTATTAATTACTTTGTAATGTGTTTTTGCAAATGATCAATATGAAATACATACATGTAAAATATAAATCACTTGATTTACCAACTCCTGACTCTGGCCATTCACTCAAAAGTGTTTCAGCTGTGTCACTTGGCATTTTACATAGAATTGCTCACCTAAGTCTCTTTGATGTGGTGCTGTCCCTTGTAAATGATTATATAAATAACACATAATTGGTATATTAATGGGGTTGGTGAGATCATGTGAGTTATAACTGTATTAAATAAAAAACTTCTCAAATTAGCAAGTGATTATTTTTAAATATGAAGAAAAATGACCCATGTTGGGAGTCTACACTTAAAATAAAAATGTGTATGACAGGACAGCAGATTGGTGCAGTGTCTAATTGCTACCTAAATGATCCTGTGTTAAATTTACACATTGTTCCTGCATGGGGTTTTTTTTTTTAGATGTGTAATTTACAATAAATACCAATTCTAAACTGACCCCATGTATGTGTGGTTGTGTGTGGACCCTGTGATAGACTGGTACTCAATTCAGCTCAGAACAGAGATAGCCAATGGGATGGGAGATAATAAGTTTGCTAGAATGACCAGCCAATTGTGAACAATTTAGCCAGGACATGAAGAAACCACCCTAATCTTTTCAAAACATCCCAGGGACCTATTATGTCCACAGAGTGTCAGAACCTCGGTTTTACATCTAATCTAAAGAACGGTGCCAAATTTTTACAGCACAATGTCCCCGTCATTTCACTTTGGCATTGGGATCTGCACACATAAAACAGGATAAGCGCCCCCTGAGGCCTCACCAACACCTTTTCTAGTAGCAACCCTAGCTTTTTCTAGTTCACTTCCCATTTTAGTACTGGCTGAGCCCAAAAATGATTGGCTTCAAATGGATGACCTATTCAGATATTTAACTTTGTTGCTCTTATATGATGTATTCGTGTGTATCTATACTAATAAAAGGCAAAGCCCTCACTCACTCACTCACTGACTGACTGACTCATCACTAATTCTCCAACTTCCCGTGTGGGTAGAAGGCTGAAATTTGGCAGGCTCATTCCTTACAGCTTACTTACAAAAGTTGGGCAGGTTTCATTTCGAAATTCTACGCATAATGGTCATAACTAGAAGCTATTTTTCTCCATTTACTGTAATGGAGTTCAGCTGGAGGGGCGGAGTTTCGTATGACATCATCACGCCTCTCACGTAATCACGCATTACGTAGAAAGCCAGGAAGAGCTACAAAACGCGCTTTAGAAAACATGCATTATATAATTAAGAAGGCAGCGAAACAATTAGAAGCGAGCGAGTGACATATAAAACCATATTCAGTGGCTCACGTGAACTGACGCAGTGCGCAGACAAAAAGTAACAGTTCCAAAGAGTGCTGAACAAAAACCGAATTACACTGCTACGCTCAAATAGATAAACCACACGCCGTGGCGGGATAGTAAAGCATTCGCCTGTAGCGCCCACGTCCAAGGTTCGATTTCCGAGAGGGGATGCACTAAGTATGTACGCGCGCTTCTCGATTTATTTTAACCTCGCATCCCCTTAGTTTGAGACGTATGAAAACGCATGCGGTTAACGCAGAAAGACAGATCACCTATTCACCTATTGAAGCTTCATGAATAATGAATACTTTATTCGCGATCAATGATTGTTTTGGTAAAGCCATACTCAGTGTATTCATTAGATGAACGGTAAAAAAGTAAGAGCGAGGGGACGGTAACTTTCTGAAGCACACAAGCAAAACCACAATAGCACGCGGGCTCGATGTACTGACTTGCGCGATCACATTCCAAAAAATATTTCTTTTCAAGTTCTATTTAGTCCATATGAGTCAAACTCAAGGCCCACGGGCCACATCCGGCCCGGCGTGTAATTATATCCGGCCCGCAAGATCATTTTATATACTGTATTATTGTTATTAATGGCCCGGGTATATGAAGTGCTGGTAACACAATAAACTACAGATCCCATAATGCAGCGCTTCAGCTGCCTTGCCGAACACTTACCGCGTTAATCAAGTCTAGCTTATGACGCTGCAAGTTATTGCGAAGCTAGCCCACACGATGCCGAAGAGAAACGTTACGCAAAAAATAACGCATTTAATCACACTTTCAATTCCAAGCAAAGGGGAACTTTTGTCAATGCATGATTTCCTGGTACATCGATTACACTGATGCACACATCACAGCTACAAAAATGTTACACTCGGAATGAAGCGCGTTCCTGATCGGATTAAAATTTAATTTCAAAAAACTACCTGAGCGAAGCCTTGATAAAAGCATGGTTTTGTGCACAGTGAAAAGCAAGCAAAATTAGATGCATTACAGAAAGCGGACTTTGTGG
>JANRMT010062799.1:204274-214784 GCA_026402145.1 Polypterus bichir lapradei
TGTGTGTGTGTGTATATATATATATATGTGTATATATGTATATATATTTATATGTATATATATATATATATATATGATGTGTATATATATGTTTATATATGTGTGTGTGTGTGAGTGTATATATATATATATGCCAGCAACACTCATGACAATGACAAAACAATTATATTGTCAATCATGTTACGTTATTATTAAAATGTTTCCTTTTCTTTTTAGTTCTCTGCTGCCAAACGCGGGTATTTTGCTATGTATATAAATATATATATAGATAGAGAGAGAGAGAGAGAGAGAGATGACAACAACACTCATATCAATGACAAAACAATTACATTAACAATCATGTTACGTTATTTTTAAAATATTTCCTTTTCTTTTTCATAACTTCTTTAACACACTACTTCTCCGCTGCAAAGCGCGGGTATTCTGCTAGTGTGAAAATATGTGCACAAAATCATTCTTTTATAAAGCCAAATTCCAATGCTGGAATTTTAGGTTATCATTCAATGATAATTATAAATGTTGATTTTCAGTTTTTACAGCCTCAACTACATCTGTCAAGTCTTGAAAGTTTTGAAAATTACCTTTTTTGAATGGTGCTTTGAAAATTTTTAAAGACTGTATTTTTATAGATGCTAAGTGTATTAAGATATCCTGTTAAATGCTTCAGTGGTGAATATTAACTTTTATTCTATGTATTTAACCATTAAATCTTAAGCAGTCTAGCTTGGAATATCTGAGAAATGAGCAATGATATGTAAAGTTGAAATTTATGTACAATACATATTTCCTGAATACATTTTTATTTACCAAATCTAAGATATAACTGTATAAAATGTTGGAGAAATTTTCCAAAATCAGCAAAGACAAAGTAAAACTAAAACTATTTTTCTCAACTCACGGTCAGTTGTTATTCTCTAGTGCATTAATCTACAATCCATAATTCCTTAGGAAAAAGTTTTTTTTGTGGTGCTTAGAAACAATATCAGGTTGATATTAAGCTATAGTAACAGGAGACCAGAAATTAATAAATTACACTTGATGTTTTCAAGTCACAACTATAGTCACATGCATTTAAACAAATTTCACAAATTAAAGAAACAAGGGTTTTCTAAATGAAAATGACATACTTAACTAACCAAACACACTATAGTTTAGAAACAGGGACATAACATTAAACAAAGTGTATTCCAGTAGGTGCCTCTCAGATGGATTTCAGTTAATGGCATAGATAAAGACTAAAATGAAAAGTGATGACTTGATAAAATGATTATATCAAACACCAATGGGAAATGAAAATTATGCTGCATCCTACTGTCTGTGCTTTAGATAGAAAGATGTAATGGTGGGGATCACATTAGTATTCCTAAAATAGAGACTACACATTGACTATAATGGTAAGAGTGACTCCTTTTTGGATGCATATCAGTATCCTAATCTTAATCTATTCTGTTTGCTTTAAACAGGGCATTGAGGTTGTGCTTGTTGTGAAAGATATTACATAAAAACAGTAAGTGACAGCTTGACCAAGGGGGCATATGCACAGATACTACAGTATATGATAATGGTTCTTGAAATCATTATGTTTTATTCTGACTATGTAGGTGCCTCAGTTGTTTGATAATTATATCTCTCTGCTGTCATGCACACTTAATATATTTTCAATGTTAATGTGAAGTTATTTGTTTTGTGACAAATAAGCCTATTAAATACACAACAACAATGACTGATATATAAGGTAAATGTATACTGGTGCCAACCCAGCCACAGGGGATGCACAAACCAGTGTGTTTCTTCATGCCGGTCCCAAGCCAGCAGAGAAGTATGTAAGGGTTGTACAGGATATGTACAAGGGAAGTGTGACTGTTGTGAGGTCTGTGGTAGGAGTGACGGATGCATTCAAGGTGAAGGTGGGATTACATCAGGGATCGGCTCTGAGCCCTTTCTTATCTGCAATGGTGATGGACAGGTTGAAATACGAGATTAGACAGGAGTCCCCGTGGACTATGATGTTTGCTGATGACATTGTGATCTGTAGCGATAGTAGGGAACAGGTTGAGGAGACCCTGGAGAGGTGGAGATATGCTCTAGAGAGGAGAGGAATGAAGGTCAGTAGGAACAAGACAGAATACATGTGTGTAAATGAGAGGGAGGTCAGTGGAATCGTGAGGATGCAAGGAGTAGAGTTGGCGAAGGTGGATGAGTTTAAATACTTGGGATCAACAGTACAGAGTAATGGGGATTGTGGAAGAAAGGTGAACAAGAGAGTGCAGGCAGGGTGGAATGGGTTGAGAAGAGTATCTGGAGTAATTTGTGACAGACGGATATCAGAAAGAGTGAAAGGAAAGGTCTATAGGACGGTAGTGAGACCAGCTATGTTATATGGGTTGGAGACGGTGGCACTGACCAGAAAGCAGGAGACAGAGCGGGAGGTGGCAGAGTTAAAGATGCTAAGATTTGCATTGGGTGTGACAAGGACGGACAGGATTAGAAATGAGTACATTAGAGGGTCAGCTCTAGTTGGACGGTTGGGAGACAAAGTCAGAGAGGCGAGATTACGTTGGTATGGACATGTGCAGAGGAGAGATGCTGAGTATATTGGGAGAAGGATGCTAAGGAAAGCGAAAAAGAGGAAGGCCTAAGAGAAGGTTTATGGCTGTGGTGAGAGCGGACATGCAGGTGATTTAACAGAACAAGATGCAGAGGACAGAAAGATATGGAAGAAGATGTGGTGACCCCTAATGGGAACAGCCGAAAGAAGAAGAAGAAGATGTATACTAGAGCCCCAAATCTACTTGCTGTTTTTATACAGTACTGTAATTAGCCTGTAGTGATATATTTTTTCTGTTTATGTTGAAGTGGGCTGAAAAAGCAATACATTGTATTTTTTCACCAAAACGCTGAAGCCCTGACTTGAGGAGTTTCCTACTGTAAATGTCAACACTGGTTATCTATGAAAAATTCCTCCTTCAAGCCATTTTATGATGAAGAAGTGTTAAATCAGAAAATCACTCAAGATGTCATTTAGAGGGTAGATTATTTAGTTTCTGTAATAGTCTGCTGCCATTAATTTGCATATACACATTTGGAATGATTATTTTGCTACATTTAAACACACAGTTTGATCACAATATGCTCCGCATTGCTTAAAACAGGACTCAGGGTGAAAGGCCCATTAGAAAATGTACTTTTCCACATTATTTCTTACAAAAGGTCTGTCAGACATCGTAAACATATAATTAGTCTGATTTTGGCCTCATGGAATGACAAATGCATGGGGTACAGAAATAAAAAAAGCCTTGACACAAAATGTACTGTTTTTGCATGATTGTAGTTTTCTAAATGCAGCGTGAAGTTTTGACTGTTTGCTACTTGCAAGTGAAGTACTTGGTGTTTAAACAGTGATACTTCTACAGTCATAGATCAATAGCAGCTATATTTGAATGAATTTTTATTTCTGTTTTCCAACTTTTATAACTATAATCAAATTTGTACAAGCCATCATCAAGATCAGTATGACACAGCAGGAAAATAGGCAAGTTTTATATATGTTGTCTCCTTATTTATCCCAAACAAAGTTGCAGAACCAACAACAAGGGAAACTCAAAATAAAAATAAGAAAAAAGAGGTACAAATACAGGTCGTGGACAAGTTTGGAGGCAAAAAAATAAAATAAAGTAAAAAAAATATATATATATTTATATATATACAAGTATATATATATTAAAAAATATATAAATATATATAATCAATTTGAAAAGGCCAAAACTGGTTTAGTTATGGCGCCCCCTCAGACCTGATATTCCTCGTCTCAGCCATGTTGGTTCACCAAGCACAATGAAGAAATTTTCTCGTTTTTCGTACTCTTCTGCATCTATTATTTTAACCATAATGGTCTTCCTGCAGCGACACAAGAAGAATAAAACAGACAGACAAAGAGAAAAGAAGAAGAAGCAATAAGACGAAGAAGAAAAAGTACATTGCAAGCAAGTTGGTTTTACTGACAAAACAAAAAATGGACCCATCCTCATGCCCTGTGCTCTAGCTTGTGGCTTCAGCCCCTGGAAGCAGTAAGTGAAGACCCGCCACAGCACACCCTGCTCAAACTCTGCTCACGTTCCACCTGCCTGAAGTACAGTGAGGATTTGGGTGAGGTTTCCCTTTACTGTTACACTACAGTAAAGTTTAGGGCACATTGCACAATGGCAAGCAACAAGTGTGAAATTTGTGGATGAATGTTTCATTAATACAAACCCTTTTATGGTCAATCCATGTCAATCCAAGTTATTTAATATGTTGGTTCTTTGTTGTCATTCTTACTTATTAAAATTTCTTTTTGGAGCGTTTGATACCACTGAAAAGTTAACTTTTTTTAAATCATAATGTAAAATGAATATTTTTTGGATTCTCTTTATTTAATAGATAGATGTGTTATGAATAATGGATACAAATTAAAGTGTAAGTACATGAAAAGAACTACATTTGATGACACTTCCTCGGTCCCTAATTAAATATATAGCAAGCACTATTGGGTGGGCACACATTCCTGACTGGCAGAAACCCCATTAAACTAAACTAGCTGAAAGCTTGTAGCCAATGCATCAGAATCAGATCAGGTGACAAAATCAAGTAGCACACAACATTCTAGTAAAGTCTGCAGGATTTTAGTCCCAACAGATTTAAAATTGCAGTGTCATTTGAGGATAGATGGAAACTGCCTATCTAGACAGCTCTAGGACCAAAGTTGGATTGCACTCTGGTCAGGATAACAGTCCATTCTGGGGCACACTCATGCACATACCCATACTTAGTCATTCTAGGTCAATTAAGCAAACATGGTATATCTCAGAGATGTGGAAGGAAACGTGAAATGTGAAACATGCTGTGGCCAATCTGTACATTAATATCTAGTGCCTGGAGCTGCAAGGAAACAGAATGAATTACTGAACTACCATGCTGTCCAGTAGGTATTATTATCATCTTCTGTCCATCAATCCTTTTTCTGAAACAACGATCCCAGTGCAGAGTTATGTGATTATTATTGTAATTATTGTCAAACCATGGTAATGCTACTAGTAAATTTCTTATTAAGGGTGGAAGCAAAGGTATAGAACAAAGTAGTATAATCTATCAATCCATTCCTAAAACTGGTTATTTAGTAAAATGCTGACAAGCGCCATTCCTTTAACATTAAATGCAAGACAGGAACCCACGGTGAGGGAACCCACTGTGAATAAGATACCACTCAATCACAGAGCAGTACGATATGCATAATTAAAACACATCCATTGACTATTTACAGCCAACCATTTATTGTTCAAGTACATCTATCAAATGTCAGAAAAAGCCAGTATGGATGGAGAAAATACACAGGATCATTAGTACATAAGAAATCTGACAAACAAGAGGAAACCACTTAGACCATCAGACTCATTTGTTTAGCTAATAGCTAAGCTGCTGCAAAGATGAGGACAGCATGGAGGCTTTACTCAAATGAGTCAAAACCAGACCTCTGCAGCACTGAGCCACTATTGTTAATCAAAACATCATCATTATGTCGAGGTTAATTTTTAGTACTACTTTGGTAGTAGTGGTGTTAGTTTTAGTAGTACAATTACAATTAATGACATCATATAACCATCCTCAGGCTGACTGTACTTTATTATTGTCTCTAATGAAAGCATCAACATTCAGACCATTCTGATCTCCTTCCTAAATAATGGCACAATAATAGATGAGCGATGCTACATTAAAACACATCATACTGTATATTATAAAGATTCCTGCTATCCCTTTATAAACTTTAGTTTAGACTCAGCCTGGTGTAAAATGGCTGATTTACAAAACAGTGCACTCTTCTCTAACTCAAGGACAGGTGATCTGGATTCATCTAATTCTCATTACTCAGGAGACAGTCATTCAATGGCATCAAGATGAGGGTGAGCTAACAGACTGGTCTTACTTTTTTATTGATATCACTACACTCCTGCTACTGAGGTTTTCGTATAGGGCTTGCTCTGAAAGGCACTATATAAAACACATTGCTCATCACCCCTAAAGACAAACTTCTACTTTTCTAAAATTAGCTGAGGATGAAGAAATGGTTCAAAAACACAAAACTAGAAGCAAATGGGAGAAAAGACCAAGTGTGTTCCAGATTCATTGCCAGCTCAGCTGGATCTTGCTCTCTCACCAGCAGCTACATCACATGAGGTCACCTGACCCATCTCGATTTGTGTCATCTAGAATCCAGCCTCATGTCATGGACAGACAGAAAAATGTTGCAAAAGTGGCATCAACAGAACATTCACTTTATCAGCAATACTTAATCTTTATGTCTCTCTCTCTCTTTACATCTCAATGGAATACTTTGAATACCAACCACAAAATCAATTTGCTAAAAGCACAGAAGTGCTATGGAGTTACCGGCAAAGAAGCATAAAGTGTGACTTATTAAAAAACAATAATCACCTTGGATGGCTGAGACATCTGCTGAACGGAAAAATATAAAATTTACAAATAGCTCATTTTGTCTGTTTTGACTATCATAATGATGTGGTGCTGTTTACTTAAAAAGCTAATGCTTATAATGGTTCCTAGATTTCCAGCGGGGATCCCTTTGACTATGCATCATGATCATAACTGAAATAGCTTTTGCAAAAAAGGCAGGACAGCATGGGATATAAGCCTGTGGAGCATTTTGATTCAAGTAAATATGAAAGAAAATTAAACTGAACATAAAAAATTATTAGTGATTTATTTTCAGAAATATTTAAAATATAAATAAACAGTTTTCTTCACACAATGTATGCTTACATTGCACAAAACAGCACAAAGAGCTATTAGCCATGCTGTGCAAGGAGAAATCATATTTGCCTGTGTCTCATTCTATGGCTGAATAACCCCTTGAGGACTTCTGGCTTTTTCATTAGTCTAATCCTTCCTTAGTACACCCAAGTTACTTATGTATGCATTCATGTTTATTATATTGTTTCTTTCTGTTCATGTATTTATTATATACATTTTTACATAAAGAGGTGGCAGGGTGGCTTGGTAGTTAACACTGGTAACTCACAGTTCAGAGAGGACTATATATATTTTATGGATTATTCATGTTTTCTTCATCTTAGTTTATTCTTTCTCCACTACTCCTAAACATATTTGTTTGTTGAGAGAGAGAGAGAGAGAGAGAGAGTAAGTGACTCCAAATTGGCTTCTTTTTAAGGAATGCAAATGCATGTGTGCAAGTTCCCTGTAATGACCTGGTATTTCTGCAAACGATGCTGCCTGAATAGGATCCAGCTCCCTCTGACCCCTAAAACTGGATTAGGCAGATTAATGGAATGAACATGCCAAACTGTCCACATGTCATCAGACATCTTCAACACCACTGTTATTCCAACACTTCAGGGCAGCAGACATCTCACATACAGATGATTAAGAAAGTATTCAGAACTTTTCACTTTCTGCACACTTTATTGTGTTATAGATTTAATTTTAAATGGATAAATTTGCCATTTTCACCCATCGTTCTACACTTAATAACCCATAACGATAGAGTGAAAACATGTTTATACAAAGGTTTGAAAAAAAAAATCAAAAATTGAAATCTCTCCATTGTATAAGTATTCAGACCCACTGTTACAGCACTCCACATTGGGTTCAGGTGAATTCTTTTTGCTTTAATTCCCCTTTAGATGTTTCTAGAATTTGACTGGAGTCTACCTGAGGCAAACTGAATTAACTGGATATCCCACAATTCACTCTGCATGGCAGGGCAAAAAGCAAGCCATGAAGTCCAATGAACTCTATGTAGACCTCCACAATCAAACTAACGTGGGGCACAGACCAAGGCAAGGGGATAAAACCATTTCTAAAGCATGGAGTGTTCCTAGGAGAACCGTGGCCTCGAAAATTGTGAAATGGAAGAAATCTGAAACCATCAGGACTTTTAATAGAGCTGGCCCTCTGGGGAAACTGATCGGTTAGGGAGATGACCAAGAACCTAATATTTACACTAACAGAGCTTCAGACGTCCCCTGCTGAGATGGGAGAACCTAACAGAGGGACAAACATCTCAGCAGCACTCCATCAATGAGGCATTTATGGTAGACAGTCTAGACAGAAGGGCATAAGGAAGAAGATTCTCTTTTAGAACAAAAACTGAACTCACTGGGCATAACTTCAAGCACTATTTCTAGAGAAGACCAGGTGCTGTTCATTACCTGCCTAACACCATCACAACAATAAAGCATTGTGATAGCAGCATCAAACTATGGGGACAGGGAGACTGGTTAGAACTGAGGGAAAGATGAATGCAGCTAAATACAGAGAGGCCCATGAAGAAAACCTGCAACATCTGAGTGGAGTGGCAATTTGATGACCTGAAGCATGCAGCAAAGAGTGTATTCAGCACAAGGATTCAACCAACGTCCAGACTTAAACACCATAGAACATGTGGGGAGAAACCTGAAGGTGGTAGTTTACAGACACTTTGCTTCCAGTCTAATGGAGCCTGAGAAGATCTGCCAGGAAGAATGGTCTAAACAGCCCAAATCCCGGGTGTGCAAAGTTTGTAGAGAATTACCCAAAAAAACTGTCAAAAAGACTTCTGCAAAGTACTGAATTAGGGGTCTGAATACTTCTGTGAATGACAGCTTTCAGTTTTTGATTTTTAATACATTTGCAGACCTTTCTGAAAACATTTGCACTTTGTCATTATGGGTTATTAAGTGTAAATTGATGGACAAAAATGTCATATTTACCCATTAAAAGGTAAATCTACAACACATTAAAGTGCACATAAAGTGAAGAGGACTTTCTGAATTCATTGTATATATAAAATGTATATGTGCAGGTGGCCAGGTCATCTGCAGAAAGAATTGCTCCATACAAGTCATGGACAGGTCACAATAAAGTCATATGAAACAGAGGGAACCTGTAATGGGACAAATTTCTTGTGTCAAGCCAGTACTTAAGAAAGGCCCATCACAGTATGCTCTGTAACAGTGCCACATGGCCCAGGAGATGTGATGGCAGATGGGACAGGAACAGTTAATCCTGCTTTTCAACTACAAGTGAACAGGTTGTAGAGAAAAAAACAATGGTCAGAAAATTTTTAAGGGTACAGTGACACAAAGGGCTACTGGAGGGAACTTTATCCTGATATCCGTAACAGAATTATTAAGCTACCCCTATAGTACTAGGGTGTTGTACCGTGTTAGCCATTATAAATGTAGTGAGAAGTCAAGCAAAATGACAACTTTTATTGGCTAACTAAAATTATTACAAGAATTGAAAGCTCGCATGTTGTAATCTTTTTAGTTAGCAAATAAAAGGTGTCACTTTGCTTGACTTCTAAGCTACCCCTGAAACAGCAAGTCATTCTGGGGCTAAGCTGGCACTGACCCCAGAGAGATGTTTAAAGTAAGTCAAGCACACAAGCTTTACTGAATATGGGCTGAGGAGAAAAATGATGGCACTATCCTGGCTTGATAAGCAGAATCTCGAGAGAGAAACAGGCAGATTAATAAGATTAGCATGTCATCTAATAATTTAAAAAGAAGTTCAACAGCAATGGCCACCATCACTTCCATGAAGGAAATGTTTAAGGAATATGTAGGAAACTATCCCCCAGAGGTATCTCAGCTTGACCTGGAATTTGAATATTGGGGGTTGGTTTCCAGGCTATGTCTCCTATCGGTCTCCTATAATGCATGCAATGACAACCGGGCACATTTTGCTTTTTGAGCTCATTGGTATACAGCCATTCTTTGTCACCTGAACTGAATAAAGCTAAAAATATAAGGGAGCCCCAGAGACCTGCAATTGGTTTGAGGTGCCATGCCAAGGCAAGTAACTAGAAATAGAAAAGGACTGTTGTATGTAAACGAATGAGACTGTGTGTTAGAGTAAGCCATGTAATGGACTGATGTGCCATTGAGGTAAATCTTTGCTTAACATAAGGATAATTCAAAGCAACCATAACCCTTTACTTGTAAAATAGGTTTTTCTATTCTCTCCTAACTTGTTTCTGTATCAGTAATGAATTGCTTCATATATCATATTCTAACATTCTATCATCTTTTGTCAGATCTGCCATTTAACCACAATGCACCATAACTAGGATGAACTAATCAGAAATGCTTGAATGAATTTAGTTGGGCTGCTAGAGGTGAACATTCACCCTGTGATGGCAGAAGATAGCAGAGTGTACTGCAGCGGTTGGACAACATTACCCAGACTTCAGCAGCAACAAATAAATAAATAGTAGAACAGCAGGACAGCAGAAGAGAGAACAGCGTTAGCCTTTAATTATTTTTTTTCATACTCAGCAGAGGCTGGCTACTGCACCTTTTTGCAAACTCATGTCCACCATTCGTGGGTCAGCCAGCTCGATGAAGAAGTTCTTGTTCTTTTCATACTCCTCATCATCAATAACTTTCACCTGAATTGTTTTGCTGTGAAAAGAAAGAAAGAAAGAAAGAAAGAAAGAAAGAAAGAAAGAAAGAAA
>JANRMT010062799.1:214794-255383 GCA_026402145.1 Polypterus bichir lapradei
AAAGAAAGAAAGAAAGAAAGAAAGAAAGAAAGAAAGAAAGAAAGAAAGAAAGAAAGAAAGAACAAATAGGTCACACCGAGAAAAACAAAAAGGGGAAAGGAAATGGGTAGATGAGATGGCACTGAGGCCATATTTAAAAGTTGATGAACAGCACGGCCCATCTTTTGTTTTGCTGCTTTCAGTCCTTCAAGGGTAAAAAGTTGAAAGGAGAGAGGCAAATACACACACACACATACAGACACCCACCCCAAATAGTAACATATATATTAGTGTTGCCACCTGTTCACTTTCCACCTAGCCCATATTTTAGCTTCTGTGCCAGTTTTTTGCTCTGAATGTGTTATTCAGTACCACTTTTCAATTATGTTAATCCTGAAAATCTGTTTTATGGATGTATCTTGGTACCAGTTTTAATTTAGGGGATTACTCTCCAATTGTCATTGTTTACTATGTTTATTTGTCCAGGTGCCACATTTATTATGGTGGTTGTACAGCTTTCTGTTTGTTATGTTACATCCATGGTATGTTCCCTGGATTATGTTTATTTTATTGATTTCGTCATTTTTGGTCATTCTGAAGTTTTATTTTTCATGTGTTTTTGTGCTTATTTAATTGTTAGTATTGTTTAATATTTATGTGCTGTGTATTTTCTTATGTTCATTGTCTTCTGTGAGTGGCACCTCTAGAGGTGGGGCCACTATGATGTCACTGCTGAGGGACTGCCCTCTTCCTGTATATTTAAGTATGGAAGTATGTTCCCCTGTGGTTCACCAATAGTCTTTCGAAGAGTACATTTCTTCAGGTATTATATTTTTTCTATTTTCAGTATTTTCAATTTATGTCTTTGGATTACACTTTTTGGATAATAGATTAGGACTTATTGCTATGGGTTGCCATGTTAGGCAATTCTTTTGCCTTATTATTTTTTGCCTTTTTCCTATTTTTCCTTGGATAATTGAAAATGCACCTCTGCATTAATAGGCTGTAGCCTGTCTGTGGTATTTAGCATCAGACTGCCTGGTGTGAAGCCTATCTCTAGAAAGGCCAATGTAGATTCTGGTCATGTCTATGTAGCTTTTTGAATGCTATCACCCTTTTTTTCTATCTGGTGTGCAGTTCATCATAAAGCTTTCAGCTATAAAACTAAGTGAGAAATTTTTACTCAAAATCTCTGAAGTTTAATTTCTTCACTTTGATACCTTAGTTACCTAACGTTTAGCCTCTATGTCAAGTGGTGTTTGGAAAAAATAAATCTGATTACAAATGTCACATCTCTTAAAAGGTGCTTCAAGTGTGTATTTTTGGCTTCTGTATTCATTTGTCATGGTTTCTACCATGTACTTCTAGGTATCTGCTCAATTTTCTGCTTTTAACATTTGTTGCCACTATCTAGACTTTACACTGATTGTTTACTTCTCACTTTCTGTTAACCAGGTGTTCACCTGTTTGCCCAGAATCTACAATTCTAAACTTAAAGGTTTCCATTGCTTCAGCACTTAGATATCATTTTTTAACCCCATAAATGAGGCAGTTGTGCCACATGGACATGTCAACTTTGGAAATATTCATATGCAGAAAGGGTGGCAACCCTAACACAGCTGATTCTTAAATTAACCAATGATATCAAATCAACACATTCTCCATTTTTAAACATTGATTAATAAACATAAATTAAAATGAATACTCATTCTGTTTCTTGTTTATAAATCATGTCTGATTTAAACTAGACCAATTAATGCTGAGTAATAGAGAAGAAGAAGCCATCCTTGGGAACCTAGGTCAAAACAATGCATCTTTGTTTAGCTGTATGTTTTAGGCACAGTAATGTTTGTCTTGGAAAACATAGCATGCAGGACTAAGGACAACAACTGAATTGAAGTTCCAGCTAATGAAAGGATCAATGATGCTTTAATGCTGCCTTAATAACAGTGAATATCAACCTGATTTTTTACCTAGAATGTGTGCTCATTGTCATATGTAAAAAATAAACAAGTAAGTTTGATTGAACTGTCACAAGGTGCATCATTGTCTTGTTCATTTTTTGTTATAAGTTAATATATAGAAAAAAATTTGCATACATGGTTCAAAATTTTAGTTAATATTGTTTCCCAAATCAAAATTGTTTAATTTATTACTCACTTGAATGTGAACACTGTTTTGGTAGATGGCTTTTACCCTAGGGTCAAATGTATCACTAAAAATACTAAGTAACTGGAAGACAGTGGTGTATTTTCCGTTTTAATTCTGAACTCATCTTTTCCAAAAACTTTAATTTTCAATACAACAGGTAAAAGCCATAATGTGCCATTTTGTCTTCAAGCTTTATTATTCCCTGGTAAAGATTTCACCTAAATAAAGGAGTCCTGAAATTTAACAAAAAGGCTAGTTTCCTAAGCTATTCTTATTTTTTTATTTTTTTGTCTAATAAATCTAAGCGTACTCAATGTCATAACCTAAAACTATACTGAGAATGATAATTTTAAAATATGAATAAACAACCCCAGTGGTAAGATGATTCAGATGTACAGCATGAATGACACATGCCCTAAAAGAACTTCCATAAAGTGCTTGCTTTAGGTCAGTTTTTTTAAAGAGGATCTGGGTTTTTACTCTAAAATGAAGGATCTTCTGTATTTATTTACAAAATGATAGCCAGGTCAGTGTTATGTAACTGTCAGTCCTAAGTGCCTTTGAAAAGAAACTGGTATAACCAACAAAGCAAAGGAGACATTATCAGGCAATCAAAGACACAATCATCTTCATGAATAAGGTGTGAAAAATAAGGATAACAAGCATCGTTCAGACAAAATGCAAGTTCCACTTGCCGAAGGTTACAAACTGGGCCTTGTTTGGCAAACCTACTAAAGATCAAAAAACTATGGGGCATACTGTAAAAGTAAAAGTGCTGGTTATAAGAAAGTAAGATGCATTATTGTTCAGGGTGCTGCTTTCACTGTTAAAACAATGAAAAGAAGTACAAGTTATACATGTATAAATATGACACAAATCTTGTTAAATAGCACATACAGTATATGTTCAATATGTGGAGTGTATCAAAGGCCATACTATGGTGGAGCATAAGAAAAGAAGCAATTAAAAGAAATCCTGCATCATTGCCATTCCCACTTGATTAAGAACAATAAATTTTATTTATTTCTTTAAAATATCCTTACTGTTTTAGAAAAAAAAAATCTATTCATCTGAGTAGCACATAGACCATTACAAGTTATATGAGGAGTGTGATCAGACTTCACAATTTTACAAGGATAATCTTTGAATTACATGAATACTGTAATGTCTTAACAATTTACTAAAATGACAAAAATTTGAAGGTACAACTTGTATAATTTTTGGTTGTGGTTGAAGAAAATAACACTCTCTCTCCGTAGTGTGTAGAACATATGACCCTGAAATATACAGTATAAGGTGATACAATATGTATAGTCACATCAACCACTCCACTGTCATAAACAAGTGCATCTAAATTTATGAGAATAATATAACTAGTGGTCTACCACATTACTGTAAAATAGGTTGAGAGCATGCTCTGATTTTACAGTGTGTTGCCAAACCCACCACATGATTAAACCACCCGGATTAGGACCCAGGACAAAGCAATTGCAGATTAAGGGCCTTTGCTCAAGGGCCCAATGGAGTACAGTCACTTCTGGCATTTACGGTATTCAAACCGACAACCTTCTGATTGCTGGCACAGATCCATATCCTCTGAGAAATCATTCTACCATTAAAATAGTGCTTTCTCAAAAACTAAAAAATGTCTAAAAGTTAACATCTCTTTTTAATTGGAATTACAGAAAGAGTGCAGGGTGTTCCTATCTGAACTATGATCACAATCTCTGAGTAGTAACTGATAGAACTAGATCACAGATATAAGTGGAAGAAATTAGCTTCCTTTGCAGGGTGTCTGGGCTCAGCCTTGCAGATGGGTGAAGAGCACAGACATTCAAGGGGAGCTCAAAGAAAAGCCGTTGCCATATTGAAAGGAGCCAGCTGAGGAGGCCTGGGCATCTAATTAGGATGCTTACTGAATGTATCCCTGGAGAGGTGTTTTGGGCATGCCCAACCAGGAGGAGCTCTTGGGGCAGATCCAGGAAACATCAGAAAGATTATATCCCCCAGCTGGCCTACAAATACTTTGGTATGCCCCAAAAAAGAGTTGGAGAAGGTGGCAGGGTAAAAATGCTCAGATTGCTGTTCCAATGACCCAGATAAGCACCATAACATGGATGGATGTGTGTTAGAGGAATGTTGCAAATCAAAAATCTTCATCAGCCATGCTGGGATAAACATGATTCCAACAACCATGTTAAAGTAAAAAGGACAGAACACAGTTGTGGAAGAGGCAGCACAGGGACTGCAGATGAATTAGTATATTCTGAAAAACACTGAATGCAACTAATAGGCCCCTTACCTTACTTAAATCTGCCTTTACTGATCTACCTCAATTAGTGCATTTTAAAGTTAAAAGCTATGGTTCTTAGATGAATGGTGACGTCATCTCTAACTCAGAAAACCTTCAAAAAAACTTAAACATCTAATACTTGGAATAGCAAGCTATAAATAGGGGAATTTAGAGCTTACCATGTTTGTCCTGCTCTTATTCAGTCTTTATGTCCAACTGTTTTTACAATTTCTGTTTTTGGGTATGTGCCATCACATTGAACAGAAATGTAAATTCTGTTATGCTCTTTGCGGGATTTAACCCAGTATTTATTTTTTCACAAACTAGCCTTCCTCCCCAATCAACTTTTCTGCTTGATCCACTTGCCAGTGAAGTTTACTTTTGTTATGCAGAAAAAACAAATAAATGCAATTAGCTTCTTGTAATGAAGGACCCAAGAGATCTCTGCCTCTGGAAAGTAAAATTAATTTCATTGCTATTAACTTGAAAAGAGAACATAAAATAAGGTGACAGGTAAACTGCAACATCCAAAAGAAACCAGTAACTAAAGCATTGGTTGTATACATTATGTGCAGTTTCTCCTTTTTCTGGGACTGCAAGCCATGGCCTAAGAAGAAACAAAAGTCAATCAAAATGTAAAGCTAAGCACAAGTGGAGCAATGTAAGACAAGAATTTCAAAGGATAAGTGCTAAGTTGTAACCGCAACAACAGAGAACCCTTACTCTTATTATATAGAGAAACACTGTCTACTGACACATTCAAAACAAAGAAACAACAAAATGTTCACTCACACCATAGTCAGTTACCCATTTACACATTCAGATTAATTTAACTTTTCGGGTGAGTTTTCAGCACAAACTCTGAGAGTTGTGGAGTGAAGTTACTGTACTTTTATACTGTAAGAGCCATTTTCCTAGTTCTATAAAATATATGAATATTTATTAGATGATAATGCATAAAATATGGACGGTTCCTATAACCCCCGTGAATAGAATTGAGTTGGTATTTTCCTGTCATTTCTTAACAGTTTTTGAGTAAACAATGTTCTTTATAGTGAGAGTCTAGCCTTGCCTTGTGTAAGGTACAGAGGCATACGGTTTTTTAACCGTGTCCTTGTACGTGTTCTTTTTTGTGCTCGTGTTCGTGCTTATGCACATGACTGTGCCTGGGCGCATGTCTATGTGCCAACGGTCTAGGCCTTTTGAGTGTGAAGTAACTCATAAAATAAAAGAGGTTTGAACCGTATGTTTAAAGCATACAGAAGAACAAATAAATAACCTTTAAGTATAGAAATAACCAAAGCTTCTTAAGAAAAACTAAGTTTATAGAAGATAATTTTTTTCTTTTTTTTGCCTTTATTCTTTGTGTGTAACTATTTTTCTTTTTATTCTTGTATGGATTATTTGCCTTTAACTTTCACTAAATATTTTTAAAAACGAACTTTTGGACTGAGAGATTTCTTTGACACGCATCTTACCCGTGCCTGACTTCGCCTTATGCAAAGGCGGCTACACTAAAGTTAAAAAACCTGCCTGAAGTTTTGAAACCTGCTTAAGATCTGAACCTGCTTAGGACTGAAAGTTTAAAATTGCCTTGGATTATAAAAGAAAGCAAGCCTGCATTTTCAACGCCTGTGAACGCCATGGCATCCGGGAGCCAAAGAACATTTCGAACCCCCATTGAAAGTAACAGTGGTGTGAGCGGAAGTCACAACGATCAGGATGTTTCAATGGAAGATCATCTTGATGATGACATAAAGCTGTCCAATTCATTAACATCTAAACTTCAATCTGAAATAGACTGCAAATACAAACAATTATCTAGTGTGATGAAGGCTGTGAAGGATTTAAAAAAAAAATGAATTTAACTGTGAAACTATACAATCGATCATCAAGAACTCGTTCTTTAACCAGAGAATTGAATATAAAAGGTTAATTGACAAGCTCTTATCCCTCCAGAGCAATGAAGATATACGGAAAATGCTACAAAAAGACTTTGATGCTAAAATGGAAATTTTTCGCACATTTTCGGAAAATACGATGGAATGGGTTTTTGAAGTACGTCAAAAAAAAAGCTTCGATCAACAACCTGACTTTACCAGTTACCAATTTTAGGATTATAAAAAGAAAGATGACATTTCCCCTGCAGTTAAAGATTCCCAAACCTCTGCAAAAACTAAAAGTCGCACAAGCACATTGACTACTTCTAGTGGCACCATCAGATCTCAAGAGGCAGCACACGCCGTACTGTTGGCTAAAGCAGAGAATCAAAGAAAGCAACAGGCTCTAAATATGGAGGAAATGCAGTTAAAAGCTAAGAGAAAAGCTGAGGAAATGCAGATAGAAGCTGAAGAAGCTCAATTGAAAGCTAAAAGAGATCAATTAGAACTGGAGGCAGCTATAGCAGAATCCGAAGCAAAATTGGCAGCTCTTAAAAGACGCTATCAAAGTTCAGATAAACACAATTCTAGTAACGTCCCTGAGAAACCAGATCTGAGAAGCGCAAAACCACAAGAAGCAAGTATTCGTGACTTCCCACGTAACAACGAAAGTAAAAAAAATCCCCAACAATCGCTTTACGATAAGTGCTACGATAAACAGAAAGAACAACAGTATAAGACACAAACACCTTATGTGCCACACAAAAAGATCCCAATATTTGACGGCGATCCCTTGAAATATGTGGACTTTATAAAAGCATTTGACCGAGCTATTGATGAGGCAAGGAATCCACAAGATAAATTGAACCTATTGGCACAGTTTACTAAAGGTTCAACTCACGAGATTGTTAAACACTGTAAACACTTGTCACCGTTAGAAGGTTATCAAAAGGCCAGAAAGAAACTCGAAAGTCTCTATGGAAACCAGCTACAGAAAGCCGATGCCTATATGAGAAAAGACAAAGGGCGATCGCAAATAAAGCCAAGCGATGGAGAAGAACAGAACGATAATGTGAACTTTCTTGGTGAATGTATAAATATTACGCCCAACTTACAAAGCGGACAACAATTTGAAAGTAAGGATAACCTTCTTACTAAAGTCTCCAATCTTCCTCAAGACCTACTAGCACCATGGCAATGCAAAGTACAGAGTATTGAAAGTACGGAGAGCAGGCGAACACCTCTCGCCGATCCAGTGAACTTTCTTAACGAACAGCCAACATCAGCTTTAGATCCCGCGTACAGCTCAGCTCCACAAAGCCATACCTTCAAGAAGGAAAAGGACAACACTGACCAAGAGAAGAATCCTTTGAAAGGTGTCCCGAGAGAAAGCAGCTTTGTTACAAACTTTTCTACAGCGGACAAAAAAATGGATACAGACACCTCAGTCAAAACGGCGGAGACGGCTGGACGTACAAGTGGTAAGCACTGTCTTTTTTGCAATGAAAATCACGATCTTAATGAATGCAGTGCAATTCAGACATTAACTTATGAAAGTAAAATTGACTTTTTGAAATCTAAAGACTTATGCTTTAAGTGCCTTAAACAAGGAAATTTTAGTAAAGATTGTGAAGAAAAGATTAAATGCCAAATATGCTCTCAGTTACATCCAGTAATTCTGCATATGAATAAGGAAAAAGGCACTGACGATAAAGTCACACCTCCTAAAGAGGAAAACGTTATGTCGGAAGAGAAAAACATTTCTTCTGCCCATATTTCTGTTGAACCGTTAGAGACTTGTTCTGATACCGGGGCCGATAAAGAGTGTGTCTTAGCTGTGACTCCCGTTCAAGTTAAGTCCGAAACGAGTGAAAAATGTGTAGAAACCTCGGCTCTAAAAGACTCTGACAGCTCAGCTACATTTTGCATTGAAAGTCTGCAAAAGCAGTTAAATCTTTCTGGAAGAAAGTCTCACATCTACATCAGCGCTGTAGAAAGAGACACAGTAAATAGTCAGAAATTAGTAAAGTGTATAGTCTTAACGGAGTTACAAGTCTGTGGGATAGAAGAAAATACATTTTATGATTCTCCGGAAGTGTACACACTGAACTCGGTACAAGTGAAAAGGGAGAACATCCCTAAAGAAAATGATGTCAAGAAATTGTCTAATCAAAAAGACTTGGACTTAAGCCATGATCTGTTACCAGTTGAAAGAGCTTTGGGTGTTCAATGGTGCACACAGACTGACAGTTTCAAGTTCCAGGTAAAGCTGCAAGATAAGCCTGCTACAAGACGTGGCATTCTGTCAGTGGTCAGTTCAATATATGACCCACTTGGATTTTTAGCGCCAGTCATATTGCCTGCCGAGCTTATTCTAGAACTGTGTAAAGAAAAATATGCTTGGTTCCTTAAGTTTAAAGAAGTGCTAATGCGTATGAAAGAAGAGAGAAGGGCAATTCAATATACAGTTAGCCAATCTGGACACAGCCCAGAAAGACAAAAGATGCTGATCGCGAAAAATATGAAGGAATACAAATCAACAATGAGACTAAAGCCACTGTCTCTAGATGACTTGTCTAAACAAGAAGACGAACTTATTCGCCTCACTCAACTACAAGCATACCCAGAAGAAGTTAAAGCCTTGCACAAAAATCAGCTTGTAAAGACAGGTAAAATAAACAAACTGGACCCAATTCTCCAAGATGGAATATTGAGAGTTAGAAGAAGGCTCAGCAAATCAGCAATGCCAGAAGAGGCAAACCACCCTGCAATCATTCAGAAGAATTCACAAAGTGCTACTCTCATTATACAACAAGTTCATAAAGAAATTGGACATTGTGGGTGTAATTACAAGATGCTACACCCTGAAACTCCTGGGTAAGGACAATGCCAATTGCAAAAGGGGCAGTCAGAAGAGTTTGTGTGCAGATCCAGACCAGCACACTGGACAGACTTGTGAACAAACTGTGCCTGCTCCAAGAAGCAACAATGATTAAAATGATTCATTTTCTTTTTGCATGCCTAATTTTAAAGCTTTTTAAAATTTAGTGCTTGTTTATACATTAGAGTTTAAGCTATAAAGTTTCTTAAGTTTAGTATTTGTGTTTTTATAGTAGAAACTAAGTTAAGCTTCTTAAAGTTTGGTAAAGTAATGAAGGCTCTTATTAAGTAAAGTTAAGTAATTGATTTCTGCCCTAGCATAAACAATTAGGGGCCGGATATGTAACAGCCATTTTCCTAGTTCTATAAAATATATGAATATTTATTAGATGATAATGCATAAAATATGGGAGGTTCCTATAACCCCCGTGAATAGAATTGAGTTGGTATTTTCCTGTCATTTCTTAACAGTTTTTGAGTAAACAATGTTCTTTAGTTAGAGTCTAGCCTTGCCTTGTATAAGGTACAGAGGCATACGGTTTTTTAACCGTGTCCTTGTACGTGTTCTTTTTTATGCTCGTGTTCGTGCTTATGCACGTGACCGTGCCTGGGCGCATGTCTATGTGCCAACGGCCTAAGGGCCTTTTGAGTGTGAAGTAACTCTTAAAACAAAAGAGTTTTGAGCCGTATGTTTAAAGCATACAGAAGAACAAATAAATAACCTTTAAGTATAGAAATAACCAAAGCTTCTTAAGAAAAACTAAGTTTATAGAAGATACATTTTTTCTTTTTTTTGCCTTTATTCTTTGTGTGTAACTATTTTTCTTTTTATTCTTGTATAGATTATTTGCCTTTAACTTTCACTAAATATTTTTAAAAACGAACTTTTGGACTGAGAGATTTCTTTGACACACGTCTTACCCGTGCCTGACTTCGCCTTATGCAAAGGCGGCTACACATACAGTGCAGTATCCGTTGTAATTTTTAACAGAAAAATAAGAAGACGCATGCACATATAAATAAAATATCTTCTTGCAAACAATATAAATCCCTTTAAATTTAGAAGATTGTCTTGTGGCCTAGCAGCAACCAGGGGCAGCATGCCCTGAAAAACAATCTGATCAGTCACTGTTGATACAGGTCAGACTCAGAGGCCAGCCCAGGATGGTCTGAGAGTTTATCTTAAAGAAATATCAGGCCCCTTCAAACATAACAGAAAACTGGTTAATGTCAAAGCCTTGGTTTATAGCAGCACTGGCCTTTTGGCCTCACATTTTCTTAATTATTTGCTATACATTGTTTATGGAGATGGCCACTCTTTGCATGTTTGTTATATCCATTCTAAATTTATATTAACATTTTATTTAATTAAGTATCACCTTTTGGGTTCCTTCAGAAAATGTAAAAAAAAAAAAAAATGGATACATTAGTAACATAACTTTTTTCTTTTAATAATATTGTGTTTACAAGGGTTGGTCCCAAATCTACTCATGTGGAAAGGGAGGCTAACCTACTGTAAATGTTATGTCACCATTGTAAACTTAGGAAGAGCTTCAAAACTGAGGTGCCTGGGCCAGAGTCAGAAGACAAGATGCTAAAGCCACATATAAACATACCATGTCCTAAACCAGGAGGAAAAGAGAAATAACAACAAGATGACAATGTTAGGAGACATAAACTAGAGCCAAAACATTTATGACTACTACTGAGAAAACTCAAGGACTAATAGTCAAGACTGAGACTAAATTTAATCATCTTCACATACCTAAGGTCACAATTAGGATATAGCTAAAAACACAAGAATGGGCCTTAGGGTAAGTCATATTTACTGACTCCACACCTAAAGACAATATGACAGCAGACTAAATTACTAAGTTACAGAAGTCCATCAGTGTGTATCACAGTTAAATTAAAAATACAGGTTCCTTCACTGTTATCTATAGGTTAAACTGAAAAATTCAATCAAAAGCTAAAAACTCTTAAAAATAAAAAAGGTTTGTTTAACTAACAGCTAAAATGTCCCAATATCTCATCCAGATGGTTCTTAAAGATTGTCAAAGTTTCTGCTTTAACTACAAGATTCTTACAACCAAAATTCAAAATTACATTTAGAATTTCCAGACTTGGGGAGTCTTGAAAAAAGACCTCACAATTGCACCAAAGCCAGAGATGCCTCAACTAAGAAAACAAATCTAGATGACAAGATTAGCTCACAGCATCAGAGAAAAGTCAGGTCACAAGTGAAAACCCCAAACACAGGAAGAAACAGAATGAGTGAACAAAATTTATACACTAAAACTCACCTCTAAAAGGTCTGTATTGAACCAGCGGCATTACTACAAAAAGGATCTTCTGACCTACACGTTAACACGTGCTGTCTCTACTACTCCAGCATGCTGGTAGTTTTCAGTATTAAGTGAAATTCAGACCTCTTACGGCTACAAAGTACTATTCTTTCATGCTGCACTAAGACTTTTTGCAGACCCTCCAGCCCCCATCTCCAGCATGAGCAAATACACTTGCATACATGTGCCCTTCACTGAGCATGCATCAAGTGCCAAGTCAAACCTCCCATCCCCCCTTCCCCCAGGCAGTACATGGTGCACGCACAAGTCTCCAGATTCATCCCAAAGACCATTGCTGTCAGCAGGCAGCTTTCTAGCTGTCAATACTGCATATTTCTCATTATATAAGCGAACAAGTGCAGTTTGTTCAACTGGCACTTTGCTCCTGGCCTAGCCTTCCTATTGAAAAGGTCATTTAATCTTATTCCTTTCAAGTTACCTGAACTTGCATTTGCATGAAATCTGCACCATCATCATTTGTGGAGTCCAAAAAAAAACCAAAACAAAACAGAATGTTGTGCTTTGTCTTTTAGAGTCATACAGATCAACAGATATACTTAAAAGCTAAATTTAAAAGAAGCTCTGAGGCGGCCTTCTGCTGTTATGCACCTAAAATCTTGAAAAGATTGCCAATAGGAATTTGCCAGGCTAATACAGTGGAGCACTTTAAAAAACTGCTAAAAACACATTACTTTAACATGGCTTTCTCATAACTTCATTTCAGTTTTCTGTGGTGGTGACCTGCACTAATCCAAACACCATGATGTTATTATAAAATCCTTCCATGTGAACCCTAAAAACAATGAGGACAGATCATTTATGTTAGGTAGAATGCCCAGAGGGGGCTGGATGGTCTTATGGTCTGGAACCCCTGCAGATTTTATTTTTTCTCCAGCCATCTCGAGTTTTTTTTTGTTTTTCTGTCCTCCCTGGCCATTGGACCTTACTTTTATCCTATGTTAATGAGTTCTGTCTTATTTTAATTCTTTGTCTTTTTTCTTTCTTCATCATGTAAAGCACTTTGAGCTACATTATTTGTATGAAAATGTTCTATATAAAATAAATGTTGTTGTTATATGAGGTACAGAATGTGATCTATCTATCTATCTAGTAGTATCTTTTATCTGTTTATATAAATATATTTCCCTGTAGACGCTGTCAATTGTGTAAGAAACCATTTTGATTAAAACTCTACTAATATATTATGAACATACATAGCTTTGACAAATGAGAGTGAATTCCTGTAGGTTAATTCTTGAAACATAATTGCTCATTCAATGACAGTATTACAAGGGCTGATATTATAGAGTGTAGGCAGGTACACAACAGAGGCAGACACAGCAGTAAGGGTTGTTTATGAAATGCTAGCCAACAAAGAAGACAAAGGTCACGCAAAGAACAGATTGGAGAGGGCTGTCAATTTAAGGCTCCCTCTAGCTACCGTTGTCACTCAAAATTCAGCCTGCAGGAGAAGATGTGAAAGTTCTCTTTGTGAAGTAAAAGATTTTACAGAAGGGGCTTTGAAGGAATTTATTCTGAAATGGCAGTCTATTATGAGGGAAAGGGTCACTGATTCAACAGAGTTTCCTGCTTCATACTACCTTAGCAGTTATAGATGACACTGTATGATGAAAAGGTCACCTTTTCCATTTCTTTCTGCTGATTTTGGCCTATACTTTCAAATTTCACAAAGATAAAATGAGATCTAGACTTCTAAGATCTGAATATCTGTTAATATCTCCCTCACACGTGAATGCAATAAAAAATTCATAGAATACTGTCATTTCAAGTTTTACCACTACGTTTATATGCACACAACTGGCCATCATAGCCTTGGGCACTCTGCAACTTGAATGATTCTGGTCAAGTCCTGTATACTACCTCCCACACTTGAATGAAGAACATATAATATCTGACTGCAAGAGGTCAACTTATAATATTATTGTTTAGATTACTTGCACAGGCTCCAGTTCTCCAACGATCAGCAACAGGGTTATGACTATTGGTCTTAAGAGCTTTTCAAAAGAGAAAGATGAACTTTAGGCCTCTGCACAGATGATTACACAATTCATCAGTTCTCCAATTTTCATAACCCACTTACTGCAATTCAGTGTTGCTGTGTAATATAATTTAGCCAAGAGATAGGGATGAAGTTTAGCCCCTAGAGAGACAGGCATAACATTTTTACTTTCAAAATACTGAAGCATCTTACTTACTCATCTGAATGACAGTGAAACAGTTTTGGCCCTTTTAAGGAAGCTGATGCAACTAAGCTCCCTAAGAAAGAATTATGTGGTTTAGATAACCACAAAGGTGTAGTGACAGGACAGCTGCTTAATATTGTCCCATGTACCTGCAAATATATGTTTGTGTGAAGTATCAAACCCAAGGATGTAATAGTTATATAAAAATGATTTAGGCTGCATGAGGGAGAAAGCTGGCATGAAAAGGGACAAATGCTTTGGGCAGCTGCAAAGGAGTATTCAGGTAACAATCCCCAAATTGGAATACTATACTACATATACTGTATGTCTGATAAAATAAAGTCATACATCAAACAGGCACTAAAGGCTAACATGAGGTCTTATTATTGCCCTAACAACAATAAAAACACATTTTTGCTTGCATCTACAGTACATCTATGGTCACCCAGTACCCAGTGTGTTAGGACAAGGCTATGCTATGGTTAAGTTTGTATTGCCAAGACACAGCCACAGTGATGTAAGTTTATTTGAGTTTTCATTTTTATTCCAAAACACTTCAGCATGAGAAAGACAGCATGTCACCTCAGTGAGAGCAGGTTGTAACAGTTTATGGTTCAAAGTGTTCAAATCTGTAAGACTTCACAACCAAACTGCTCTCTTATGTTTCCTAATATGTCAGATCTGATAAAAAAATTGTTTCAGTTTTTTTAACAGTTATAGTCACACATTCTGGGAACTTAATCAACAAAGAATTTTAACACACAGCAGTGGTGAGGCTTTATTTTGGCACCTACTGGATGAAATGTTGCTTTACTAAATTTATTCATTGGGCTCTG
The DNA here is from genome assembly GCA_026402145.1 of Polypterus bichir lapradei. Classification (NCBI taxonomy): domain Eukaryota; kingdom Metazoa; phylum Chordata; class Cladistia; order Polypteriformes; family Polypteridae; genus Polypterus; species Polypterus bichir. The sequence goes on from JANRMT010062799.1 coordinate 229,363, forward strand.
GTTCTGTTAATGTGTTACATTCTATTACAATACGTGGGTTTTCTCTGGATATTTAATTTTCCTGCCACACACCAAGAAATGTGCAGATTAACGGGAATGATAATTCCAAAAGTGTGCTGGTGTGAGTGATCCTCAGTGTCTGAGTGGGTGTGCTCTGTGAAGAACTGAGGTCATGTTCAGGGTTGGCTTTTGCCTTGTAAACATATCCAGTACTAGAATAAGCTATGTCACAAAATGCAACAGGGAACTGTAAGGAACTAATACTTACTGCAGCTACTGTAAACTTAGTTGGCAAATTATTAGGAACACTGAACTAATACTGGGTCATGCAACTTTATGTTGTCAAAACCATCTTCATGACATGGATTCTGCAAGATGTTGGAAACATTCCTTGGAGATTCTGCTCCATGTTGACATGATTGGATCACATAGTTTCTGTAGATTTGTCAGTTGCACATTCATGTTCTACAGGGTTCAGGGGCCTCATGTATAAACAGTGCATATGCACAAAAATGTTGCATACACCTGTTACCACGCTCACTTCAAGATGTATAAAAACTAAACTTGGCATAAAGCCACGCACATCTTCACGGCAGCCTCACAAGTTTCTGCTCGATTTGCAAATTGGAGGGACCTAGTGTAAAAGCAGTATTACTGGTTCTGTGTGGTGTTCCTTTCTTTTTAGATTTGCATCCATAATGTGGAATTTATCAAATATACCGAAATTCACTTGATTGTAATCATTCTGTAACAATATAATGGTGCATGAAATGGCCAAACTATTACAACTACCATAGCTGCTTTAGTATTATTAGAAGACATCACAAATGGAAGTATTAGAAGAGAGTGTGTATTTATAGATGATGATGACTGGCTTCTAAATCGATTTCGATTTCCAAGAGCCATCCTCTTGGATCTGTGTGCTGAACTGGAGCTGGCTTTACTAAGGAAGACTTTGAGGAAACTAACTGCTCTAACTGCTCCTTTGCAAATTCTGCCCACCTTCAGGTTTTTAGCTACAGTAGCTTTTTAACGTGAACTTGCTGAATGATCGAGTATTTAACAATCATCACTGAGTTGCACCATTCCAGCTGTATGAGATGGTATTATCTGTTTGTCATCCAGATAGATAAGATTTCCTTACACTGTGGTTGAACTAGCAAACATCAAAGCACAATTTGCAGCAACATCTGGTTTTCCAAATGTAATTGGAGCGGTCAACTCCGCACATATTGCTATTGCAATGGCGCTGGACAAGTTACATCAGTCAGGGATGAATCACCAAAAGAATAAGCTGGTATTTAAAACATCTATAGCCGTAGAGCCTATGAAAACGGCAACTCTGCACAGTCACCGGAGCTTTCCCAACTAGGATAGTGAGTCACCTCAAAGAGCCATGTAAAAAGAAGAGAATCAATCTGTTTTAGCGCTTGGCTCGACGCTACACTATGAAGGCACCTTCAGTGAATGAATTTGCTTATATAAATAAGAAAGCATTTCCACTCTATTAATGTGTTGCTCTATAGTGCACAGAAAGTGTGTTACATTGTGCAAGCAGGTAGCATGCTGCATAATACAGCACATAATCGTGGCTTGCCCGTACCTGAAGAGATACGGTATGATGAACCTGATCCTAACCCACCAAATGATCGGCCAAATTGGACAGTGTTACAACTTTGTTTGAATATAATTAGCAGAATGTAAAAACAGGTAATCTGATGCAGCATTTATTTTTAATCTGTTCATTTAAAATGTGGTCAGTGTGACATACTATAGCCCTTATATTCCTTAGTTCATTGGCCACATCTCTTACAGCATCCACTGTTGCATTTTGTGACTCTAGAACAGCGTCTGTCAGCACACAGCCAGATGACCACCCAACAGTTTACGAGGCAGAGGTGTTTCAGCAGCCAGAGCCCGAAGATGTGCTGGGCACAGCAGCACCATCACTGCTTGGAGTCGTGTTCTCAGCATTATATTGTCTGAAACAGAATAAACAGACAGTGGGCTAAGACTTGACTTTTCACTTTGACTTTGATATGAGCCAACTACTTTTTTTATTAAAGGCATTGTGTGACTTTCTGAACTTCAACTTTTCAGTGTCTCTGCCACGCTGTTTCACTCCATTTATTTCCTTTTGATGCTTATACCAATGCTTAAGCCAACAAATGTTAGTTTTCCTTGCCTCCACTTTGCATTCACTGAAATTAATCTTTTTCCCATGTGCTTTTGGCATTTTTGTTTAAAAAAAACACAGAACGAAAGGGGTTATTTATATTGGTAAAGAGGTGTGGGGGCCATCAGATGGCAGCACTTGATGCCTCAGGTGTTTACGTGAAACCCAAGACTTGCTTTTGATTTACATTCTTTAATAACACTACTTTGTATACAGTTGTTAATGTCTTACTGAAGATAACATGTACATTTTACTTTGTACTGTCAAAGGCTAGAATAATTAACATCTCTGGCATCCCCACTTGTATTTAAAATAACACTATGAGATTTAGTTTACATATTCTAAGTGTTGTGTTCTGTAGTTGTTTTTGATTATTATTGGAGTTATATTTTATTGTTTTTTTGTCACATCTTTGTTGACATTTTCCAGTGTTGGCACCATACTGGTTGATATGGACACTTCACCAGATAATAGCTGCTGAAACTCATGTCACATTGTGATTACAAGTAGTACTAGATACCACATTACTTAAGAGTGAGGGTCTGTAATAGCATATTGTTATTGTAAGGTTTTGCTTGATTAGGAATGTTCTCAAATAAAGCACTCAGTTTACTATTATTCTTATTTTGCCCCATCAAAAAAGTTTGACTCGTCAAGTCCATTTTAGTCTTAAAGATTAGTTTCCTGTTTTGTATAATCAGTCTCTGCTACTGGGTAAAATAAACCCAGTATACAGTAATCCCTCGATATATCGCGCTTCGACTTTTGCGGCTTCACTCTATTGTGGATTTTATATGTAAGCATATCTAAATATATAACGCGGATTTTTCGCTGCTTCGCGGGTTCTGCAGACAATGGGTCTTTTTACTTCCTGTACATGCTTCCTCAGTTGGTTTGCCCAGTTGATTTCATACAAGGGACGCTATTGGAGAATGGCCGAGAAGCTAACCAATCAGAGCACGCAGTTAAGTTCCTGTGTGCTGAATGGCTCAGTGACAGAGGGCTGAATTCGATTCCGCGGCGTTAACCAGGAAGTCTCGTCTCGCTCATTCAGCATCGTGTTTCGCTGTGTAAAGAGTTAACTTTTGTGCTCTTTTGTGTTTATCTTTGTGCATAGTCAAGCCCTTCATTATGGCTCCAAAATGATCTGCTCCTGCTACTGCTTCAGGGGCCGTGCCCAAGCGCCAACGGAAGATGTTAAAATTGCTGAAATAGGTAAAAGTTTTGGATATATTTAAGGAAGGGAAAACCTACACCGCTGTAGGATGCCATTACGGCATCAATGAGGCTACGATTCTTTTTATTTAAAAATTAGGAAAGGAATATAAGATCTACGGCCGCAGTGTCCTTTTAACCCGGGTGTAAAACGAGTTGTAAGTGAATGTAATAAGGCAGTAGTCTGGATGGAATCTGCTTTAGGGATTTGGATTGAAGACTGCCGGAAGAAGAACAACGACGGTGCTACACAGTCGCCTGAAAAGGCTCCTTTAGAAGAGCTGTAATGCTCGCCTTTGTTGTGCAGTAAAACTAAACTCATCATTATCGGACAAGTCATTGTGTCATTGTTGGTGAGTAATCATAATTAATTTTCTACTTACAGTACTTAGTACATGTACGTACATTTAGTGTCACTGTACACACATTTACTGTATACAATTTTTCTTGCATTGTACGTATTTATTGCTGGTGGCCTGTCTATCGTAATGTCTATAACATATGTGATATCGGAGACACTCGATATCTTTAAAATAATATTTAGGTTCTACTGTAAATAAACAGTGTGTTTACATACATAATTTCAATGAATCTTACCTAATATCTAAGAGAATACAAAGGGTTTATGCTGTATAACTGTGCGGGGAATATTTATAAACAGTGTGGGGCAGTTTATAAGGGCTTAAGATATATAAAAATAACCATACAAACATACGGTTTCTACTTCGCGGATTTTCACGTATCGCGGGGGGTTCTGGAACGCAACCCCCGTGATCGAGGCGGGATTACTGTACATGCTTTCTATGCGAGTTGATCTACTTAGTTATATAAAACAACTGAATGTGCTAAATCATAAAATTGTAATTTTCATAATTTTTGTCCTGAGATATCTGCATTTTAATTTCATTACCACAAATGTCTATAGCCTGTTTAGGGTTTTTTAAATGTTTAAAATGCTTTCCTGGAGTTCATCATTGACCTTCTCCCAATAGATTGTGCTTCCACGTTAGGCATTTAAAGACATCCTCCATGTGACTTCACAACAGCTTTGAGCATTTCTTCATTACTGATGTAATGTTTTGAATTTTCCCAGATCTCCATGTGAAGCATAAATTCAGTTAAATTAATTTTGACTCTTAACTTGCAATTTTAAAATTGGAATTCCTAGTTCTGCCAATTCTGCCAAACAATCATAAACTGCAAAGTATAAGCTGTTACAGTACTTTCCAAATAATTACACAGTGCAGCATACTGTATATAGACAGATATAGTCTTCTTCTTCTTTCAGCTGCTCCCGTTAGGGGTTGCCACAGCAGATCATCTTCTACCATATCTTTCTGTCCTCTGTATCTTGCTCTGTTACATCCATCACCTGCATGTCCTCTCTCACCACATCCATAAACCTTCTCTTAGGCCTTCCTCTTTCCGATTCCCTGGCAGCCTTATCCTTAGCATCCTTCTCCCAATATTACTCAGCATCTCTCCTCTGCACATGTCCAAACCAACGCAATCTAGCCTCTCTGACTTTGTCTCCCAACCGTCCAACTTGAGCTGACTCTCTAATGTACTCATTTCTAATCCTGTCCATCCTCATCACCCCCAATGCAAATCTTAGCATCTTTAACCCTGCCACCTCCAGCTCTATTTCCTGCTTTCTGGTCACTGCTACCATCTCCAACCCATATAACAGCTGGTCTCACCAGCGTCCTGTAGAACTTCCCTTTAACTCTTGCTGATATCCGTCTGTCATAAATCACTCCTGACACTCTTCTCCACTCATTCCATCCTGCCTACACTCTCTTTTTCACCTCTCTTCCACAATCCCCATTACTCTGTGCTGTTGATCCCAAGTATTTAAACTCATCCACCTTCACCAGCTCTACTCCTTGCATACTCACCATTCCACTGACCTCCCTCTCATTTACACACATGTATTTTGTATTGTTCCTACTGACCATTCCTCTCCTCTCCAGAGCATATCTCCACATCTCCAGGATCTCCTCAACCAGCTCCCTACTATCGCTACAGATCAGAATGTCATCAGCAAACATCATAGTCCACGGGAACTCCTGTCTAATCTCATATGTCCACCTGTCAATCACCATTGCAAATAAGAAAGGGCTCAGAGCCGATCTGTAATGTAATCCCACCTCCATCTTGAATGCATCTGTCGCTCCTACCGCAGACCTCACCGAAGTCACACTTCCCTCATACATATCCTGTACAACTCTTACATACTTCTCTGCCACTCCCATATAGACAAATATAGTAAGACTAAAAATTTAATTCTCTCAAATGTTTCCATAAAAGGCATGTGTAGGTCATCTGTTTGATTAATCTATTCATTATTTAAATTAATATGTAATACTACAGGCAGGTAACGACTTTATCCCAGTAGAGCTATGTGCATGTCAGAAAAGCACTGTGGGAAACACATATTAGTCCCCTAACATAAGCATCTTTGAAGTGTACGAGATCCAGATGAAGAGGAAGAGAAGAAGCAAACATTAAACCGAGAGCGACTGGGCTGTAATCATACCCAGGTCTACAGAATCACAGGCAGCAGGACTACCCACTGTGCCCTCATGGTGCCCTCATTACTATTATTATTACCAATCAAATTTTCCATTACAGGGATATAGTAGAAGCTGACCCCAGCAGCACAACTATAAGGACACGCATGCTGATCCATAGGTGTCAAATAACGTGCATTATTGGGTAGCAGAGAAAAATACAGCAGAAAGGAGAACATGGAGACTCACAATGATCAGGTCACTAATCAAAGTCACATCTATTGTGCTATATGTGAGACATCAGGACTATGCACTTTGTGCTCTTGCTTGTGCCATCAAAACAGAAAACCTAAAAGAACTGATGCATACAGCTCTTTTTATGCTTTTTCTTATTTTATATCCACATACCCATAAAAAATACAACAGCAATTTTCATTAGACTTTAAAGAGTATGAGCTGTCCTTCTTCTTTGTACACCAACACCATGATTCTTTCAGACTACACTGTAATTGCCTCATTTGTAGAAGAAATTAGTGACATAAATTACTTTGGATTAAAAACCCAATCTTATTTCATGTCAGGAAATTCTAGGATGCCTCTGAAAATAAGCAAAGTCAAACTAATTGTGAATGACACACAAAGGGAAACAATGACCTTGGAAAATGCTGATTTATAGAAAAAAATATTTAATTGTTCGCCTAGCCTAGCCTACCTTTTTTAACAGGTTTGACCACCCTAACCCACTCTCACTCTCAGAGTACTGTACCCGCCACCCATCCTTCTGCTGATGCCAGCATAGGAGAGAGTTCCCCCCATCCACAATTACAGCAGCCCAGGTAAGCAGAGAGCTGAGGAGACTTTGTGCCAGCATAGCAGTAGGTCCAGATGGAGTATTGCCATGACTATTGAAGGCCTGTGCGTTGGAGTTGGGGAATCCTCTACAGCGCACCTTCAACCTGAGCCTGGAACAGGGGAGAGTCCCGTGGCTTTCGAAAACATCTTGCATCACCCCAGTCCCAAAGGTATCATGTCCTGGTGAGCTGAATGACTTCAGGCCTGTCGCCCTGACGTCACATGTGATGAAGACCATGGGGCGGCTGTTGCTTCATCACCTGAAGCCACAGGTCTGCCACGCCCTCAACCCGCTGCAGTTTGCATACGAGGAGAAGGTGAGAGAGGAAGATGCCATCATCTACTTGCTACACCGATCCCTCTCCCACTTGGACAGAGGCAGTGGTGCTGTAAGAATTATGTTTCTGGACTTCTCTAGTGCCTTCAACACCATCCAACCTCTGTTCTTTAGGGACAAGCTAAAAGAGATGGGAGAAGATTCATACCTGGTGGCATGGATCGTCAACTATCTTACAGACAAACCTCAGTATGTGCATCTCGGGAACTGCAGGTCTGACATTGTGGTCAGCAGCACAGGAGCGCCGCAGGGGACTGTACTTTCTGTGGTCCTGTTCAACCTATATACATTGGACTTAAAATACAACTTGGAGTCCTGCAACGTGCAAAAGTTAGCTGATGACACTGCTATCGTGGGCTGTATCAGGAGTGGGCAGGAGGAGGAGTATAGGAACCTAATTAAAGACTTTGTTAAATGGTGCGACTCAAACCACCTACAACTGAACACCAGCAAAACCAAGGAGCTGGTGGTGGATTTTAGGAGGCCCAGGCCCCTCATGGACCCCATTATCATCAGAGGTGACTGTGTGCAGAGAGTACAGACCTATAAATACCTGAGAATGCAGCTGGATGATAAACTGGACTGGACTGCCAATACTGATGCGGTGGTGTGCTGGGGAGGCAGCATAAAGAAGAGGGATGCCTCACACCTGGATAAACTGGTGTGGAAGACAGGCTCTATTATAGGCATGGAGCTGGACAGTTTGACATCTGTGGTAGAGCGATGGACACTGAGCAGGCTCCTGTCAATCATGGAGAATCTACTACATCCACTGAACAGTATCATCTCCAGACAGAGGAGCAGCTTCAGCAACAGACTGCTGTCACTGTCCTGCTCCACTGATAGACTGAGGAGATCGGTCCTCCCCCACACTATGCGACTCTTCAATTCCACCCGGGGGGTAAACGTTAACATTATACAATGTTATTGACTGTTATACCTGCCGTGCACTCTCCACCTTGCACTTTTTAACTTGCACTGCATTTTTATTTAATTAATATTGTTCTTATCAGTATGCGGCTGCTGGAGTATGTAAATTTCCCCTTGGGGATTAATAAAGTATCTATCTATCTATCTATCTAGCAAAACACTTGGACCTACCCTTCGTCCTACTCTCCTTCAATTTAAGCAGGTCTGATTATCATTGCACCCATTTGTGAAACCTCTTTTATTAGGACAACAAGATGAGAACTGCAACTGCATCAACTATCATGCCACAGGTTAATGAGGCTTATTTATGCTTGAATTTTTTTTATAATTTAAGGAAGTTGGTTAAACAGAGAAGCAAAGATAGTGCTGCTGCCTCCCAGCTCCAGGGACCCAGCTTTGATCCTCAGCATAGCTACTGTCTATGTTCATTTAGCACATGCTCCTCATGTTTCAACCACATCCTAAAGATGTTTAAGCGCCATCCTACCCACATTTTGACTTTGTCATTTTTTAATATCTTGCTTGAAATAATTATAACTAATATAAGAAGTCAAGAAAGACATGAGCTCCCATTACATCTCCTGTTGCAGGCCATTCACCTTAGCTACCAGGATTTTTGCTTTTTCTGTCATGACTGCATACCTGTGGCAACAGAGACAAGGATTTACTTACATGGCACCTACACTGCCGGCACGTATTAATGCCGAAGGAAGCCTGAACACTGTCAACAGAGGTATATATCTCACACCTGTCAAGACAATACCAGTAGAATAGTGCCTGCGGATGTAACAAAAAACCTGGATGCCTTCAAGTGCACAGATACAAATATACCATATCTCGAAAAAATGAATACTCACTTATCAATCTAATATAATTCAAATAACATCTATCTGTTTATCTATACTTAAAAAAATCATTTGGATTTATTCAATCATTGTGGACATTAGTTATTGATTGTGGACATTAGTTGTTTGGTTTTACAGTTCTCATACATCAGTCTCTTTTCAACAGATAAATATTAGGGTGTTTCAAAATAATCTATTCTGGTAAATTAGACAGTCTGACAAAGTAACTCCAAGTAGAATTAGTTATTCTGTTTGGCAATTATGTTATTGTTTTTGGCTTCATGTCCTAATTAGGCCCCACCCACTCCAGTCCATCACCTTGACATAGTGCTGGTGCTAGTGCACCATTGTGATGCTTAGAGATAGGTTGTGTGGACCTCTGGGTTCCTGGTAGTGTCTCTCATGGCAAACAGGTCTGAATTGAAACATCAAGCAAAGAATGGTTTATAATACACTGTCACAGTGGAATAGGGATACCGGGGTATATTCTAAGAAAAATACCTGGAGGTGGCATTCACAAGAAAGCACCTGGTGGTTGGGCAACTCACATAGCCCAAAATGGTGATGTGGAACTGTCCTAGTGGCTCACCACCTGCAAGACGAAGGGTGAGAGTTGGGTGTGATGCTAGTCTAGTGTAAAGTCTTAGGCACCTATTACAGATGGGTCACAGCCCTAGAAGACGCACCCTGGAAGCAGCGTCAACAACAACACTCAATATGGTAAGGCATATGTGAAAGTTTTGGAGAGAAGCATCTGTCCAATGGTCGAGCTAAAGACACAGGCAGAGCAATGTGTATTCTGTCTCGGCCATGGTACAGTAGACCAGCTTGTCTCCCTGGTGCAGTTCTTGGAGGATGTATGGGAGTATGATAACCCAGTCTAAATGTTTTATTTTTTTTTTGGAATAGACAAAAACACATGACCATGTCCCTTGACATGTGTTGTGAGAGTTACTGCAGGAGTATGGGGTAACAAGGCCGCTGTTGCTTGCTGTTTGTTCCTTTTATGAATGTCAATGTCAATATCAATGTCAATTTATTTATATAGCCCATTTAATGCTGTGGCCAAAGTGCTTTGAAATAATAGAATAAAAGAAAAACAAAACAATTAACATAAAAACATAAATAGAAATAAAATATATGAACATAAAATAAGATACATAATAAATAGAAATAATGTTATATAATCACAAAGAGGAAACCATCAGTATTACTGAAGGTCACGGAATGCAAGTGAATAGAAATGAGTCTTTAATCTCGTTTTGAACAGTTCAATTGTAGACGACTCCTTTATATGATGAGGTAAAGAGTTCCACAGGCGAGGGAGAGTAGCTGCAAAGGCTCTGTCACCCTTGGTTTTACACTTGGTACGAGGGACAACAAGAGACAACTGACCAGAAGATCTCAGCACTCTAGATGGCTGGTGTAAAACACACAATTCAGATAAATAGGCAGGAGCAAGCCCATGTAAAGATTTAAAAACTAGCAGCAAGATTTTAAAATCAATTCAAAAACTGACAGGCAGCCAGTGTAAAGAAGTTGAAATAGGAGAAACAGAGTCATACTTTCTTGCCCCAACTGTAACCTGTGTATCAGAGCTTTGTTAATCCCAGAATACAGCAAGTTGCAGTAATCGAGGCGGAAAAAAATAAAAGCATGAGTAGCTTTCTCAAGATCCCTAGAAGATAAAAAAGGCTTTATCTTACCTAATAGACGAAGTTGGAAAAAGCAACTCTTGACTACAGAATTTACTTGTTTCTCAAAAGAGAGGTTACTATCAAAGGTACAGTAACACCAATATTTCAGACTTGAGGTTTGGAAAAGAGCAGTGAAAGATCAGAGGAATCCAAGACCAATTTAGACTTTAGCTGATGGACCCACTATGAGCACCTCCGTTTTATTTTGATTTAGATCAAGAAAATTATTATCCATCCAGGATCTTAGTTCAGACAGACAGTTGTGGAGTTGTTTTGTTGCAGAGTTGCAGACAGGAATATAAACCTGAGTATCATCAGCATCACAGTGAAAAGAAATGTTAAATTTCCTAAAAATCGCTCCAATAGGGTGAAGGTATATAGAGAATAAAATAGGACCCAAAATGGATCCCTAAGGAACACCATATTTAAGAGGAGCAGTAGATGAAAAAGAGGAATTTAAAGTCACTGAAAAGTGTCTACCAGTTAAATATGACCTGAACCAGTTAAGAGCAGCCCCTTTAACTCAACAAGATGTTCATGCCGCATCAGCAATATTTCATGGTCAATGGTGTCAAAGGCAGCAGACAGGTCAAGGAGGAGAAGGACTGCTGCATCACCTGAGTCAGTAATAATAGCGATGTCGTTGAACACTTTCAGGAGTGCTGTTTCAACACCATGATAACGCCTAAAGCCAGATTGGTAGATCTCAAATAAACTATTGGAGTTAAGGTGATCGACAAATTGATTATATATAATTCTTTCTAGAATTTTAGCCAGAAATGGCAGTTGGGAAATTGGATGAAAATTGGCTAAAACTCCAGGATCTAATTCTGCCTTTTTTAGATGGGGACGGACTGCAGCATGTTTAAAAAATGAGCGCACAGCCCCCAAACTAATAGAATCATTTATAATCGCTAGTAAGGATGGGCACAACACATCAAATGCCTCCACTAAGAGACGTGGTGGAACAATATCAAGGGGGCTGGAAGCTGATTTAAGGGTGTCAATAGTTCTTTTTAGCTGTGAAAGTAAGACTAGATCAAAAGATTCTAGAATAATGTCATGATTAACAGTAGGAAGCTTATATTCAGTTTGAACAATGCCACGGCAGATAGTATCAATTTTGCTGACAAAGAATGATAGAAACTGCTCACATGAATGAACAGTGCTATATAATCCCATCACAGAATGAGGGTGAATGGCCGCATTAATTAGAATCCTTCTATATAAAAGCGGTCGGGATTGTCCTTCCGTCCCGTGAGTGCTACGCAGGCGCGGTGCTTCACACACGCCCCGTCCATTTTGCAATGCACGATGGGATTTGTAGTTTCGTTTTTCCAGGTAAAAGATGATTTTCTACTTCAGACTGTGCGAGTAGCATGGAGTTTCACACACGCCCTGTCCATTTTGCAATGCACGATGGGATTTGTAGTTTCGTTTTTCCAGGTAAAAGATGATTTTCTACTCCAGACTGTGCGATATCTTCTTCTTCTTTCTTACTATATAAAAGCGGTCGGGATTGTCCTTCCTTCTCGTGAGTGGAAAGCGTAGCGGTATTCCGCTTATCACAGACTTACTACTTGCAGCTTGCAGTACGAAGCGACATAATGTGAGCAGAGTTCTGGTGCTCCCATCGTTCCCTTGCTTTTGTGTGCGATGCGCTGGAAAAATAGACAAAATTATGTCTCTGGAAATAATTAATGTTGATGGAGTACAAATGCCTCACCGCGTAGTAAATATCAAAAGGGCGACCTCAATATAGAAAAAAAGTTTAAATTTCATCACAAAAATAACTGAAACTACAAGTATTAAAGTAATACCGCTCAAATGCAATATAACCAAATTAATGAGTTTGTATAAAATATCAAATTGATCTACATATTGAATTGCCTTAAGAAGTGGTCAACTTAAAAGTCGGTCGCCTTAAAAGGCGGGTGAGCTTAGTTAAATAAGACCCTAGGATTCTTTGAATGATGGGATACTAAATCGGCAAAGAAGTCTTTGTTTTCTTAACTTCAGACTGGAAATTGAAAAGAGAAGTCCTGAAAATCTGTTTAGAGACAATCAGTCCATCTTTTTTCCAATGCCGTTCAGCAGTTCGACAGGCAGGGGGCAGTGATCGTGTATTTTCATTTAGCCAGGGAGCAGGTCTTACCTTATTACTGCGTATCTTGGGCGGAGCAATTGCGATTTACAGGAAGAATTACATTTTATGATAGAATCATCAATACCATTATTTTGGTCATGCACATAGAGACTAGAGAAAATGGTTTTAAAATCAGATATAGTAGAAGAATTTAAAAAGCACGAGCAGCGTGGGGGACAGCTATTAGTCGAGACATCAACAGTAATATTCAGATCCATCATTATAAAAAAGTGATCCGTGAAAAAAACATCACATAAATCAGTATTATTCACTGAAATATCACGAGTAAGAATGCAGTACGAGCTGTATCTGAATACTTGGTGGTGAATCAGATTAATCAGCTGGGGGTGTTGAACTCTGTCAAGGCTCCGTCTTGTCATCACTACTGCTTGTGGTTTTTATGGACAGAATATCAAGGTACAGCCAAAGATTTGAGAATGTCCAGGTGGGGACGCTAAGGATAGCATTGTTGCTTTATACAAATGTTGTTGTCCTCTTTGCCTCATTTGACTGTGGCGAGTTTGAAGCAGATGGGATGTAGATTTGCACCTCTAGGTCTGAGGTCATGGTTGTATCTTGAAAAGAACTGATTGCTCTCTCCAAGTGAGGGGAAAACAACTGCCCTTAGTGGAGGAGTTCAAGTATATTGAGATCTTGTTCATGAGTTACAGAAAAGGGAACGTAAGATAGACAAGCAGACTGGAGCAGTGACAGCTGTTCTGGGGGTACTGTACTGATCCGTGGTGGTAAAGTGGTAAACTGAGTCTAAATACAAGTTTACAAGTTGATCTACTGTACATTCCTGTGCTAACCTATGGTCAGGAGGTGCAGGTAATGACCATCAGAATGAGATTAAAAGTACAAGTGGCAGAAATGAGAAAATGAGAAGCTCAGTGACTGAAACAGTCCCAAAGTATATTCCCTGCTCCTTCAGATCAAGAACAGGCAGTTGAGGTGGTATGATAGTATGGTAAGAATATGGTAAGCTACCCCTTGAAATGCTTCAGACACGTCCCACTGGGTGAAGACCCTGTGGCAGACCCAGGACACACTGAAGAGATTAAATTTCTCGGCTGTCTTGGGAATGCCTGGGAATTCTATCTAAAGTAGCAGCTGGAATCTATAGCTGGGGTCAGGCAAGTATGGACTGACCTGCTTGACCTGTTGCCACTATAACCCTCACCAGGAAAAGACAATGAGATGGTGCTGTATTTAGGGACACTATAATAATGATTTTAGTAGTGAAAGGATTTTAAGTTTATCATAAAAATTAGAGAAAGTTTTGATTCAGAGTGCACTCGTTAATAGGTGCTTGAGAAGACACATAGCCTCCAGTCACAAAGTACAGGGCTTCTTAACCCCAGTCCTCAAGCCCCACTGCCCTTCACAGATTCATGTGTTCTCTGCCAAAACACACCTGATCCAACTCGTTAGCTAATTATCAATATCAGGTGTTTTGGGCAGTCCTTCTCCATATTCATCCAGACATATTCTGGTTATTGTTTAATTGTATTTGAAAGCTTAAATACAATGTAATTAAATAACTCTGACTAGGCTGTGTTTTATTTTGACGTGACACTGTATAATCATGTTCTAAGTTCAAACATTAAAATATTAATTGAAATCCTTGTGATCTGTCTTAGTATACTCACTAGTAGAACATTCATTTTCTATCTATCTAAAGTTTGTTATATTGGTATAAACGTATGGACAGGTTAAAATAAATGGCACATTCAAATTAGTGAACACAGAGTAAATCTGTAGTTGTGGAAAGCTCAAACCCAGCACACAGGCAGACATGGAATGTCTTAAAACACATGTTTATTTACACTACACCAGAACACAGTGCACCGATCACCATGAAATAGTCCTTTCGACTCCTTTCTTCTCTCACTGCCGCCTCCAACTCATCCCTGGCAAGCTCCATTCACTTCCACCAGACTCCCGCTCCTGGAATGGAGTGAGGCAGCCTCTTTTATATCTTCCCCAGATGTGCTCCAGGTGCTCGATAACAAACTTCTGGCAGCACTCCCCAGTGTGGCGGAAGTGCTGCTCTTGCACCCGGAAGCACTCTGGGTGTACACCATCCCTGGTCCGGCAGCACTTCCTGGTGTGACGGAAGCGCTGCCTTCCAGGGCTCCACAAGTATCTGGGTGCCCCCTGGCGGTGACCACGGGCCCCAACCGGGTTGAGCTTCCAAGCTCTGCTCCTGTGGCCCCCACGCAGACCAGGGTGGCTGCTCTCTGGTGGCCCAGGGAAGGTATTGCTCCTCTCCAGGACCCTCCAGGTGTTCCTGCTGGGTAGGAGCCCCGCCCATCTGTCACAGTACGACATCCTCAGCTGAAGCCCATAGGGTGCAGTGGCCCATCCCGCGAGGGTAGATCTTCCTCCAGGTGTCGACATTTTTCTGTCCACAATCTGGTCCTGCAACAGACAAAGCAAAAAATGGTGCGGAGACGTTGCCACGATGCCACCTCCAGGAGTCCTCCGTCACACTGTACGGACAACGCCTCCACAGATGACCGGTACCATGGCACTCATAACATCGGCGAACCCTCCTTATCTCCCGTGTCCTTGAGATATGAAAACAGGACGGGTATGCCCATTCCCTCGGTACGCAAGTCAAGTTTGGGGTGCCTCTCTGCTCCTGCAGAGAATGGCTTCTGAAGGGATGCAAGCATACCGACTCATGTTTCCCTTTGTCAAGCGACCCGTTCATTCCCCGGGTCCTCTTTTTTTTTCTGAGATGCCCTGACGGTTTGGATCCCCTTATGGAAAACTTGGGGACCCCTTGCCGTCTGCGTCCCTGTAGAGCTACAAGAGGCTGACATCGGCACTTGGAGCAGGACGCTATGACAGCCGGCACACAACAGCTAGCGTCTTGCGTGCGCGTCTTTTCTTTCTGCCCTCACCACAGCATCCACTGTAGGATGCCCCGCTACTCGAGTCTGGTCAGCAACTTCGCGGCTCAATTTACGAGTACTTACTTTTTCATATACGGTGCTGGTAACCCTTACCCGTAATGCTGCGCCCCTGTGGTTGGAGAATCCAGCGGCGCACTGCTCCATCCGCTCCTTCAGAGCTTTCACAGGCTTGATCGCCTTCTCCCCCAGCTTTCTAACTGTCTCCCGGAGGACGTGTATTACTTCTAGAAGCGGCTGTACGGACTGAAGGACCTCCTCCAGCTCTTGCACAGCTACGATCCAACATATATCACCAGCTGGTGGTGGGCTTACCTGTACTCAGCAGTTACCTGCCGGCTGTGAGCCGCGGAGCCTCTTCGCAAGCTCAGTCGAGTCTTCCAGTGGCTGGAGATGGATGTTCGTTTGTCCCGCCTCCGACCAATCTTCAGCGGGCACGTAACACACACCATTCAACCCCTTGTCTGCTTATAGGCTGGACTTCCGGTCCTAGACCATCCTCTCTGCTGTGGACTTCCCCTTGGGATACGAGCCCAGGCACTCATTTCGGCTCTTTCAAAGTCAATGGCCTCCTGTCCTCCTCGGACCTTGCCCTGCTGCCTTCTTTGGCGTCAGCATCCGTCGGCCAACAGCACGCCTCTGTAAGGTCTCCGCTGGGAGGTAGGTACCTAATATACTCCTAAATCTCCCCCAGGGCAAACGTTCCCTGCAGTTGGTACCTATCTCCTGCATCCCTTCTCCTGGAGGCTACTGCTTTCTTCTGGCCGCTCCTTCCAGCATGCCAACCCTTTCGACGATGGGCTGTTTGGGAGCGTCCGCTGTCTTCTGGCTGCGCCTGGCCACCTTCTTTCCCAGTAGGGAGAGTGGTGAGTCACCTGGATGTTCGGCGATCGTTCGGCAGCATGTTTGTGTATCGTTCTGTAGTGCCAGGCCATCCACAAAATTATTTTTATGACGGGTCCTCGCCTTGTATCAGGCGGAAAGTCCCATCTCGGATGCCATTGTGGAAAGCTCGAACCCGACACACACAGGCAGACACGGAACATCTATAAACACACACGTTTATTTACACTACACCTGAACATAGTGCATCCATCACCATGAAATACTCCTTTCGACTCCTTTCTTCTCTCACTGCCGCCTCCAACTCCTTCCAGGCATGCTCCATCCTCTTCCACCCAACTTTGGCTCCAGGAATAGAGTGAGGCAGCCTCTTTTATATCTTCCCCGGATATGCTCCAGGTGCTCGATGACGAACTTCCAGCAGCATTTCCCAGTGTGGCGGAAGTACTGCCCTTGCACTCGTAAGCACTCTGGGCGTACACCATCCCTGGTCCGGCAGCACTTCCTGGTGTGACGGAAGCACTTCCTTCCAGGGCTCCACAAGTATCTGGGCACCCCTTGGCGGTGACCACAGGCCACAACCAGGTTGAGCTTCCAAGCTCTGCTTCCATGGCCCCCAAGCAAACCAGGGGTGCTGCCCTCTGGTGGCCTGGGGAAGGTATTGCTCCTCTCCTGGACCCTCCAGGCATACCGGCTGGGCAGGGCCCCCAGCCATCTGCCACATAGTATAATTCAGGTAAATTGGCACTAGAGGATGTGACCAGCATTTCAGTGACTAAAGTCAAAATAAGGCCTGTGCATGTCCTCTACAAGATTTCAACTTTTAAGGATTCTTGCACACTATAACAGGTTTTATTCTTTGGTAAGTTATTTGTACTTTATTATTGTAGTACAGTATACTCAGTCACAGATGAGCGGCAGCTAGCTCTAACAGGCTCTTCAGTGACAAATCAAATGGATACAAAAAGAATTCCCTTGTACTGAATAGCACTGCATTCCTTTACCTGGTTCAAAATACATATTACATAGGTATAAGATATGAACTTATAAATAAAGTACCATCTCACAACTGGGCCAGTATGAGTCACTATGACATTTGAATAGGTCAGCATAGTAACAGCCCCTTTTCCTTGTATATTATATAGTAATTGGTGCAGGTCACATGGAAGCTACCACCACCCCCCTGTAGATGGAACTGCCTTCAGGAGAGCATTTTGGAGTGGAATGTAGAAACACTGATGACTCAAAGTCACTGAAACAGAAGCAGCATCACAAGCAGAGCTAGACCCGACTGCCAGACCTCACCACACACATGTATTGCACTCCTTAAAGCAAATGTGAGCTGACATCTCCCTCCAGGAACAATTAGCATACGGAGCTGAACTGCCAAGTAGCTTGCACTTTGACTAAAGCCCTTGTTTTTGTGTTTCCTGCTATCCAGTTATTTTAGACCCATAAAATAAGAAAAGATCAATGTCACTACAGCATCTAGAGCATACAGCCAGTCATATTGAGAATCTCACTCTAATACCACAAACGTTTCTGTATCAGTTCTGGTCATTCACTCCTTCCTCCTTACTCAACAATACAGGGTAGTCCAGATCTAATTATGCAGATCCAGATTGTCTGGATGACTTTGATTTATGCGGGAACAATTCCAGTATAAAGGTGATTCTTCATGTCATCAGTTTGCACACTTATCGATGGTCCAGAATTTTTTACATGATTTTCTATGTAATAAACTTAATAAGTTAGAGTGTAATGAAAACTGCATAATTAGATCTAGACCACCCTATAGAGTCCACAGTAAATTAGAACCCCAATTAGTTCTGCTGTTGAAACTAACAGCATCTGAATAGTCAAAATAAATAACAACAAAAAACAAAAAGTCTAAAAGGAAATATAAAGTAATTAAAATGCAAGATGTACAAAATTTCTGAACTTGAAATAAAATTACTTATGATGAAGAAATACTAAGTGGAAACCCCTTCCTAATAGAATATGCAGCATGGGCATGTTTAGTACAAAACAGGAGAGCATGGTGGTGTAATGTTTAGTTTTTACCTTCATATTTTCAGTTTGCTAGGACTGATTTCCTCACCCTACATCTGTCTGTGCAGTGTTGGCACTTTCATGTTCTGTTAACATGGGTTTTGTCTGTTTATTCAAGTTTTCTTTCAATATCCAAAGACGTGTATATTAACTTTAGAGACAATTCTAAATTGGTCCTGTATGAGTATGTACATTAGTAGATCCTGTGACCCAATCCAGAATTGTTTTTTGCACCTAATTCAGCTTGAATAGGCTCCAGCTCTTGAGACCTAGAATTAAAATAATATTTGTAAATAGCATGTTTTGATATGTCTTTGGTCTATTAATGAAAGGTCAAAAATAATGGAATTAAGCTATCTGGGACTTGCACATGACTTGAAGGCCTCAACAGTCAAAGTCAGAGTACTCTATGAGTGACTTAAACTCTTGAAAAACAGCAAGAAAAATAGCACTTCCTCCATTCATTTGCCTGAGCCCCATAATAGGTGTTTCCATGTCCTAGCCAGAGAAAAGTTTTGTGGCTCACTGGGGTGCCAGAATGGATTATAACATTTTAACAAAGAGCTGTCAGCCAGCCTGCAGACACTCTCAGTAGTAGTCCCCCACAGAGAAATGTGCTCAGGGTGAATCCTTTTTAAGTTTGGCCATTATTATGAAATGGCAGTGCATAGTCTAATTGACAAAAGTGCTTCTCAAGTTAGATCTTGGTGCAGTTTTGACAACTATACAGTATAGGTTGCAGTGGCTGCATGACTGAATGTCAGAAATAATATGACAGAGAATGACACTAGCTTGCCCGGGGCAAAATATGTACAAGTAATTTGGGACTAAACCAAAGGGTGACACTGGGATAGAAATGGGACACCAGAGACACTGGAATAAATTAGGCCTAAAAGCTCATTCACATACAGATACAGTATGGCATTTCTATAGATGGGGACAAGGAATGGAAAGAGAATCTGGGAACATCTAAACTTTCTTTTAAGGCGTGGAGCAAATATTGCATACAACTGCTTCCATACTCATGTCGAGATGTATAAAAAATAAAGTTGGCGTAATGCATATGTATGTTTCTGCTCAGCTTTGTAAATGGGCGGCATCCAATGTCAAAGCAGTGCTACTGTTTCTGTGTGGTTTTCCTTTCTTTTTTTTATATTCTCATCCATGATGCAAGCTTTATAAAATGCACTGAAATTAATTTCCTTACACTGCGGTTAAATAGGCAAACATCAAAGCGCAATTAGTAGCAACATACGATTTTCCAAATTTAATCGGAGCAATAATTGTAGCAGCTCACTGCTCAAATGGTATGAGCTCCAGAATTCCACTACCTCCTCCAGCGGTGTTGAGACTCAGACGGTGGCCTGTGACTCGACTCTTCATGTTGACTTTGATATCCGACAACTTCTTTTTTAATTTCTAGCACTGTGTGACTTTCTGAACTTGAACTTTTCAGTGCCTCTGCCACGCTGTGCCATTCCATGAATTTCTTTTTGTTGCTTATACCACTGCTTAAGGCATGAAATAGCATGTTTTTCTTTCCTTCCACTTCACTGAAAATTCTTGTTTGTTACACATGTTAACAAAACACTGAATGGAAGGGGCTATTTATATTGATTTGCATATTCAAATAGGCAAAATTCTGGGTGTAGTTGTGGTGGGGCTGTAGGCCCTTGCATGTGTGCATTTGTTTCAAAATTCACACAGATAGGGATTTATAGAGGGAAAGTGCATAGAACTTTGCTTACACACAGTTTTATGCATCTGATTTTGTTTTTTTTTTGCATATGCATATTTCTAATTTTGTCTGTATGTCATGTTTTAGAGTTAATTCTATGCAAGGCAATATACATTAGGCCCCTGGTGATGGAAAACAAATGGTAGGAAGCAAACACGGAATAAAATGTTAAGCCTGATTCTGACAGTGTGTCTTCTGTGAAAATATTCCTTATCTGCAGAAATTAGAAATGTTTAAAACAAAATAGATAGAAGCAAGTTTAATGATGCATATTTAATTTTATTGTCAAATAGTGGTGCCCTGGCGTTCTGGTAGAGTTTAGACCATGGTTAAATTCCTAGCAGGGGTGTGGGCACAGGTTTCCATAAGTTTCCCCTAAGTATATTTGCCTCAAAAAGACAAGTAGTCTGGCAAATCTTAACTGACTCAGGTTGAGTTAATCTGGATGTGTGTGTACCCTGTAATGAACAAGGGCCACTAATGGGGCATCTCTTTGACTTACAGTACATGTAGTGTTCCATAGGTCCTTAGGTTTCTTTCCAGACATAAATGGATTCAGAAAGCCATTAAGCAGATGATTGATGGACAGAATAGGTTTCACTAATTTAATTATATTCAACTGCTTTCTTCAACCCTCTGTTACATTGCAATTGTTTTCACTTTAATGACAATGTCTCCCATTGCTATCTTCTAATTCTGTGATGGTTATGAGGTCTCTTGTTCCTAAAATTATGGTGCTAGAATCTTGTATCCTTAACATAACATTCTCAGACTCATCTAATACAATTTAGATTCAAAAGGAGCCAAACGATGTGATAAAAGTGATATTGCAATTATTTTGACCCAAAATGGGATATTCAATATTTATTGATATTTTTCAAAAAACCTTAAAGTTTGAAGATCAGCACCATATACACATATACACGAGGGGCCAACCGCCCTGTAGCAGGAGAGGACCACGGGAAAAGAGAGAGAAGAGTATAACTCGTTGGGACCCATGGCCACCGCCAACTTAAACCTCGTGGGACCCAGAATTAGTTATTTCTGCCACACTCGGCAAGATGGTGGAGGAACCTGCCAGGGACACCCGAAGTGCTTCCGGTTCAAAGGGCAGCACTTCTGCCACACCAGGAAATGCTGCCGGAAGTTTGTCATCAGTCACCTGGAGCACATCTGTGCGGAAAATAAAATAAATAACAGTCGGGGAGCTAGAGTCGGGAGCAGGAGCAGGACGAAGCTCCCAGGAGGAGATTGGCGGCTAAGAGACTGATGAAGAGAAGGTTTTTTTTGGGAGATTAATTGCTGTGTCCATTGTGTGGTGTTTGGGACTTTATTCCTGTGATTAATAAATGTGTGACTTTGATAAAGATGTGGTTTCCGACTGGTGGTGTCTGGGCAAGTCTTACAATAGGTAATACTGTATTTTGACTTTAGTGTTCTTAACAATGCTTTGAATTCTTCTTTCTCTATGGTGAGGAATAATCTATTAGGTGGCACTTGAAATTCTAAGCTGTGGTGGGATGGCGCCCTGCCCGGGGTTTGTTTCCTGCCTTGCGCCCTGTGTTGGCTGGGATTGGCTCCAGCAGACCGCCATGACCCTGTAGTTAGGATATAGCAGTGAGAAAAACGCTATATAAATGCAAAGAATTATTATTATTATTATAGCGGGTTGGATAATGGATGGATGAAATTCTAAGGATGGTGGTGATATTTCTGTTAACATAGAACTTAACTTTCACTTTCAACCCTATTAAAATCCGGATTTTAAAATCATACAGATTTTTATTTCATGAATTGATTTTTTCTTTTGTTATCTTACAGCTTATACCTGCTCATCTAGTAATGTGGCTGTATATTTGCCTTCATTCTTTAATTTTAACACATTCAAAGATCACCAGGGGCCTCATGCATAACGCCGTGCGTAGAACTCGCACTATAACATGATGTAAGCACAAAAGCGGAAATGTATTTACGTACAAAAATATCCAGATGCATAAATCTGTGCGTTCACCAACTTCCGCGTTCTTCCGCTACATAAATCCCGGTCAACGTGAAAAGTAACGCACGTGCACGCGCCTGCACTCCCGCCAAGTATCCTCCCAGAATTGCTCCTCTTTAAATATGCAAATCAATATAAACAGCCCTTAAGATCAGCCTTCTGTGAAAAGACAATGGCAAAAGTATGAGGGAAAATAGAAGAATTTCAGCAAATACCAAGTGGAGGCAAGGAAAAACTTACTATTTGTTGGTTTAAACAGTGGTATAAACAACAAAAGGAAGCTGTTTGAGTGACATAGCATGTCGGAGAAACTAGGATACAGAGAAAAAAAGGCACACAGTGGTGAAAAAGCACGAAATGTCAACTTTAATCTCGAAATTTCCACTTTAATCACGTAGTTTATTTTGTCATTAAAGTAGAACATCATAAACTTCATCTTAAAATCGTTTAATTTACTAGTTTCTCAAATCCCATCATAATTAAAGTAGCACGTTAAATGCTTTGTTTTGTATTTGATCTTCTATGTTCTCTGTGTGTGAATCACTACGTACTTCCGGGCTTTCTCTTCTTCCGAAAGGACACAGAATCCATTACGTACATTCGTAATATTACAGCTTTCTGAATAATTAAAATACTGAGAAGTATATGTGATATAATTTTCATGATCATAGGAGTTAAAGCATGTTATTAAACATGGGAACACGGTGGCGCAGTAATTGTTCATGTCTCACGCAAGATGCTTGCTGCGCCATGCGTGACCTTCGATGAAATTCTTTATTACAAAAATACTGTCTCTTTCAAACGTACTAACTCCCAATTCCTGTCCTTACTTTTCTTTCTCCAAATACCCAATCGCCACAAAATCAGCTCTGTAATAGATGTTAAGCCATTTGTAAGCTTAGAACGCTGATTCTTCAAAACTTTTATGGAACACTGAAATATCTTCGTAATGTTTAATTATTCTATCTATCTATCCTTCCAGTGTCGCACCAGCCACAGCAAGAATACAGCGCGAGACCGGAACAATCCGTGAATGAAGTTCCAGCTCCTGGCTAGCGCTGCGGCACCATGTAGTTAAAGTTAAAGTTTTATCTGCACAATATAATAAACATATTTTGCTGCATTTCATCTTAAAAATGATATCGTCATTATATGTAAATACGCGCTTTATAAAGTGGCTCAGGTTGTGCAATATTATAATTGTATCGCAAGTTTACAGTGAGGTGATTGTACTTATAAGTACAGACAGTTCTACAAGGAGCACTTAATGGACTGATGGAGTGCATTTAGAGTTCTTGTGATGAAACTGTTTCTGAACCGCGTCGTCAGTACAGGAAAGACTCTGAAGCGTTTGTCAGATGAGAGCAGTTCAAATAGTGAATTGCTGAGACAGCATGTGCTTGATGCTGTATACCGATAATCCTCTTTCCGATCAGCTGCTGTACAGCTGTGATTCACACTCAGATACAGTGATATACTGTAAATACTCCGAGTGGTGCAGTGAGAGTAATATGGAAAAAGATGATCCGATGGCAACCCCTAACGGGAGCAGCTGAAAGAAGAAGAAGAAGGTGCAATGAGAGTAACAACACTAAAGCAGTTATGGTATTTGGAATAGTTTGACCATTCTGTGGACCATTATATTGTTACAGGTTAATTACAATCAGATGTATTAAACTAGTAAGCAATATGCGGTTAATTTCAGTTTATTTATAAAGCCGCGTCAGGGATGTGGATCTGAAAAAGAAAGATAAACCACACAGGAACAGTAGCACTGCTTTGGCGCTGGGTGCCGCCAGTGTGCAAAACCGAGAAGAGAACTTGTGTATTACAGGGTATGAGCTACCATGGAAATGCGCGTGGGTTTACGCCAAAGTTTAGGTTTTATACATTGCGATTTGAACGTGGAAATGTTCTTACGCAACATTTTTGTGCGTACGCACCGTTTTATACATGAGGCCCCAGGTCAACATATTTATAAAGGTTATTTTAGAATTAATGTGTTATAGGTTAATGCCCATTGCAATTGCAATTAAAAATCTCAATTTAAAAGCTAAACAAAAATGCAAACTCAAAAGCATATAAAAGGGCCGATATACAGCTTACCCCATCATTGATATTTTTATTCCTGCTAGTAGCATGTCAGTACTGAGAGGAGATTGTATGAAATGGAAGATTTACAATGCATAGACATGACACTTTTGGTTTGATTTGAATTACAAGGTAGTACAGATATCTGAGCACTGACATGGTACAAGTATTTTTAGAACACAAATTAAATAGGCAAACTTTTATTTTGTAATACAGTAACACACTACAGCTGTTATCTCCTTCCATTTGCTGATTGTCCACACATATAGCATAGTATGGAATAGATTTTGCTTAGCGGGGACCTACTTTTTTTGCCAGGGAGTCAGAAAGGCACATTGAAGGCACTGCATGTGTCGTTGCCTGCTCCTGCTGTTATCTCTTTTGAATCGACTGTGTGTCAACTGTCTGGGCCAGTTCCAACCATCATTGCAACTGTCTACCGTCCTCCTAAGTCTAACAACAATTTTTTGAACGATCTTGCTACCTTCCTTACCAATCTATCTGTAATTACTCCAAATATAATTCTGCTGGGGGATTTTAATATACATCTGGACAATATCAATATCCCTCTCACTAGAGATTTTTTATCTTGCCTGGAGAGTTTTGGATACCAGCAGCACACTAATGTTCCTACTCATTGTAAAGGACATATCTTGGACCTGATTTGCTGCTCTGGTGTTGTTCCTTTTGATCTTACAGCAGATGAACTCACTATAACCGACCACTTTCTCCTCTCATTCAACGTTAAACTTACCTTTTCTGTTCCTAAGCTTCCACGTCTCATAGCCTTTCGTAACATTAAGAATATTAACTTGAATTTGCTGTCTTCTAGAATTGATTCGCAAATGGACTTTTACAATTTATCCACTCCCATAGAACTGGTCTCATATTATGACACTTGTCTTAATGGTATTCTTAATTCTCTGGCCCCACTAAAAACCAGATCTGTTTCCTTTTCCTTTTCTGCCCCCTGGTTTACGCCTGAACTTCGGCTTCTGAAAGCTAAAGGCAGGCAACTTGAAAGGTTGTTTAAAAAAACCAGACTCTTTGTCCACAAAGAGATGTATAAAAATCATCTACTCTATTACAAGGATTGTATAGCTCAAACCAAATCTAATTATTACACTCAGTTAATTACTTGTAATACAGGTAACACCAAGTCTTTGTTTTCTTTACTTAATAATGTTACACAACCTCTAGACTCTTTACCATCTCACCTTTACTCAACTGCCTTCTGTAATTCTCTTATGTCTTTTTTCAATGAGAAAATCCAAAAGATACATCAGCACCTTGGTCCAGATCCTTTCTGTATTTCTTTTGAAATACACTCACCTATTCACTCTTTCTCTTCTTTCCAGCTTCCCACTTCCTCTGTAATCTCAGATCTCATCTGTAAATCCAAGTCATCTACTTGTCAGCTGGACCCCCTGCCTACAGTTTTGGTTAAAGCCTGCCTCCCCTCTCTAGTCCCTCTTATTTCTGCCATCATTCACTCTTCTCTTACTACTGGTATTATTCCCTCATCTTTCAAAACTGCTGTTATAACCCCAATACTAAAAAAACCTGGTTGTGATCCTACTAATTTCAATAATTTTCGCCCCATTTCTAACTTGCCCTTTATAGATAGATAGATAGATAGATAGATAGATAGATAGATAGATAGATA
>JANRMT010062799.1:255393-265844 GCA_026402145.1 Polypterus bichir lapradei
ATAGATAGATAGATAGATAGATAGATAGATAGATAGATAGATAGATAGATAGATAGATACTTTATTGATCCCAAGGGGAAATTCACAAAATTGCTGCACTCCCAGATATTTATAGGTCTGCACCCTCTACACACAGTCACCTCTGATGATCACAGGGTCCATGAGGGGCCTGGGCCTCCTAAAATCCACCACCAGCTCCTTGGTTTTGCTGGTGTTAAGTTGTAAGTGGTTTGAGTCGCACCATTTAACAAAGTCTTTGATTAGCTTCCTGTACTCCTCCTCCTGCCCACTCCTGATGCAGCCCACAATAGCAGTGTCCCATCTTTTCACTATATTATTCCGGTTTTGCAGCAGCTTGATTGGCTCCTGATCAAGTTTCGTATTGATTTTAAGATTCTGCTACTAACCTTTAAGGCCATCCATAACCTCACACCTCCATATCTGTCTGACCTTCTGCATGTTGCCGTTCCATCCCGTAACCTTAGATCCTCTTCCTCCACCCATCTGACCGTTCCTCCTGCCCGTCTAACCACCATGGGGAGCAGAGCTTTCAGCCGTTCTGCTCCCAAGCACTGGAACTCATTACCTGCGAATCTCTGAAATATCAAATCATATTCATCTTTCAAATGTAAACTTAAAACACATTTGTTTAAAATGGCTTTTTCTTCTTCCTCCTGATTATAGTGGTTTTGTTTGGTTTTAATTTTTAGATTTCCTGATGTTTTAAGTTGTTTATAATTGTGTCTTTTATTTATTTATTGTTTGTTCGGTGTCCTTGAGTTCTCTAATAGATGGCCACTTCATATGCATAACATATTCTATTATTAGATTTAATAGTGCTTAAAGTTTCATTCCTGGTAAATCCAGGTTATTTGCAAACAACAGATCTAACCCTTTCTGTTTTAAATTGCTCATCTTCTAAACCTCAGTCCATTTTTACCTTGCACTCATCACTGCTATGCAACATCAGCAAAGTCAGGGTAGTCAAGCTTAGAAGGAGTGCTAGAGATTTTGTGGATTTTATTTAACATTCAGAAGAAGTAGAGGAAAATTAAATAAAACTGTTGAATGTAACAATTTTGGTTTTTGCATATTACTTTTTCTTAAATATTGAACCGAATCAAAAATTAGATATATACGCATATTGCCCAGCACTACACAGTGACCATTGATACACACACACACATCCATATTGACATTTACATGAGGCAAAGCTTGAATAGCTAATTAACCTCACATGCAGACTTCTGAGTGTGTGAGGAATACTAAGGTACCTGTTGGAAAATCCACATACTATGTACAAACTCTACATAGATAGTGACAAGTCATAAGATGCAAAGTCAGGATGCTAAATCTGTGAAGCAAACAGTGTCCCATTCTATGTGGTATTTTATATCTCTAAAATTCTACTATGGTACTTGGATGCTATACACTCAACTCAGCTCAACGTTAGCTTTATTACCCAATATAAAGGAAATTAATTTGGTTTGTGCACCAACAATAAACTTACATAACCATAAATTTTAAATACAGATAGACAAGAACCACATATAGTATACATATATATTTAGCATACATACACACCTATAGCACTAGGGTGTTGTACCTTGTTAGCCATTATGAATGTAGAGAAAAGCCAAGCAAAATGACACCTTTTATTGTCTAACTAAAAAGATTACAATATGCAAGCTTCCGAGGCAACTCAGGCCCCTTATACAAATAGACAAACTACAAACTAGCTAACAAGCACTTTAGAAAAAAAGCCAAAATGGGAGAGCATGAATAAAAATAGAAGGGCAACAAAATATGTATTCCTTAAAGAAGGAAGACTCAGAGATGAGAAGATATCAGTGCTAGAGATGAAAAAACTCTAAAAACAAACAAGCCTGTTTTTTCAATTGAATTTCAGGGGCCTCATGTATAAACGGTGCGTTAGCACACAAATGTTACGTAAGCCCGTTTCCACGTTCAAACTGTGATGTATAAAACCTAAACTTGGCGTAAAGCCACGCACATTGCCACGGGAGCTCAACCCTGCTGTATGCAAATTCTCCGCTCGGTTTTGAAAACTGACGGCACCCAGTGTCAAAGCAGTGCTTTTGTTCCAGTGTGGTTTCCCTTTCTTTTTTAGATCCACATCCCTGACGCGGCTTTATCATATACACTGAAATTAACCGCATATTGTTTATTAGTTTAATGCATCTGATTGTAATTAACCTGTAACAACATATAATGGTCCACAGAATGGTCAAACTATTCTAAATACCATAGCTGCTTTAGCATTGTTACTCTTACTGCACCTTCTTCTTTCAGCTGCTCCCGTTAGGGGTTGCCACAGAAGATCATCTTTTTCCATATTACTCTCACTGCACCACTCGAAGTATTTATATCACTGTATGTGAGTGTGGAATCACAGCTGTACAGCAGCTGATCAGAAAGACAATTATCAGTATACAGCATCAAGCACACGCTGCCTTAGCCGTGCTGCCTATTTGAACTGCTCTCATACGGCAAAATCTTCAGAGCCTTTCCTGTACTGATCTTGCGTTTCAGAAACAGTTTCATCCCAAGAACTATAAACGCACTCAATCAGTCCATCAAGTGCTCCTTGTAGAACTGTATGTACTTATTAGTACAATCACCATACTGTAAACTTGCGATACAGTTATAATATTGCACAACCTGAGCCACTTTATAAAGCGCGTATTTACATATGATGACAATTTCATTTTTAAGATGAAATGCAGCAAAATATGTTTACTATATTATACAGATAAAACTTTTACTTCATTTAAATAATCTATATTGTTAATAATTAAACATGTGAAGGCACAATGCCTCAGCGCTAGCAACGAGCTGGCGCTCCGTTCACAGATTGTTCCTTCCTCACGCTGTATTCTTGCTGGGGCTGGTGCAACACTGGAAGGATAGATGGATAGAATAATTAAACATGTACTATGAAGATATGTCAATGTTCCTTAAAAGTTTTGAAGAATCGGCGTTCTAAGTTTACAGATGGCTTAACTTCTATTACAGAGCTGATTGTGTGGCGATTGGGTATTTGGAGAAAGAAAAGTAAGGACAGGAATTGGAGGTTAGTATGTTTGAAAGAGACAGTACTGCTGCAATAAATTATTTCATCGAAGGTCACGCACGGCACAGCAAGCATCTTGCGTGAGACATGAACAATCACTTCGCCACCGTGTTCCTATGTTTAATAACATGTTTTAATTCCTATCATCATGAAAATATCACATATACATCTTAGTATTTTAATTATTCACAGAGCTGTAATATTACAAATGTAATGGATTCTGTGTCCTGTCAGAGGAAGAAAAAGCCTGGAAGCACGTAGTGATTCACACACATAGAGCACATAGAAGATCAAATACAAAACAAACCATTTAAGATGCTTCTTTAGTTACGATGGGATTTGAGAAACTAGTAAATTAAGCCATTTTAAGATGAAGTTTATGATGTTCTACTGTAATGGCAAAATAAACTACGTGATTAAGGTGGAAATTGCAAGATTAAAGTTGACATTTCAAGCTTTTTTCCCACTGTGTCCCTATTTTTTTTTCTTTTCTCTGTACCCTAATAAGCTTTCATATGACACTCAGACAGTGGGCTATGACTCCCCTTTTCATGGCGACTTTGATATCTGACAACTTCTTTTTTATTTCGGGCACTTTGTGACTTTGTGAACTTGAGCTTTGGAGTTTCTCTGATATTCTATGTCACTCGATCAACTTCCTTTTGTTGTTTATACCACTGTTTAAAACAACAAATTGTATGTTTTTCCTTGCCTCCACTTAAGGCTGAGCTTAAGGGCTATTTATATTGATTTGCATATTCAAAGAGGCGTAATTCTGGGAGGAGTTGGGGCGGAACAGCAGGCGCGTACACGTACGTTAATTTTTACGCTGACCAGGATTTATGTAGCGGAAGAACGTGGAAGATGGCGTTCGCACAGATTTATGCATCTGGATTTTTTTGTGAGTATGAACATTTCCGCTTTTGTCCGTACGCCATGTTATAGTGTGAATTCTACGCAAGGTGTTATGCATGAGGCCCCTGGTGTTTGCACTTACAGAGACATAGCTTTAGGAAATAACTACCTGAAACAAATTGGGTATTTTATGAAGAACCAGTGTTTTAAAAGAAAAACAAGCACACTACAGCACAGAAGGTGTTTGAGGTAGTATGTTCATCCACATTGTTCTGTAAGTAATTCCATAGAAGTAGAATTAATTGCAGCCTTGCATTGTTTGGCAGTAGGCAGCACTGTTGCCTCATAGACACATTGTCCCGAGTTTAAATTAGTCGGGCAGTGTTTATCTGTGTGGGTTTTTTACGTCTGTATGGGTTTTCCACCGAGTACTCCAGTATTCAGCCAACATCACAGAAAATGTAAATTTCAGTATAACTGGCAATTTTAAATCTGTGTAGGTTTGCAAGGGAGTAAGGCCTGTGATTGCTCAGTTCCTTCCTTATTCCAGAAGCTGTTGGTATTGGCTCTGGTCCCATGTAAGGATTGTAAGATGTTATTTTATACAAAATACCCTGTGTGAAGAAATATTTTACATTTGTATGAAATTTAATATCCAGTGTATAAGGAAACATCTGGCTTCAACTTTGGTTTACATTTTATTAAAACAGCTCCATTATGTATCTCCTTAGTCTTTAATTGTTAAAGCAATAAGGCCGAACTCTCTCCATCTTTTCTCATATATTTTTTTCTTTCATCAAGGAAAAACAGT
The DNA here is from genome assembly GCA_026402145.1 of Polypterus bichir lapradei. NCBI lineage: Eukaryota > Metazoa > Chordata > Cladistia > Polypteriformes > Polypteridae > Polypterus > Polypterus bichir. The sequence continues at coordinate 260,154 of JANRMT010062799.1, forward strand.
AATTTCATATATTCAGGGAATTGTACTGTACTCTGAAGTTTCCCTTTTGGGATTTGTCTCAGGTTATGATTGTGTACACCCATGTACAATTTTTGTGTATGTATTTAGACCACTACGAAAAGTTAGCCGTATATAAATGCAAACATTACACATATTGTGAAATGATACAATGCTCTTTTTTGTAGCTTCAATGAATATAAATAGGGGTACTTCCAGCCCTGGTTACAGCCAAGTAAGGGTACTCCGAGGTCTGGTATTAACTGATAACTGTGAACCACTGCGTTGTCTCTTTCCTAGGAATGGAGTAGGACAAGAAACCAGCCACATGGTCAAGACCCAACAAAAATTAACTGAAGGTTGCTTAAGAAAAATGCACTTCTATTTGCTCAGCTCATTCAAGCAACTTCAATTTGAGGGGCTCTCAGAAAATTTATGCAGACATTGGCCTTTTTCCAATTTGTGAACTCAAAACATTCTGCTCAACGGATGAGTAACTGCCAGGTTATTTTTAAGTACATCTCAGCTCATACAAGACAGAAAAAAACATTTCTTTCCCATTTAAATCACCATCCTCCACTCATCCATAGTGTCACCCTGATTACATAACAGCCATGTACTAAAAATAAAGCTTGCTGCACACTGGGGGAAAAAAGACAACACGCACAACCCACTCAGCTATAGCATTAAGAGACACCCACGTTCAGTGAGGTATCCATGGCAATAGGCCATGCAATGAGAGAAGCGTTTGCCAAGGCAGACAGGCAGGCAGGCTATGGGCAGCTCAAAAGGGAATCCTCCCTTCCCCACCCGCTAGAGCCATAGCCTGCTCTGTTGACTTTTATGTAGCTGGTGCAGTTCCTCCAGTATAGTTTGTGAGTCAGGCTGTCATTGTGACCCTGTTTTATTATTAAACTGGAAAGCATCTGTGTGAGAATTTACTGTGGCATTGTGACAGTTAGTTGTCCCAGTGGCAGGGGTATGCCGTTGACTCCTTTGATGCTTTTGCAGATCATGTTAAAGCATTGACATTTACCACATCTCCCTGAAACCTTTTAAATGCCATATGATTTCCGTTTATGCAGAATATGAAGAAGAAGATTACTGTAGACGCTTGAACTCATTTATAGTTGACTATTACAACAATGTGAGCTATTTGGTTGGTAGGGTGTAAGTGCCGTTTATGAAAGTGTCAATCAAATGGATCAGGAAAAGAGATTAAGGGATGGTAGTCTAGAGCATAGTCATTTTTATTATAGCAGATCTGAATGAGTATCTATTAACTGTATTAACAACTCACTGATGAAGCAAAGTAAATAGTGTTTATTCAAATTTTAATTACAGTTTTTTTTTCTCTTTCAAGAATTTTATGGAGTCAGAGATCAAATAAAGCAAGACATTTTTACAACAGATAAAGTATTAAAAATCAGTTTCCGTGGTACCAACCATTTGACTTGATAGAGGACCAATACAGCCCATATAGTCTCAAACCGTATTAGTAACAAATCTCTATTCCCACGATATTCTGACACGCAGTTTGCAGTATTGATTTGCAAGGTTGCCTTTTCATTGGATCTCAGTGTCGTGCTTGAATAATTTCTTTATCTATCACCATGAAGACCTCAACAACTTGAGCAAAAAATTCTTAATTTTGGTGTGTCACTTATTTAGGGTGTATAAGTATACAAAACAGAAAAAGAGATTCTTAGTATAAAAATGGTTGCTAAAATATTGTTGACCGCCAGCCACAAAGTGAGGGATAATATTTTCATGTAACCTTTATGCAAACCACCTGTGATTTGTCTAAAGCCAGTTTGGCATTATAGAAGCTGTGATCGTTACATCCCTGAATCTTGGAAATCTTAAGTTAGTTCATTTTATATTATTGTATTTTGTAAAATATTTTCTAAAAATAACAAAGATATTTAAATACAAACACAGGAGAAGCAATGCCCACAAATGAAAGTATCTGACAGTGAAATATTACTATCTGAATAAATACTGAATATCAATAATATAAGAAAGGAATCAACTCAAAGTCACAGTCTGAGGGAGCTGAAGCTACCCTTGGCCACGGTGTATACTATTCACATACTATCGGTCTTTTGTTCAGACCTCCCTATGTAATATATTTTATCTTGTAGTAAGATGAAACAAGTCTTATTTTATGCTCCCTTAAAACTGCTGATTATTGTATACTATGTGTATTATTATAAGCAATGCCAATGTGAGCTCTGGCAATACATTTGGAAACTCCTGATGTGATGCATTAGAGAAGCACGGTGCAAGGAGGTAATCAATATAGTAAGTCAAAAAAACATGTACAAGCAAAGCAGCAGTTAATAAACTAAACAGATTGTTAGATAAACCAGAGAATTCAGAAACTTTCAGGCAAGAACTTTGTGATGGTGGTAGACAGAGCTGATATTCCAGATGCAAGTATATTTTTGCCAATCAATCTATGTCCTTATCCTTACCTACCTACAGTCATAAACTAGGGATAGGAAGACAAATCAGGCTGCTGCACAGTGCTTCTAGAACTGAAGTATGATGAAGTACAAAACTAAACAGTTGAAAAAGAAGAATCACCACCAGTCAAATGGTTTTAAAAAACACAGAAAGAGAAAAATAACTTCAACTATGTGAGAAGCAATTATCCTTCACTAGTCAGTATCAAAGGGAAACTCTCAACATCTAAAGTTTTATGTTTTTTGTGCATTCATGAAATTAGTTCACAAAGCTTTATTTAAAAAATATATGTATGTGTTGTATATTATAGTAATGTACCTAATTAAGTACATATACACACAGTGTACAGTATGTATTAAGGGCAATATTTGTGCCTTGGAAATATTGTTAGCACAAACAGAAAAGACTAGGAGATGACCAAAAAAGGGGAAAGCAAAACTGCAGTCATGGATGAGCCAAGTTCAAAAAAATGAAACCAAAAAGCATCAAAATTAAAGGAAAAAACAAGCACAAAGGTCAAGGACTCAAACCAAAACAAAACCTGCCACTAATTTCTTTAAATCTTACAATCACTAATAAGGAATTTGTAACAAGAACATCTACCAAGCAGTGCAGGACACATCAAATGCTGCCATATAGGGGACAGTATGATTATGTCACTGACCATGAGAACAGTTACATAGGAACTAGTAGGACTTTCAGTAAACAAAAATAAAAAAACATTAAAAATTCAGCTAGTTTATATACATTCTGTGCAAATTTCATTTACACCAAAAATGAAAAAAAAAAAAAAAACGTAATTCGTAACAGTATGGCATCTTCCAGGGACAACTAGAGCAATATGGATTTATATTGCAAGACAAATCTATACACCTCCTCAATATGCTCAATAGCATGTGATGGACAGCAACAGCCGGGATGCCAGCAAGTTGAAAGGACCAGGGGAAAGGGCATTGATGAGGCAATAACTCCCTTGGGACACTAGAAAGCAGCCCTCCCGGGCGGCTATGGCACCACAGATTCCTGCAGGGGATGTCGGGAATTGGAGTTTCGTGAAGTCTTGTTGGGTTCTGTGGGGGCTGCCAGGGGGAGCTGCAGAGCCCTGTAGAGGACCTTCAGCGCACCTGGGAGTGATTCCAGGTAATAACGATGAGCCACCTGGAACAATCCCAGTACCTGAATAAGAGGAGCCGCCTCACTTCATTGAGAAGCCAGAGTCGGGAGGAAGGAGTAAAAGCCTGAGGAGGAGTGGAGGCGGATGGACTGGTGGCAAGGAAGGGAATTGACTGTATATTGGTGTGCTGTTGGTGGTTTGTGCACTTTTAATTACAAATAAACACGGGTGTTGAATTGAACCTGTGTCCTGTCTGTGCTGTGTCGGGGGTTAGGGTGGTAGTACTCCCCCTTGTGGCCTACAAGCACTGTCAAGAGATGGTACATACTGGTGATAAAGCACTTGTTTCGTAATAGTCTGTTTCCATAAGGCTTACATATTTTTTATACAGTGTACGGAAATATAAACAGCAGTTAGCACTGTCATTTGCACAAAAAGTGCATCATTCTTAAGTCTTGTTTTCTATTTAAGCTGTATTAGAAATTAAAAATTTAAAGGATAAACACTGGTGCTTATATTCATTCATGCACTGGTAAAGGAACCTTTACAGCAAAATGTATTTGAGTGTTTAGTATTGTGGCATGCAGCTATAGTGAATTTTGGTAGCTATTCTAAGTGGACCAAACAGCCAACCATTATGATATACTGAAAATTTCAAAATCGAATTAATTAGCCAGTCAGACATTTTCTAACTCAATAGGGTCACGAGGGGTGTTGGAGCCTATTCCAGTCAGCATCTGGCATAAGGTAGGAACAAACCCTGGAAAGGGTGAACACATACACGCACACACACACCCACCCCAAAACCATAAACGAGGTCAAATTTAGCGTATGCCAATCCTCCTAACCTTCATGTCTTTGGACTGTGGGGGGAAACCCGCATTGACATGGGTAGAATATGCAGACTCCACAGAGGGAGGACCCGGGGCATGAACGGTGGTCTCCTTACCGCAAGGCAGCAGCACTTGCACAGCTTGACCGTGCAACTCTAATCAATTACTATATTTAAAAATAATACATACACTCGCCCTGCCCGGGGTTTGTTTCCTGCCTTGTGCACTGTTTTGGCTGGGATTGGCTCCAGCAGACCCCCATGACCCTGTAGTTAGGATATAGCGGGTTAGATAATGGATGAATAGATGGATACATACGCTACAAAAGCCACCTTTCTTTTAGGATGTGAGCACAGTTTAGCATTTTGTTTGGTGGTCATTTGATTATTTGATTGGGACAATTCTGCTAAAGCTGGATTGTCAGATTGCACATTCATTTTTGGTATTATCGCATTTGAACTGGTGAAAATGTTCTAACTGATGATGAATTTGCACAAAATACAAGAGGAGATACAGAAAAACATTTTTTTTAGACTATATAATGTAACAATTAACAAGGTGGATTTCTAATTTGCTAGGAGCAGGAAGGCTTATGCCAAAGATCTTTAAAGCAATTTTTAAAAATATAAGTAATACTAGCAGAATAGTGTGTTAAAGAAGGTATGAAAAAGAAAAGGAAAAATTTTAAAAATAACGTAACATGATTGTTAATGTAATTGTTTTGTCATTGATATGAGTGTTGTTCTGGTTTGGGATAAAAGGAAAAAAGGTGTAAAGAAAGGAAAGTTGCCTTTTTCTTTTATATAGTATAGAGAGATGTGTTTGCTGACGATATGATCGCCTTTTGGGGACTGTCGCGGTGGGTCTTGTGTAGACTGGTGAGACGTCCCTGCCATTAATCGGCTGTGATGGCACTGTCAGTCCTCCACTCGTGTGCGTGTCTTCATAATACGAGCTGACGACCTCATAATCGTATACGTGCAAAAGAAAGTGCGAATCGCTTTAATATTAGTTTGCCGCGGTGTAGAAAAGGGGTCCCGTGTTTGCACTTGTCTGGGCTATAGCTCAGGGGGAGGATGAAAAAAATTAAAAGTGCTCACTTTGACTTAAGGCAGAAGCGCAGTCAGCGTCTCAAAGGCCGGCACAGCTATGCGCGCGCGCCGGCTGCTCGACTTTTGCTGGGCAGGAGACCCCAGTTTTTGCAGACACGTTCACGATGTCAAAAGTCTCGGCGCTCTTTGGAGGTCATTCATATATATATATATATATATATATATA
>JANRMT010062799.1:266693-277840 GCA_026402145.1 Polypterus bichir lapradei
TTGTAATGCAAAGTGTGATTAAATGCATTATTTTTTAACGCGTTATGGAGCACATGCATCGAAGCTTCTCAGCTGTGCTTGTGCTAATAAAAGGAAAGATTTTAAAAATAACGTAACACGATTGTCAATGTAACCTTTTGTAAGTAGTGCCTGGAGGATTCAGTGTGGAGAAACTCTAGAGACAGCGTGTGTATTAACTTGTGGATTTTTCTGTGAGTATTTGGTGGCAGTGTGACGAAGTTGCTTCGGAAGTCGGCGTTAGCCGCGGAGCTCAGCTCAGAGCGAAATGAGGTAAATGGGAGAGGAGATGATGACGTGACTCCCCCACCCGCCTTAACTGTCAATCCCCCACAAACACAGTCTCTTGGAATTTGCATAAGCACACCCCTTCACCTGCAATTTTAACTTAGTTACAAAGTGATCAAAACTCTTGTTTATATCCTGCGTCCTCTCATTAAACTTGTATCCCGCATTACCCGTGGGCATGAGAAATGCCAGCGGCAGCCTGTCTATGAACTTAATTTAAAGTTTAGGTTTACACCTTGCTTTCTTTCCGAAGTAGCAGCACTCATGAATATGGTAGTATATGTCACTCGCTCGCTTGTTATTGTTTCGCTGCCTTCTCAATTATATAATGCATGTTTTCTTCAGCGCTTTTTGGAGGTCTTCCTGGTTTTCTACGCACTGCGTTGACAGTCAGTTCACGTGATTATGTGGGAGGCGTGATGATGTCACACGAAACTCCGCCCCCACGGCTTTCGAGCTCAACTCCATTACAGTAAATGGAGAAAAATAGCTTCTAGTTATGACCATTATGCGTAGAATTTCGAAATGAAACCTGCCCAATTTTTGTAAGGAAGCTGTAAGGAATGAGCCTGCCAAATTTCAGCCTTCTGCCTATACGGGAAGTTATTAGTGATGAGTCAGTGAGTGAGTCAGTCAGTCAGTGAGGGCTTTGCCTTTTATTAGTATAGATTAGGGGGTTCGCCCCCTGGTCGCTTCTCTCACCAACATTTGTAAAGAGGGGGGCTGAACGCACCCCAAGGAGACGTGCTCGCTCCTCAGAAACACCCTCTTAAACGGTGATACAACGGGAAACAAATGCAGTTTTTTTTTACCTCCTCTTTGCTCGATCAGCTGCTGGCTTGCTGCTGCTGCCATGCCACATGATCTGCATCTCGCACGGCACTTCGAACATTTAAAACCCTGTACAGCAGCTGTCCTACTCTTAAACTTTTATTTCCGGCCCTAGGCATGGTTAAATCTTTTGGCACAAAGTCTTGTCTTGCAGGATGTGAGTTCTTGATATTTTTTAGTTTATAATTTAAAAAACGGAATAAGAATCTCAAAATCTAACGACATCACATTAAAGTTCGATAAATTCTGAAAGGAATGATACCAAACATATATATGTCGGTTTTAAAATAAGCCCGAGTTAAAGCGTGACAAAAAAGTCACATAAAATCACTGCACAAAATCGTTGCACTTTTAGGCATAGGATTTTATATATATAGAGTAGATAATATTACTTTGTGGTTAGCAGGAGACTTCTTCCAAAAGAAATAAATATTTCCTTGGTAAATATGCCTACTGCTTCTTTTTTAACTTGTGGACATCAGAATATCTTCTCCTTATAAACCTAATACTAACTCTTAGGGATATTTCCAGCAACCAAGCCAGTACTTGAAACAAGAGAAATTCTTCTAAGGAACTATGTTTCAGCACTTAATGAGTCCTTCAATAACCAAGCAGGTATTTCAATGTTGGACACCAAGAGGTTTCCCAAAAAGAGCCATATGTCTGTTCTTAATAAGTGTGTGCAATATTGGCAAAAAATTATTATCTCAATATTTTCAGGGATGAAAACAATAATAAGATGATATTTTGCATCCTTTAAAAATGTATTTGTAAAAGTCATATTGATCTAGCTTGGTCTTGTTAATAAAATATTAATTGTAGTTTGCTAATGAGATTAATGGAAACAACAATTAAGGAAAACAGGTCTTATTTATTTTCTTAAAACTGATGTAAAATAATACAAAAACATTAAAATCATCAGTCAAAGTATTACTGAGATCAAACCATTTAAGTATGAGTAATCTATTTCAAAATGGCCTACAGGATTTACACAACAAATTCCACCAAGACCAAAAAGACTATTATAATGAGAGCATTTTAAAAAGACACTTACTTTTAATGTAAACAAGATGTGAATCCAAAGGAAATAAAATAATAATCATAACTGAAATACAGGGCATGAACATTACAGTAAACAAACTACTCTGTTGCAAGGTGAATTGTGCAGAATACAAATAAGAATAAAAATCTAACATACCATACTATTGCGTAAAAATTCAAAGTTCTGTCAAACACTGAAAATAAAATATACTATTTGTAAACAAGTTCTGTTCTATATTGCACAAAGATGCAAAAAAAAAACCTATAACATATTTTTAAACAATTTACTAACTTCAGGTTCTGTCCAATATTGCACAAAGATACTAGAAAAAATAAAACAACTGTAAAATTCTACTAATGAAGCTTCAGGTTGTGTGACTGAAACACCAGTCTGTCGACAGCACGTGGCTTGTTACATGTTACAGCAGTTCCTCTGGTGCTGAAACATCTCTCAGAAGAGATGCTTGAGGCAGGGATGCACAAGTACTTTTGTGCAAGTTTCCCCAATTTGTGGAAATATACTTCTTGTGTACATCACTGTCCACCTCAGGTATCATCTGCTAGCTCTTGATCTGTTTTTCAATGGCAATGTGCAGGGACTCGCCTTCTCCAAATTTTATTTTTTTCCAATAGCTGCTAAAAGCCTTTTTTTTTTTGCTCTCTCCCTTGTGTCATCACAGAGGGGCAAGGAGGCAGGGATCTTTACAAGTGTTTTAAATAATGAAAGAAAAAAAATGTGAATCGAAGATGGTCAAGATGGTTTACAAAATAAAATGCACCCAATAGGCATATGCTAAAATAATCTGTTTGAACAAATTATGTAATTTGTTTGAATAGATTCATAATTTGTTCGAATGGATATGACATCTACAGGGCTCCGTACCAGATCAATTTCACTTTGCAGATGGTAAAACAAGTTCTCCAGCTGTTTTTTAACAGTAAACAATTTCTGACATAGTTTGCAGATTGCTGTTTTTAAGTAACATCAGTCTTTTCAAAACCAAATCACCTTCAATGCGAGTGAAGATGATCCACATTTTGCAATTAAATCTAATGATGTAGATTGCAAGGCTGTTTTATCCCCTTGCATTTTAGCCAGCTATGCGCTGACCATGTACACCAATGTGCTTGCTTTGCGCATGCACAATAGTCTATCCTGTTAGGCTACACAAGACAGTGAATATGTGGACTCTCAAGGCATGTTTTTGATTGTTTATTGCAAAGTGAGTGACATACTCAATAATTTCAGCTTGCACATCATTAAAACAACAATTAAGATATTACTGCAGATGATACATATCGCACACTCCTAGTTCTTAAAGTGTCATGAACCAGTATTTTGGTAATTGTGTGCATCAGTAATTCTCCAAATTATAAAAGGTAAAGAATGACACCCAGATATAAAACACAACAAAATCAAATATCACACTAAACTAGAATAATGCTTTGCAATTAAAAGACATTTTAAGGTACAGTATGGCTTCACCACCCTTCATATCAAAATGAAAACAGCTTGAGAGGAGCTCTCAACCTAGAAAAGAGAAACTAACTTTTCAAACACCCTTTAAAGATTCTTAAAGCACCCAGTGCTGACACATCAGAGCATTTGAAAAAAGTGATAATAATAATATTTATTATAATAAATGGAATTTTAAGAGTAAAAGTTCAGACAAATAAAAAGAAAGGAGCAAAAATCAGAAAAGGATGTAGTTTTGCCGAGTACATTTAATTTGTCCATCCTTGTTATTCTGCAGACTTGGTGACAATTTAGTGACATATTCAGGGAATATGTTGGAGGTCCACAGGGTTATATAAAATACCTTTTTGGAAGAGGTCAAATTGCTAGCTAGCACAGGTGCTGTGATCTTTGAACCTCTGCATTGCTCTTAAACCCTCTGACCTGGCAGACAAAGGTTTCTGTCTTTGTTTTCTTTTTTCGCATGAGTGTGATGGCAGCATGGAAACCAGATTTCTTGCAAATTAAGATTTAGCTTAGCAGGTATTCCAAGACCTGAGAGGAGAAAAGCACTTCACAATTTCAACCCAATATAGGCAAGAACAAAATTCCCAAGAAGACTAAAAGTGTTTAGAGCAACTCCCACAGGTCTAATGCATCTGACGAAGCAAAATAAAAAATACAGGAAAAGAGCAAACAGAAGCCTGAAAAGAACAAGAGGGCACAAGTCTATTTGCTGTCAGAGAGCATTAATGAATACCTTAGAAAAACTCTCCATTTCACTGAGCACAAAATCGGCAACAATATAAAGCAGTAATGAATTCTGTTTGAGAAGTAACTACACGCTACATTGTACAGATTATAAATTGTTACAATAGTCATAAAGACTTGAGATGAAGTGCCAAAATACAAAAAAATCAAAAATCATCAGTTTATTGCAAAGAAACACAAGGGAGGGATAAATACAGGAAACAGAGAAAGAGTCAATCTCACCAAACCAATACCTGTAATCAATTCAGTAGCTGTGGCCATTCCGTAAATGCTCCAGAGCTGCTGTCTCATATAGCTAAATAGGAGCTATGATCTTTCTTAAGGTGCAATTCCTGGCAGTTTCTGTGCTGCTTTAGCCCTTTTTGATGAAATCTGTCATCTTGGACCTCACTGTGTTGGAGACTGGCTTGTAAAAATCGAGACACTGTTGCTGGGAAGTGGTTCCTAGGAAGTTCTGTGTCAAGATGTCACTATCATAACATTTAAAAAAACTGGTGCCAATTGTACCTAATCATCCAAATTTGCATTCTTGAAAGATAAACCTTTGTGTAATTACTAGCTTTTGAATTTACTGGTTACAATGTTATCTTTTTTTATCCTTTGATTACAATTTATATCTTTTGCTTCTTGGCTATGGTTATGTGTACCATATTTGGTTTACAGCCACAATATTCGCTACAGATCCTGAGCTTTGTTATTTAATTATTATATTCTCAGTTATAACCCCTACATGAATTCTTACTTCCTAATGCCATCTCCTGATTCCATCTTCTTGAAAAATTGCTGTCGCCTTGTGCAAGGCATATAAAACATCACATTGTAATGGTTTATTTGATCAATACAAGATACTCCATTTCATTGTTTTTTTTTCTGTTTATTTCTTCATAATAGTAAAAACACTGAATATACTATATGAATGTACAATGGCAGCAGTGGATGCAAGGCAGGTATCTCTCCCTAACAAGATGCTGGATCATGACATGGCACTCTCATGTACATTCCTACATTGCCTGGGCCAATTTAGGACCAGGGATGTGGGAAGATGCAAAAACTTAAAATAGTGGAACTACTGTGATTAGACACAAGTGGGCACTATTTCACCTAATATGTACAACTTCAGACACCTTAGCTCATTTAGGTTTACCATGTGTGAAAACTTGCGCATTCAGTGCTATCTCACTTTTTTCCTCAATTACCTTTCACATTACTGTAATTATTCTTTTACACTGCAAGTCTAAAGTATATTATTCATAGGACTGAAGAAAAAATGTTTTATGCTTTATGATTAGCATTTTCAGACAACAAAATATGCAAAATGTACAAAGGTAAAAAATGTACTAAGACATTCACAACATTCTATATACAGAGATGAGAGTTGCTTGGCTGGCAAAGGGATAACAAAATGTAGAAATGACAGCAGCGTCTATGGGAAAAGAGAAGAGCATGACTAGCGCTACAGACACAGTTTAAAATCAACACTGGGATTTCCACTGCATTTCAGGGCAGACAGACAAGTGGTGCTAGGGAATGGTAGGTCTTAATTTTGTGAAGATTGTATAGAAAAATATTTCATGGAAACACACGAGAGGGAAGAAAAAAGGCAAGGGGTACTGGCACGGATCAGGGAAAAAATGCCTATATGATTCAGGCGTAGCCTAGTCATTTTTCTAAAGGAAGCTGCAATGAACACAATTTGGCCAAATCTCCAGGGGCCTCATGTATAAACGGTGTGTACGCACAAAAATGTTGCGTACAAACATTTCCACGCTCAAATCGCAATGTATAAAACCTAAACTTGGTGTAAAGCCATGCACATTTTCACGGTAGCTCCAACCCTGGCATAGGCAAGTTCTCCACTTGGTTTTGCTAACTGGCGGCACCAAGTGTCAAAGCAGTGCTACTGTTCCTGTGTGGTTACCCTTTCTTTTTTAGATCCACATCCCTGACGCAGATTTGTCATATACACTGAAACTAACTGCATATTGTTTATTAGTTTAAGGCATCTGATTGTAATTAACCTGTAACAATATAATGGTCCACAAAATGACCAAACTATTCCAAATACCATAGCTGCTTTAGCGTTGTTACTCTCACTGCACCTTCTTCTTCTCCTTTCAGCTGTTTTCAGGGGTTGCCACAGCAGATCGTCTTTTTCCATATAACTCTCTCTGCACCACTCGGAGCAGCTGATCAGAAAGAGAATTATCAGTATACAGCATCAAGCACACACTGCCTCAGCCATGCTGCCTATTTGAACTGCTCTCACATGGCAAACGCTTTTGAGCCTTTTCTGTACGGACCTTGCGGTTCAGAAACAGTTTCCTCCCAAGAAGTAAAAACGCAATCAATCAGTCCATCAAGTGCTCCTTGTACAACTGTTTGTACTTATTAGTACAATCACCTCACGGTAAACTTGCGATACAGTTATAATATTGCACAACCTGAGCCACTTTATAAAGTGCATATATACATATGATGATGATATCATTTTTAAGATAAAATGCAGCAAAATATGTTTATTATATTATACTGATAAAACTTTAACTTCATTTAAATAATCTATATTGTTAATAATTAAACATGTGAGGACACGGTTCTGCAGCGCTAGCAACGAGCTGGCGCTCCGTTCACGGATTGTTCCTGTCTCGCGCTGTATTCTTGCTGTGGCTGGCGCGACACTGGAAGGATAGAATAATTAAACATGTACTACAAAGATATTTCAATGTTCCTTAAAAGTTTTGAAGAATCGGCGTTCTAAGCTTACAGATGGCTTAACATCTATTACAGAGCTGATTGTGCGGTGATTGGGTATTTGGAGAAAGAAAAGTAGGGTCAGGAATTGGAGGTTAGTACGTTTGAAAGAGACAGTACTGCTGCAATAAATTATTTCATTGAAGGTCACGCACAGTGCAGCAAGCATCTTGCGTGAGACATGAACAATCACTGTGCCACCGTGTTCCCATGTTTAATAACATGCTTTAATTCCTATCATCATGAAAATGATATCACGTATACTTCTCAGTATTTTAAATATTCAGAGAGCTGTAATATTGCGAATGTAATGGATTCTGTGTCCTGTTGGAGGAAGAGAAAGCCCAGAAGCACATAGTGATTCACACATATAGAGCACATAGAAGAAAATAAACAAAACAAAGCATTTAATGTGCTACTTTAGTTACGATGGGATTTGAGAAACTAGTAAATTAAACGATTTTAAGATAAAGTTTACGATGTTCTACTTTAATGACAAAATAAACTACGTGATTAAAGTGGACATTTCGAGATTAAAGTTGACATTTCGTGCTTTTTTTCCCCACTGTGTCCCTATTTTTTTTTCTTTTCTCAGTATCCTAATAAGCTTTCATATAACACTCAGACTGTTAGCTACGATTCGCCTTTACACAGCGACTTTGATATCTGACAACTTCTTTTTTATTTTGGACACTGTGCGACTTTGTGAACTTTTGAGTTTCTCCGACACTCTACGTTACTCGATCAACTTCCTTTTGTTGTTTATACCACTGTTTAAACCAACAAATAGTAAGTTTTCCTTGCCTCCACTTGGTATTCGCTGAAATTCTTCTATTCAAACCCCCTCCCCCACCCCGTGCTTTTGCCATTGCCTTTTCACAGAACACTGAGCTTAAGGGCTATTTATATTGATTTGCATATTCAAAGAGGCGTAATTCTGGGAGGAGATGGGGCAAGACAGCAGGCGCATGCACGTGCGTTACTTTTCATGCTGACCGGGATTTATGTTGCGGAAGAATGTGGAAGTTGGCGTTCGGAAAGATTTATGCATCTGGATTTTTTTGTGTGTACACACATTTCCACTTTTGCCTGTATGCCATGTTATAGTGTAAATTCTACGTACGCCGTTATGAATGAGGCCCTAGAACTGTTACTGTGTCTGACTTTGTCTGCTCTAATTGACTGTGCATGGACCACCCAGAGAATTATTTTCTCCAGTATTCAGTTTTTGTAAAGTTTGTTTTTATATCTACTTGTTTTATCCATGATTCCTGTCCTGGCTGGGGTTCAAATTAATGTTTTAAGTTTCTCTTTTCTTTCCTTTATGTTAATGTTACTTTTGCTGAGTATTTGCATTATTCTTTGTTTTTGGGTGTGTCTATGTAGGTAAGCTCCCTGTGTTATAATCCTTATGTTTTGTGGGGGGTCCATAAAGAGGTGTGGGAGAAACTGCCCTCTGCTCTATAAATCTAGAAAGTTCTCCTATTAGTTCATTTCAAATTCATACGAGAGTTTTTGAAGAGTTCTTGTATTTTTTCTGTGCTTGTACTTTGTTATATCTCTGGATTTTAGAACCCTGTGCTCTGTTTCTTGACTTAACTTTGGGTTTTCTGCATTGGGACTATGTTCGCCTTGGATTGCCTTGTGTTTCAGGCAAATCATGTATGATTTTTGTGTTCTGGTGTTTCACTACATTACAAACCATTTTATGAAAAATAAACTTATTTACTTGTATGAAGGTGTATTGTTTACCCACTTTATCTAGCTGGGGTTTGACGGTATGTTTTCCTTTAGTGGGCATTTTTGTATGTTGGGACTTGCAAAGGCTCCTTCTTTTGTACCTGGACATGTGCAAAGCTATTTGATGTTTTTTTTTTATTTTTGTAGGTACATTTTTGTGTAATATTCAGTAGCTGGGACTTTTTTAAAATCTCTATGTTGTCTTTACCATATTATTTTTGTATTTAAATTATGCACTTTATTTGTATTTTTCCTTTATGGTTGTGTGCCTGGATTATTACTATTTTTGAATTCTTGAGGATATCTTTAATGTCTGTGGTTTTTAACATCTTCCTTTTGTGGCAAGAGTTTTTCTAGGGGAATACTTGGTGATGGCCAATTACAAACTACTAGCAGGGTACTGGCTTTTGTCAGTGACCAGAGACAAACGCAGCCTGTGGATTATTGTGAGGTGTTGTTTGGGGTGTAGTAAGTATTGCTTTCTTTTGGTATTTTCTGGTTCTGGATTCTTGCTTCTGTTTTTAGATTATGCATGTCATTCTCATATTGTGACAAGTTTACCTTGACTTGCCCTTTATCAAGATTATTTGTGTGGCTTGTATCTACTGGAGTTTTCACGGTTTCTCTCTCCAGTAAAGCATGTTTGAATATTCTGGGACTTTCTGAATTTTCAAAGCCTGCTGCCCATTTTGGGATCTGGTAGGCCAGAAACAAGCAGGTAGTTGTCAGAACCAAGCTGGTCTGAAGCAAGTCTTTTGTGGGCTGGGCAGGGAAGGGTTCTGGCCTGCATTATAGAGATTTTGGAGGCCTCAAAACCTTTTTTGCCAAGTCTAATTCACAGTAGTGGAAGAGAAATATCAAAGACAAATTAGAATATGGAAAAGCTACCCCACCACAGAGTCCCTATATAAAACCTCAGTGCAAAGAGACATGCAGTGCAGATGCAGGATTTGCTTTGTTTCTTCTATTCCTTTGTTAACTTGTATACTCCCTACACTTATCCCTTTCTTGTCAATTTTGCTTAATAAAGTCATATTTTTGAAAACATTTTTACTTTTCATGGAATTATTTAATGTTGGGGAGACATCTATAAAGCACACATCTATACTAATAAAAGGCAAAGCCCTCACTGACTCACTCACTCACTGACTGACTGACTCACTGACTCCTCACTAATTCTCCAACTTCCCGTGTAGGTAGAAGGCTGAAATTTGGCAGGCTCATTCCTTACAGCTTACTTACAAAAGCTGGGCAGGTTTCATTTCGAAATTCTACGCGTAATGCTCATAACTGGAACCTATTTTTTCGTCCATAGACTATAATAGACTTCTGCTCAATGCCTGTGGGAGGCGGAGATACGCCTCCCACGTAATTTAGTGCCTGCCCATATAAGGCTGTCCGTCAGCGGCAATCGAAACACTGCCGCTAAATATTCATGGGTCAAGGACTGTGTTTATGCAGAGGAAGATGAGATGGTCAGGGTGGTGTTTGGCACAAACTCGGCGAAACTGTGGGAGAAACTTTTAAGTACCGGGTCTTAGCTAACATTAAATACAGCCGTGGACATCGCACGAGATGGCACCAGCACAGCTGGGAACGTTCGATGCATGTACACCGAGTGGCTCACGTAAAATGACGCAGTGCACAGGCAAAAAGCAACAGTACCAAAGAGTGCTAAACAAAAACCGAATTACACAATTGAGAAGGCAGCAAAAAAATATGAAGCGTGTGATACATACAAGCATATTCATAAGTGCAGCTACTGCGGAAACAAAGCACACGATGGAAAAAGTCAATGTCCCGCTAAAGGAAGACAGTGTAAAAAAAAACCCGTGCATGCAGTGTGTCACGTCTCAGATAAAGAGGAAGACGAGCTGTTTATTGATGCAGTAAGAAACGAATCAATGAATGAAACCTGTTATCTTTACAACGACTGACAAACACGGAATGTAACTTGAACACAACACATCCTACAAATACGAACCTGATTGAAAGAAATAATGATAATGAAATCCATGATAACAGCAACACTCATAACACTAACAAAACAATTATTGTATATTGACAACTAGCAGAATACCCGCGCTTCGCAGCGGAGAAGTAGTGTGTTAATGAAGTTATGAAAAAGAAAAGGAAATATTTTAAAAATAACGTAACATGATTGTTAATGTAATTGTTTTGTCATTGATATGAGTGTTGTTGTCATATCTATATATATATATATATATATATATATATATATATATATATA
>JANRMT010062799.1:278240-322237 GCA_026402145.1 Polypterus bichir lapradei
CCATCTCCGGGCATGGAAACCACTCAGTAAGTGACAGTTCTTTGATCGATAGTGATCACCTCGATAGACATGGTAATGGGGGTTGGAATGATAAAGGAAATGGGTACCTGAGCAATGTAAAGTAAGTCTAAAATACCTATACAATAACTATAATTGTAATAAACAATCAATAAAACAGCGGAGAAGCCGTGGATTAAACAAAAAGGCTGTAGTTATCAGTAGGGAGACGTGAATCCCGTGACGAAGCAAGGAAGGGAATGTAGAGACCGGAGAGACGGACGGTCTGATATAGGCAGGCAGCCAACAACGTGGGAGGCGTTGGGATGGGGGACCCAACGCCACCTCACACGGTGACCGAGCTGCAGGCTATGGACGTATATATGTACGTAAGTAGGATTCAGTTAGCGGTGGGAACCCGTGTACCAAATTTCTTGAAGATGGGCCCATAAGTAACAAAGACTGTTGAAAAGTTCAATATGGCGGCCGACACTGGCATCATACCACCGAAATAAGTACGTACATTGGTTTCGGTTAGTGCAGGGAAGCCGCCTATAAAATTTCGAGAAAATCGGGCCATAAATAAGAAAGTTCAACATGGCGGACGTTGTTGAAAGTTATGATCATTACGCGTAGAATTTCGAAATGAAACCTGCTTAACTTTTGTAAGTAAGCTGTAAGGAATGAGCCTGCCAAATTTCGGCCTTCTACCTACACGGGAAGTTGGAGAATTAGTGACATTGGAAAGTTCAATACGGCGGCTGACAGTGGCGTCATACCACCGAAATAAGTACGAACATTGGTTTCGGTTAGCTCAGGGAAGCCACCTACCAAATTTCGTGAAGATGGGGCCGTAAATAAGAAAGGTCAACATGGCGGACGTTGTTGACCGTTATGACCGTTACACGTAGAATTTCGAAATGAAACCTGCTAAACTTTTGTAAGTAAGCTGTAAGAAATGAGCCTGCCAAATTTCAGCCGTCTACCTGCACGGGAAGTTTGAGAATTAGTGACGTTGGAAAGTTCAATATGGCGGCCGACAGTGGTGTCATAGCAACAAAATAAGTACCAAATTTCAGCCTTCTACCTACACGGGAAGTTGGAGAATTAGTGACGTTGGAAAGTTCAATATGGCGGCTGACAGTGGCATCATACCACTGAAATAAGTATGTACATTGGTTTCGGTTAGCGCAGGGAAGCCGCCTACCAAATTTCGTGAAGATGGGGCCATGAATAAGAAAGTTCAATATGGCGGACGTTGTTGACCGTTATGACCGTTATGCGTAGAATTTCGAAATGAAACCTGCTTAACTTTTGTAAGTAAGCTGTAAGGAATGGGCCTGCCAAATTTCAGCCTTCTACCTACACGGGAAGTTGGAGAATTAGTGATGAGTGAGTGAGTGAGTGAGTGAGTGAGTGAGTGAGTCAGTCAGTGAGGGCTTTGCCTTTTATCAGTATAGATATATATATATATATATATATATATGTGTGTGTGTGTGTGTGTGTGTGTGTATATATGTATATATATATGACAGCAACACTCATCACTCACAACAGTGACAAAACAATTACAGTACATTGACAATCACGTTACGTTATTTTCAAAATGTTTCCTTTTCTTTTCCATTACTTTTTTAACACACTACTTCTCCGCTGCGAAGCACGGGTATTTTGCTAGTCTGTTATAATATACATTGTAACTGTATAATCACTTTCTCACTTTGTACTGCTCCAATGGAAACAATCCTGTGCCCATTTTGTAATGCCAGGTAACAGCTGTGGCAGCAGCACAGCCATCCAATGATGCTACCAGAGAAAGATTACCAAGATAGAAGAGACTTTGTTTTCAATAAAGAGCATGCAGAGAGAGATGGGAAGAGATTTTCCTCTAGTGTTTTAAAGGTTCAAGGCTCCTACTGCACTGGTGTGATCAGTAGAAGGAACACAGCTTTGAGGTGTATGTGGAAAGTTTGATAAATGGAAAAAGATTTGTAAATGTAGTGGAATAATGCTGCATTGATTGTTCAGCTGTGTTTTTTTTTATCTGATACCAAAATCTTCAAATTAGCCACAACATACACAGTACACACACGTACACAAACTAAGCAGACTTGTTGAAAATGATATGGTGATGGGTTTGACTTGAGAGAGGGAGATGTTGTTGCAGCATGAGTGTTGAGGGATTATTGTGTGGAGTAGTAGTGGCAAGAAGAGGCTGTGAGGTGTTGATGAAATAATTATTTAACTGGCTGGCGCAGTTGTCACTAGTGCTATCAGTACGTTCAGGTGTCTCAGTAGCATCCTTGTCATATAGAACATTAACCTGTGCCCCATTCTTCTTCGCTCCTGGTTTTTACAGTGAAACTTTAAATAGACCCTTTAAGTGTCATATTTGTATCATCATACTTCTGCTGGCTTTTTCTTTTCTCTCCCACCTACTGTAGTCATTAATCCCCATCTCTATTTGTGCTTGCATTTTTTCCTCTGGATATTTTTTTTCCAAGCTAGCTCGGTTAGGCTGCATAACACAATAACCTTTGCCTTGTAAATGACTGGCACAGTGCAAAACAGACCTGCCTCATGTTTTAAAAATTGCACTAATTTAAAATTTCATCTTCAGTAAAAATAGGATTTTTTGTTGCTTTGTTAAGCTATTTAGACATGCATGTATTTGTATGTTCATGACTTTTTGGTGAGAGATATCAGACTGTGGGGTTGAGAACCTTTGATCAGTGCACCCCAACTTAGAGATGGCTCTGTGTTTCTTGTCCTGGGGTAGCACCATAAATACCTGCAAGCAAACAACTACTTTTAAATTAAGAGAGAGAGCAAATTAGTTTGCAACTTATTTATTTTGATAATGAAAACTGGACTGAATAAAAATAACAACTACATTTCAGGCAGAAACAAGAATTAAGTAATAACACAGTAAGAAGATCCTGAAAACAATCTGATATAAATAAAGGAGAACATTCCACAGGGGAAACAGAATGCTACAGTTTCAAAAACATTGTAATTGTAGTAGAGTCAATTACAGAAGACTAATGTTGGAGAAGAGTTCAAAAAGGCAACTGAGAACATCTTGTTTTAGCTTGAATTTAAATGCTGAAATTATAGGAGCACAGTGAAAAGGACCTGGTTTCTTGTATCTGGTGACTATGAGATGACCATGCCTATAAGGCAGGACACCAGCCATCATACTGATATCGACATTCTGCCTCCCATAAACCCAGTAAGAGATGCTATGATATTCTTAAAAACACAAAGCTTTCCTATTTTTAATAAATACACTAGCCTAGGAAGGTAACACTACATGGCTCCATAGCATATGGAATACCAAAGTTATAGAAATTATATTTTCTTCCAGAGTTTTACATATGCTAAACTGAACTTCTGCTAAACTCTACAATCTTGCTCATGATAAAAACAAAATTCTGTAAGGGTGTCCACATTCCCATGATTATGACTCCCTTCTTCTTCTGTTTGTCCTTATAAGAGAAAGGGACCACTGAAGATGCTGCACCTTCACAGTGTTTGCCAAAGGCCTAACAAGCTCTGATGAGATCAGCACTGAGTGATCTCCTCAGGAAAATCTCTGTATCAAAGCCCTGAGATGATATATCTTTGTACACATGCTTGGCTACCTCTGGGCTTTAGTGTATACTGGATTGCTTCTCTGCTGCACTACTAACATGGAAGGTTTTCAATTTCAATACATGTTATCAAGGTCTAAGCAGCCAGGGCCCCATGTGTGCTTACAGCAAATGATATAAATGTAGATATGAACAATGGATAAAGCTGTAGCAAAGTGCTCTTTTGCTAGTTTAGTCTGTGGATTAGCTGACATTGTTTATTTAAATTTTTCTTTGTTTTGCAATTTTTTAGAGTTACAGTTTGATGGTTATAGAAATAGGCTCTTAGATACAAAAGAAAGGGAGCTTAATCAAAAATGATTTGAAATACTGAAGGAATTAAATCATTGCTTGGACATTTCTATGAGAAATGAACAAGAACAGAGGTGGGGATTTCATGTAATATCTTCAAGTTTAGTGGGCTGTCACTGATTGCCATTCTAGTTAAGAAGACAACCTTAGATTACCATTGTAAAATTATTTGGATAGATGACTGACTTTAAGACATGATAATCGCATTGTGATTAAAACAATGTCTTTATTGATGGAAACTATGATGATTGGAGCAGAATTTGCTTTATTAATAGCCCATTTTTGATCAGACTATCAGACTTTGAAGTTAATATTGTGATATTGTGTTAAACTCTAATGCTCTTGAGTGCTCTGTTGCTTAGAAACATTTTTCTCACTTATTTATTGCACTATCTATTTACGGGCCATAGTCTTAAAACCATCTAGTGAACCATTCAATTTCATAACTTCTTAACTCAATTTCACTTTTGTTTCCTGAATTTCAGTTTAGTCTTATTTTTTATTAACACTTACCTTTACATGCAACTCACTTCTGCTTTTAAGGTTTCTAGCTATAATGGCAGTTTATAGACCAGAAGTCATCACACATGATATCTCAGATAGCTTCCATAATCTTACTTAGGCTGCTGAATTGAAAGTGTGGTGCATTGATAAAACAACCTGTAACACATGAAATGGCAAACCACAAAACAGCATCACCAGGTGATGAGAGAAAACTGTCAAAAATAGGTCATTAGCAAAGCCAGAACACAGAAATCAAAATACTAAAGCCCAACATGCAAAACCAAATTTGTTGTCGAAAACACACACAAGAATAGTAACTCTCTAAATAGATTCTGAATAATTAGGTGTACTGCCTCAGGTACAAATTTGGGTAAGACTGCTACAGAGCAGGATGAATTAGGAAATAAACAAAACCAGTAAAATACCAATGCATCGACACTAAAAATCAAGTTGCTCTTTCATCAAAGTAAACACATGAAACAAAAGCCAGTTTGAGAAAGGACACAGTTTTTTTTAATGAGACATAGTCAGAAGTAGAGCATAAACTTAATTGACCAAAATGTCAGATCAATCTTTTCTCAAGCCCAAATCTAAAGCCAAACTTGAATTAAAAAAATATGTTGTTAAAGGTCTACTCCTACAGAAACAAATGCTAAGAAACATGTCCAAAGTTTTTAAGATATTATATGCTCACTAATAACATGTTGCACCATGCATTTCCAGTTTGTTTCCCTAATAAAGCAACAACAAAAGCTCCAAAATAGTGATGCCCATGAGAAACAGATACAGAACCATTACAAAATCTGAATTCTGCATAATTGCCGACGATGTCATGTGGCGTAACTTCCATGGTCACACTCCCCCTAACGACAACCTCTGCCTCAATAGGTAGCCAAAATGGCAGTTCTCACTAAAAACAAAATAGGGTGTGGCAGTTTTTAAAATAAACTATAATCAAAATCAAAAAGATTCAGTCAAAACATCACAAGAAAAAGAAAGTATATTTGAATTCTCAAAGATTCAAAACTGCTTTAAAAAATGTTGAGAGTTTACAGAAAAAAATTCTAAACCTTAGAAAAAAGTAAAAATACAATCAAAACACAGAGCGCATGAAAGTATTTTGTGAACAATTCACAAATTTGGACAAGAGGAGAGAACACCACCAGGTTTTATAACATTGGTACGACGACATCACACTACAGAACTCCGTCAGTCACATGTTGACCAACAACAAAGAATTACAAAATGGCAGTGCCTGTAACCAGAAATAATAACCAAAATGACAGTACAATAGAGTTAAAAAAAATAACCATGTGGACAACAAAACAGTATGCAAAATCAATAATCAAAATAGTTTCTTCAAAGAATAAAACCCAAAATCATAATACCAAGGAAGCTGGTACACTTTTTAAGAAGCTGAACCAAAGCTTAAATCAGTCTCTTTCTGGGTTGTTAGAGAATATTATTATTGAATTAGCTTATACAAGACCAGGAACTGGCTCTACTTGGCATAGATAGCCAACATGCTAGTTAAAAAGATGTTCCCAGAGTTGCACTGGGGCAAGTGTGCTTCTCTGACTTTTACATTAAGAAGATGGGCCTGGACCAGCACTAGGTTTTTACTGGTCTGTGTGGCCACTATTGAAGATACATCTCTAAACATGAACTCAGCTATTGCTGACACTGTATTTGTGTGTTGGCTCAGCTTAACACTAGTGTTAGTCTCATTTTGGCAGCCTATGCTGTATTTCTGTTGGCCAAGGGCAGGATCATTACTTCTATACTTTCAGTGTGGGTGTCAGTCATGTCTAGCTCACCCTTGAATATCCCATTTCAGACATACCTCTTATGACACTGCCATTATATAATGCTAGAAATTCATTGCACAAGCAATGTGCATGTGTCAACTGAAATCAACCAGAGTAGTCTGTTACCCTGGCTAAGGATTGCCAAAAGAACAAAGTTGTCTAAAACTGATTTTATAACCAACATTTTACATAATAGGAAAAATATCAGTAAGAAAAAATGTGCTTTATTTTACAAAAGAAAAAAAAAATCAATATTATTGGTTCATTTTTCACTCTTATGTTTCTGCTTTGTGCCATAACCAACCAAGCAAATATATTTTCTAGTACTTTATTTTCTTCAATGAGGTACTGCAAAATTATTCACAAACAGTAAGATGGCACTGGGGTACAGGAAATGTTGTCCACTATGCTTGCTTATACAGGGACAAGATTGCAGAATACATTGCAAAAAAATACCTGCATGCACTGCGGAAACTCAATGATCAGTGCCCAAATAAGCAATCCACCTAGGGTGCCTTCCTCTAGTGTCTGTAAGCAGTGAGCAAGAAAAGAGCCAGAGGGCTAGGAAAACTATTAACATGTACACTATTTATTTCATTCTGGTCAAAATAACAGTTAAAATACCCTGTGTTGTTCCAGTTCCTTCAGTACCATCCATCCAGCCCTGTTAAAGGGTTAGGCCTACAACCTTATGATGTCCTGGATAATGGAATATCTTTCAGACAGGCTGCAGTTTGTGAGGTTCCAGGATGATGTGAGCAACACTGGAGCACCGCAAGGAATAGCACTGTCTCATTTTCTCTTCACCCTATACACCTAAGACTATATAACATCAGATCATATCACTTGAAGACATCCTCTGATGATACTGCACTAACAGGGTTTACTGAAAAGGTTTGGAGTCAGATGGAGAACCTGGGGCAAAGAAAATTGTCAGGAACTTAACATCATTAAAACCAAGGAACTGGTGACTGACATTCACCACAGAAGAGGATGAAGACAAAATTGATAGCCATTATGAACAATGTTACACATCCTTTCTCTCTTACACACTGACACTGAGGATGTTTAGCCAACTCATTATTCAGTGGAAGTGTGTCAAGAAACATGACTAGGGGTTCTTCATAATGCCTTCATAATACACCTTTATAATGCCACAAAAGAGTGCTCTCTCATTAGTAGCCAAGTCAGAAGTTTTCTTCTTTGTCATTTATTTTTTTATAATACTTTGTGTGTGTTTGATGGGGGTTTTTAATGTTGCTTGTTATAATTTTTCTTAAGCTTATGTAAAAAGCTACATTTCCTCATTGGGACAAATAAAGTACTATCTGACTATGCACTATCTACCTTATCTGATCAGGTTTAGAAAAATGTGGTTAACTTGAGAATCTATCTATCTAACTAATATTTCCTAACTATACACGGTATCATTAAAACCAGAGATATTTACTGTTATTTCTTCATAAATGCTTGCTAGTTAGTTAGAAGAAAATGCCTGACTTTCCAAAGGCAGCCACAGAACCTTAACCTTAGTTCAATTGTGACAGTTGTGATAGACAGCCAGGAACCCTGCCCTGCCAGGACGCCTGGAGGAAGGAGGAACCAGGAGAGCAGCATTTCTTTACCTTGGGCACCCGGATAGTCCTTAATCCCTGGGGGACAGCGCTTCCAGGACACCAGAAGTGCTGACAGACCAGGGATGGTGTACGCCCGGAGTGCTTCCAGGTGCAAGGGCAGCACTTCCGCCACACTGGGGAGTGCTGCCAGAAGTTCATCATCAGGCACCTGGAGCACATCCAGGGCATTATAAAAGGGTCCGCCTCACTCCATTTGGGGAGCCGAAGTCAGGTGGAAGAAGGATGGTGCTTGCGAGACAGGAGTGGAGGCGGCTGAAGTAACCAAGGACTGAGAAATTGTAAATAGTTTGTGAATACTGTAAATAAATGTGTCTGTGTTTGGACATTGTGCTGTCGTGTTTTTCTGTGGCCGGTCTAGCTTCTTACACAGTATAGAAATTTTATTTATATTTGGGAGGCACGGTGATGTCTGACTCCCAGGCATGGTTACTGTCTATGTTGTTTTTGCATTCTTCCGGTACAGTTTTCCTGCCACTTCTCCAGAGGTTTGCAAGCTAGGATAATTAGAGATTACAAACAGGATCTGTACTGGTGTATCTGTAAGTGGATTCAGAGATGGCATTCTGTCCAGGACTATTTTCTGCCTTGCTCCTAGTCCTACCAGGAAAGGCTTTATTCCACATGACCCTCTAGAGAATTAAGCAGGTTGGAGATTAATATGTTATGTTAGTTTACACAGCCATGCCATTGGGCAAAATTTTAACAGATCTGGTAATCTGGAGTCCTTTGGTACTGTGTCTCTTTGGAGAGTTCTTGGGTACCACTGGTTTGACTTTGTGTCGAATGAGCAGTTGCTAATTGAGTCCTAAATGAGGCACATTTCCTGTATTGTGAGGAAGTGTCAGTTATGGCTGTACGGCTATGTAGCACAATTCCCCAACAATGATCCGGTTCACAGGATCCTCATTGTTGAGGACCCACGTGGCTAGACCAGACCAAGGGGATGCCCATGTAATACCTGGCTGCGGCAGACAGTGGGTAATTTCTGGAGGGTAGGACTGGACTGCATGTCTGCCTTGGGGGTTGCCAACCAGGATCCCGAGCTGTTTAACTGTGTGGTGGGTGCGGCAACGCATTGTACCAGTGCATGATCGCCAACCTCACTTGACCTGATCTGGTTATATAAACTGGTTTTCTCAGGGAGGCTGCAAAAGAATTGCAATTTAAGTCATTTAAACAGCAAGTATCAGTAAATGAACACTGAAAGGTATACATGACAATCTAAAAAAAAAATCTTATTGCGAAAAAAGTACAGTGAATATGACAGGGGAATCAGTGTACTTAAGTAAAGGCGTAAAGTTCGTTCTAACAATTCTGAACCAAGAAAGTGACTAAGCCAAAATCAATACATAAATAACTACTGCTCAGGTGCAAACTTGTTTCCACTTAATAAACTCTCAGTTTACATTTATAGTTTACCATATTTCAAAATCTTTATTCAATTTTGCTTTATAAAAATTCATATATATATTAGTTGGACATCCCTAGTGTAGTGTGACAATTCTCAGACAGATGTCTTGTTAAAATAATAATTACAACTATTTTAGTTTCATTATAAACAAGAGATCTAGATTTGTTCACAGAGTAAAACCGCTGACATTCTGTGCTTGCCCAATTACATTTTAAGTATACTAGAGAAATGAGTTAAATCCTGTTTCTCACCTTATAGTACCATATAACATAAAGTGTATATAAAAATTAATGAATATTTACGAATTGCACATTAGTCTGAGGAAGTGTGGAAATATAAATTCAAAGCCTCCTTCTGCCTTTCAGATTTTGTGCAGCAGAAAATTGTGAAAAAGTTACTAACTGTCAGAGTCTTCATTATCGGGCGCCCCCCACCCTGGTGCAGCATGGCACATTGCCTCTAAACGCACTGCTATCGTCAGCTTTCTGCTTAATCAGGCACGGCAGGGAAGGCTTTCAGATGCTTGACTCAGAGCCAAACATGCAGTTTACGATAGCAGTAAAGCAGACACAGTTTCCAAAGCCTAATTTGTGCACCCGCACTCTCCAAGGTCTAACAGAAAATGAACAGAAGTAACCACCTTGAATGAGACAATTCAATGAAAATCATATCTTGACTTATTTTTCCCATAATCATATCCCTGCAAGAATCTTTGTATTGTAGCTATAAGATGATAGGCTAACAAAATTGCTGCTCTTCATATCTCCTATAGTGATGTTAGCTTTACAATCTTTTTGGTATTCACTATGGCTCATGTGAAGGCTTTTGCTTTCCCAGAGTCTTGGAAAACAGCTGTTACACACTAAGGCCTGAGATGTGTACTGTAGTATGACTGAATGCTGGCAAAGGTGGTAGGAAAGTGTAGAAGGTTACAGCAGTATAGAGAGTGCTAAAGGCTCTGAATCTGGTGGGGTGATAGAAAAAACACTTATCAGAGACTTTCTTTTTTACAAAGATGTCTCTAGAATCAGACGTTTCCAATTTTTTTTTCATATTTACTCTAAGCTTCTGCATAACTAGACATGTTCTATATTAAAATATTATTTTTGGCAATTTGTGTTCATAAACATTACTTATAAACTTTTTGAAGTCACTTCAGTTTTTTTCTGTCCGGCACCTCCTGACTCACTGATATAAGAAAACACCCAACTATGATGTACCATTCGACTCATCTTGATGTCTGATTATGCAAGATATCAAGCTTTTTGGGTTTCCCCCTACTTTTTGCCCTCCAGACCCAAATACCCTAATTTATATGCCATTTTTGGACCATATTTTTTGCAGGAAATTACACCCTTCTGATAAAAGGTAAACCAATAGGTGTCTTTAGCATAAACAATCATAAGATCTTTAAGTTGTGTATACCACATTACTCAACACCAGGTATTCACAACCTAATGGAATACAAGGGGTCAAAGTTACTCCTTTTCCAAAAAACAGAAAAATACAGACATTAGGAATGTTGTTTAAGGCAGTTTTGAGGTTGCTGATCAATAAATAATATGATACTTTTTATATTTCATTCCTTACTGATGGTCCATGCCCTCTATGAGACACTCCCAGAAGTTTAAAAATTACAAATTTCAAACGAAAGCATGTGGAGTAACATTTTAGATTATTTTAAGGTAGTGATTACAAGTATCATGTTACTTTTTATTCTTTACTAGAGATCTAGAAATTCTCTGGACTTCTGTCAGAATGTGAAAAAATGACACATTTCTAATACAATACAGACATTTTAGACATTACACATTTAAATTGAAGCAGACGTTTTAATATTTCAAATATTTAATCAAACTGTTTTACTTTATTCCATACTGTAGTCCACAGGTTTGCCTATTCAATTAACAAAATAAAATTCTTTAAGCTTTTTGTTCAATACCCATAAAAATACTACAATAAATGCAGCATGTACCTTTTAAATTAATAAAACAGTTACAATACATATTTATTCATAATACATATATACTTAAAAACATAAAAGCTTGCCTCAATTATAAGCTAAAATTCTAATAAAACATTCATAAGGTGATTATCAAGAAAATACAAGGCTAGCATGCTTAATAGGTTTACAAGTAAAATAGACAAATTTGGCTCTGAAGCTAACATGTGTATTGTTTACTAAGCTACAAGGGCAAATTCTTTCTTCATTTTCTGTTTCTTTTCTAACTCTTCTAATTCAAAATGTGAACAGCTGTATTAAACACTTCACAAAATCTTGTTCACTGTCCACATTCAAACAATGTCTTTTTTATTAAAGACAAATTTAAAAGGTTCTTAACCTATTGAAGCTGCTTCTCCTACAATTTCTGTTGGAAACACATTTCTGTATCTTCAGGGCCCCTTTTCTTCCATTCCATGTTGAGCTAAACAACACATACATCTGCTAATCCATGTACAAGAAGACTCCTCAAATTCCATTTACTCAGTTAATTACTGTACTCTACTTTCTTTAATGCAGAAGCCACTATTTCAGTTTTTGTTCTCTCCTAGTGTCTGTCCAGCAGCTCTCTATTAACAGAATAATTAAAGGACACATGCATTTCCTGAAGTTTAAATAGTTTGCATAAAGGAGTACTACAGCTCCATTACTTCATTAACCATTTTGGACTAAGGGGTCTTTGGCATTACTGCTCCTAAATTACATACCCAAAAACAAAATGCTATTACTCTGCTTTTGAAATAAATGGGCTGCAAATGGCAGAAGTATAGTGAGAACATTTCAAATTTTTAAAAGTATTTATATGATTAAAATCTATTGTTTACACCGATATCAACAAAACACACACACACAAATTTGGTGCTTTAGGGATTTCTATCAAAAAATTTGTATTTGACATTACATAACCAAGAGATTTTATGATGCACAGCCCTGGCATCAAGTTTCTTTGGTGCCCCAATCTGTCAGGTCTCATTGTGCCAAATGTAGATGTCACATCCCATAGCACTGCAAAGTTCTACTGTTTGGCACAAGGTGTCCCCTTGTTTAGAAAAATGTAGTCTCTTGCACGTAAACAATCTCACAAAACAAGGAATCCACTAGCAATTATATTTCTTTTATTTTTTTAGAAACATATTACATAAACACAAACTTTGTATCAGTCTGAAGCAACAAGTAAACAATTTGTAACTATGTATGTATAAACCATTACTTTTGAAATTATTTTTAATGCCAGTCCTTGAAACTTTTTCAGTTAAACACTAGACACACAAAACTGACATTTTACCCCAAAGACTGGGGTTTTTGTTCTGCATTTCACACTTCTGTTGCAGTTGCACTACAGAAATTTTGTTTTAATGTTGTTGTTGCTTTTTTCTTGCATTTCACATCTGGATTAAACTAAATATATCCATACAATGTCATTGCTGGAAGCCATGGGTGCAGAGCTAGTCATACAGATACTTACACCTAAACTTTTGAGATGCAAGTGGCAGTCACTGGGTCACGAGCACATGAGATATTTTCACAGTATAATCAACCCCACCTCTACTGTCACTGCCACCGAAGGGATCAACAGAGCTGTGCAAGATTTTGTTTTCTTTTTGTGATCATGATAGTTTCTGACTTCCAGTGTCTCAGGGACAAGTATGATGAAAAACTGGATAAAAAACATCACACAGTGCAGTCAATTACTTCTGTTGGGTGGATAGACATGAGTGTGTTTGTGTGTTGGGGTGGATTATACTGTGAATAAGTCATTAACTGTTACATCTTTTTTTTTTACTCTCATGTGTTGATGGCATGGTGTCATGAGTGGCTTGGTATAATGATATTCGATCAAAATAAAGAGGTTCTCACATGAAACTTTGGGAGACACAAGTACAATGTTAACAGTACTCACAGGGATGCTAAGGAAAAACACCTGTACCGAAAATTGAAATTAAAAGAGCACTGCTCAGTAAACTAACAGAAGGAGAACATGCAACAGCCAGTGTCCTGTTATTGTTTTTGAACTGTAAAGCTGCATACTGTGACACTTCAAGGTTAGAATAAAAGCAGTACTTACAAATCAAGTGCAGCATCCAGTTTTTCATCAAGCATGTCATTCTCAGTAGAGTCAAAAATGTGATCAGAATCTGAGTTAACCTTTGCATGTAACAATGTGTAAAGACAAGTTGTCCCAGAAGACATTTACTTCCTGTCTTTTACTCGCAGCTGTGACATATAATATAAATGACCAGTCATATTCTAAGCAATCAGTCCGTTTATAGTGCCAACTATAATAGCGAGGATAATGTAAATAGTAAGGTGGAAAGA
This sequence comes from Polypterus bichir lapradei, assembly GCA_026402145.1. Taxonomy (NCBI): domain Eukaryota; kingdom Metazoa; phylum Chordata; class Cladistia; order Polypteriformes; family Polypteridae; genus Polypterus; species Polypterus bichir. Next base: position 291,860 of record JANRMT010062799.1, read on the forward strand.
TTTAATACTAAAGTGAGAGCTGCTGTTGACATAGTTGCACCTGAAAAGACAGTGAAAAAATCCTCTAGTATTGTTATACCATGGAAGACCCAAAGAGTGTCGGACTTAAAGAGAACATGCCGCAGAGCTGAGCGTAAATGGAGGAAGACTAAATTAACTATCCACTATGAAATATTAAACGTCAAAATAACAGAATACAAAAACACTGTCCGTCTTGAGAGACGCTGTTATTTCTCCAAGATTATAAATGACAATGCTAGTAATCCCAGAGTCTTATTTTCTACAATTGATCACCTACTAAACCCAGGTAACTCACAGGAATGCCTCCTAAGTACTTCCAATAAAACCTGTGAGGCTATCGCTGTATTTTTCAATAAAAAAATGAATGATATTAGAAATAACATAGTATATCCCTCCAACACTAAGGATCCTCCTAAACCCCAGCATTCTGTTATAAACAAATTAAACTCTTTCACTAGGATAGATTTACCTGATTAACAAAAAATAATATCTCAATTAAAATCCTCCACCTGCGTCCTTGACCCAGTACCAACAAGGCTTTTCAAAGAAGTATCGGGCGTGCTAATTGATAATGTTCTGGACATAGTAAATTTGTCATTAGATACGGGGGTCTTCCCAGACTGTCTTAAGACTGCTGTAGTTAAACCCCTTCTTAAGAAACATAATCTTGACCCCTCGGCTCTTGAAAATTTTAGACCCATCTCTAACCTGCCTTTCTTAAGCAAAGTTCTGGAGAAAGCAGTCATTATGCAGTTAAATGACCACCTAAATAAACATGCTATTCTTGATAAATTTCAGTCGGGTTTTAGAATAAATCACAGCACAGAAACTGCACTCGTTAAAGTAGTAAATGATTTGCGAATGAACGCAGACAGAGGCCATATATCTGTTCTCATCCTCTTAGATCTGAGTGCTGCATTTGACACTATTGATCATAATATTCTTAGAAATCGCCTTAGTCAATGGGTGGGCCTCTCTGGCAGTGTCTTAAATTGGTTTGAATCCTACCTGACAGGGAGAAAATTTTTTGTTAGTTGTGGCAATTACAACTCAAAGACACATGATATCTGATTTGGTGTTCCACAAGGCTCTATCCTGGGTCCACTGTTATTCTCAATCTACATGCTTCCGTTAGGTCAGATTATCTCAGGGCACAACGTGAGCTACCACAGCTATGCTGATGACACACAGCTGTATTTATCAGTAGCACCTGATGACCCCGATTCTATTGATTCACTAACACAATGTCTGACTTGTATCTCAGAATGGATGAATAGTAACTTTCTCAAGTTAAATAAAGAGAAAACTGAAATCTTAGTGATTGGCAATAATGGATACAATGAGGCTATTAGAAATAAACTGGATACATTAGGATTAAAAGTCAAGACGGAGGTAAAAAGCTTAGGGGTAATTGTTGACTGTAATCTGAATTATAAATCGCATATTAATCAGATCACTAGGACAGCATTTTTTCACTTAAGAAACATAAGTAAAGTTAGACCTCTTATATCACTGAAAGATGCTGAGAAATTAGTTCACGCGTTTGTTTTCAGTCGACTAGATTACTGTAACGCACTCCTCTCAGGACTACCCAAGAAAGACATAAATCGCTTGCAACTAGTGCAGAATGCAGCTGCTAGAATCCTAACTAGGAAAAGAAAATCCGAACACATTTCTCCAGTTCTGATGTCACTACACTGGTTACCTGTGTCATTCAGGATTGACTTTAAAATTCTGCTTATGGTTTATAAAGCCTTAAATAATCTCACCCCTTCTTATATATTGGAGTGTCTGACACCTTATATTCCAAATCGTAACCTCAGATCCTCAAATGAGGGTCTCCTTAGAATTCCAAGAACAAAACTTAAAAGAAGTGGTGAGGCGGCCTTCTGCTGCTATGCACCTAAAATCTGGAATAGCCTGCCAATAGGAATTCGCCAGGCTAGTACAGTAGAGCACTTTAAAACACTGCTGAAAACATATTACTTTAACATGGCCTTTCTATAACTTCAATTTAACTTAATTTAACTTAATCCTGATACTCTGTATGTTCAATTTCCTCATAATAACTATTCAGGGTAGCTCTAAAATCCGTACTGACCCCTACTCTCTTTTCTGTTTCTTTTTGGTGGTGGCCTGCGCCACCTCCACCTACTCAAAGCTTCATGATGCTCCAACAATGATGGATGGACTAAAAGGCAGAATTCTACGTGACCATCATCATCAAGCCTTTCCGTGAGAACCCTAAATCCAAAGAGGACTGTTTCATTTATGTTAGGTAGAATGCCCAGAGGGGACTGGGCGGTCTCATGGTCTGGAATCCCTACAGATTTTATTTTTTTTTCTCCAGCCGTCTGGAGTTTTTATTTTGTTTTTTCTGTCCCCCCTGGCCATTGGACCTTACTCTTATTCGATGTTAATTAATGCTGATTTATTTATATTTTTCTATTATTTATTATGTAAAGCACTTTGAGCTACTGTTTGTATGAATATGTACTATATAAATAAATGTTGTTGTTGTTGTTGTTGTTGTAGACGACTACACATCAGTAAAATTGGGTGAAACTCAACTATCCAAAGTTAATGAGCCCTTCACTGTATGTGGCAAGACATAGGTGAGATGTTTAATCAAAGCAGATTCACTCAGCTGTACACAAACAACTTTGAAATATGTTTGTGTCCTGCTGGCGGGACACCACATACATAAGTAGTTAAAGCTTAGAAAGGCAGATTAATGTTTGAGACTGGCATTAGTCAATCACTGATCGAGTTATTAGGAGTGAAAATCAGTTTATTTATATTGGCAGCCGATCAATCACAGCATCAATTCTCACACCAATATGTTTTATGTATCAAAGTGGTGAGTATAGGCTAAATGGCATTCACAATTGTTGTAATGTTCTTACATTTGACTTAATATGAATTATCATGAAAGGAGGTCATGGAGTCACCTGATAGTGAAAGTGCTGGTAGGGTCAAGGGGCCTGTATTTCAGTTTTAGGTTGTTGCTGATATGGATTTCATCCCTGGCTTAAGTATGTTTTACTTTTCTGGTTTTATCTTTTAAATATTTTCTATACATTATTTTGTATTTCTATTAATACTGTTTTGGTTTCTTTTTTATGTTGTATGCAAGTTTATGACAATGATAAGCATTCTAGGTGCATTTAGCTAAAATCGCATCATTGCAAAGGGGGCTAGTATGTTTGTTCATCTCATGACCTTGAATTTCTGGTTGGTGTTTCAGTTTTGATAATATTACCTTTGTTGTTTTATTCTGTGTTTTTGGCCACTGTATAATTTTGGTTTCATTTCCTGGTTTTTTTCACTCTGCTGCCTTTTTTGGTTTGCCAAATTCCATTTGGCAGAATATTCTACCTGGTAGACAAGAACGCACCACTGTATAATTCGGTCCTGAAAGGGAGAAGGGTTTTGTTGTTTCACACTCATTACTTGCTAATTTGTGTGTTATGTTTCTTAATCCTTCAGTTGTGTTTCTTTATTAAATCTTCTATTTTTGTATATTTTTGTCTCCTTGGCATTATAATTGCATTCCCACACACTATGTGTTAATTTATATTTTTAATTTGGCCCCAAAAGACAGCTTTTCTACTTTTTCTCTATACGTTAATCTCTTTTTTCTCTTTTCTATTTGTTGTGGCCAATGAATCAAGGAAATAGAATGCTTTACATTCCTGCTATTTCCATGTATCACGTTTGCACTATCACTATCTATTGTGTCAATATTACAGACAATGTATGTCTATAAATGGGAAATCAAGGCTCTGCTTGTTTCTGAAGTGATACTGGTGTTAAAGTCAGGCCACACTGGCCCAGTGAAAGAACAAATGAACACATCATTGACTGCACTTGTGTATTAGTGAGTGTATTCATAATGCATGTGGAAAAGATTATTGAGCATTTGTTTTTAGGGCAAAACAAACATGCTCTTGTTGTCATTGGCAATGATTAAAACAAAGGAGTCATACTGTAAATCTTTTGTCAATATTTTCAAGGTCAAAGTTAAAATCAAAGATAAAACTAGAATGAAACCAGAAGCCTTTTCTAAATAGTTCTTTTATCGAGTGGTTGAGTACTAGACTCCTCTGGGGTCTTTCATTTTGTTGGTTAAAGTCTGGATGCTTTGCTACCCCTTTCATTACAGTGCAATTGGGCCAACATCAAGCATCTCACAGCTGTATGTCGTGCTGTTGGTAATGCACCATGTCCACAGCCACAAAAAGGTGGAAACCACTGAGAAATACGGAGAATAATAAAATGTCAAAACAACAAGAATTAAAAATTAATAATATATCTGAACAAAAAAATCAAATATCAATGCATTCCTGTCAAATATAATATCTACATTACTCAAAATCAAAGTTTTTGACAGTAAATGTAAACAATAACAGAATGCTGACAATATACCAGTAAAAGTCAATTGGAATCTTGCCCAGCAGTAACAAATACCAATCTTAATCTCCACTGGCTAAGGATTTTGAACAGACGCAAACTATCCACATTCTAAAAAAAACCTTATAATCTGGCCAAAATAATGTCAGTCTACTGTTAAACTGCAGGGAAAAACTTGGGGTTTGGTGGCAGAATTGGCACTCCAACCATCATAAAAAAACCTCACACTGTTCCACTCTATCTGAACTAGTGTAGTGCTGAGGTATCACCCGTTGCATGGCTGCACTCGGGTCCTAATCTGGATCCTGAGTTGTTTTGTCATGTGGTGGGTGCGGCAATGCACTATATCAGTGCGTGCTCCTGACCCCTCTCTCTACTGTTGACAGACTTTTGTTGCAAAGAAAAAACAATATACCATGCAAATACTATACAAACAACTTGACACCATGTCAGTGGTAGCTGAAATCTAAAGTATTGTCAGTAACATCCCACGTTCAAATACAAAAGTCAAAAGCAGGCCAATGACAGAACACATCTGACTAAGCAAATTGGTTTTAAGGTAGTGATAACTCCAGTCTAAGCAAACAACCGATGTATCCTGACTGGCATACACCATTCCTGTAGCAAGTAAGCAGATACCACAAAGACTCAAGTGTCTTTTGTAAGGTTAACATTTTGCCTTAAAAACCATGTTTTTGAAGCCTTACGCACTCTACTATTAACTCTTAATGTCAGTCTATTCCTATTGCCTAGCTGTTAATTTTTACTTTTGTACATTTACAGTAGTGATATGTTCCCTGTTGTTATGATTCTGAGTTTTTTGTTAGGTGCTTCATTTATTTTTGCACTTTTTTCACTTGGATTTTGATTCCAAGTCATTATTTATTAATGCTTTGTTTGTTGCCATTTTGGTTATTGGTTTGGTCTATGGGTGTTGCCATTTTGTGGAGTTTTTTTTGACAACTATTTATGTTCTTATCACGTGGCAGTCAGAAGATTTGGTGTATCACATCAGCTATGCGTTGGTATTGAAGATGGTGCTTAAGTGCTAAAATTTATGGATTGTAAGGGACGGTCGGCAGCCCAGCCCAGTTGGAATGCCCAAGAGATGGAAGGATGGGAGAAGGCAGCTTCTTAAGGGCACTGTCTCCCCAAGAACACTAGATGGCAGCTCCCCTGGGATGTAGTGATGCCCCAGATTCACACAGGGCATCATGGGACATGGAATTCTTTACCTCAGCCCTGATTGGTACTGTGGGTGCCATCAGGGGGCCCTGGGAGGACAGAAGAGCAATATGGCATGGGGTTTCCACCTCACCTGGAAGTGCTTGCAGACCATGTGGGTAGAAGAGCAGAAGCTGGGGTGGCCAACATAAAAGCAGCTGACTGCCTCACAGAGATGAACCAGAGTCGGGTGGAAGGTGGATAAAGCTTGCTGGGAGGAGCAGAGGAGGCAGTGACCAAGAGAGAGATAGAAAGAAAGAGTCATTGTGTACTGTATTGTTCTTATACGTGTGGCTGTGGTGGTGGGAAACACTGGTTCAAAGAGTTTCCCACGCAATAAGAGGCTCTTTCTGGTTTTAGCTGGTGCCCTACGTCTGTTGTGTTTGGTTTGGGGAGCTGGAGAGCCCCCGGTGTCCACAGGATATAAAAATAAAAACAAAATTTTACTTTTTTTTAGTTTTTGATTGATATAGGGTTTCAAGAGTTTCATACGATGTGTTTGGTTTACATATTGGGCTTTGGTACACACCATGTCAGCAATAAGTGAAATTTAACTGTGCAAGCAAGAGACAGAATTGCCCATTCTGAGTGCCAGAAGGAAAAGACAGATACAGTCATTTACATGCACATTAGGGACAACACATATTGCAGGAAAGTTGGGTCCATACTGAAAGTGAGGTCTTAGAGGAAAGCAAGAAAACTACTTGAGGTCCATCAGAAAAGAACTCTTACTTCTTTGCAGAATTCCTTGTTAACTGGAAATGATTCCAGAGATACCCTGGAACTAAACCTCAGGGAGAAATAAATACTGCTAATTGACATTGCTTCAGTGAGGGGGGGCTGGAGGGGGATAGGAATGTAACAGGAATAAAGCTTTCTAGTGGAAAAACTGGAAAATGGTTAAAATTGTAAAGGAGTCACACCACTTAACACAGAGTGCAGAGACAGGCTTTCATTGTTTTTTCTATACCTTTGTTATTATTATGACTCCATTTATTCATCCTTTTTTGCATTTTGGCTTTAATAAACTACATACAGTAGAGTCCCGCTAATCCAAACCCCGCTAATCCGAAAATCCACCTAATCCGAACAGGACTAGGGAAAAAATAATTTTTATAAAATTTCTGAACTGGGAAAAGTAAAGAAAACAAGTTTTTTCAAGTTATGTCGTACGTTTAATGTACATTTAAGAAACTTATAATTTTTCAATTTCGCTGTCTAACTAAAAATCCAAAATAAAGCCTTACTTAAAATTGAAACAAGTTCGAATTTACTAACGTATGTAGAATCCATGTTCTGTACAGCATTTACACAAAACGTAAAAAGCAAACCATTATCTAAGAGATAAAGTCAGTGATCTTCTTCTGACGCAACAAACTAAAACGGCTTGAAGAAACAATGTTTTGCCAACACCGCATAAACATAACATCTGTTGGGGTTGCATCGGCGTGTTGCTCAACGTAGCGCAAAGCGAGATCAAGGGCACTGGCTGCGGCAGTGTGTGGAACAATATCAGTCGGCGCGTCCCCTTCCTCCTCACTGTCGTCTGCGTCAAGATCAGCTGACGTTCCCTGCACAGCTGCCACAATGTCCTCATCTGTGTATTCTTGGAACAAGGCACGATCCATCCAAGCTTTCTTTTGATTTCTGTAAAAAACAGGGAGAGAGTTCATGTTCATGTTCTTAAAACAGCGTGGTTTTGCCGATTTGCCGATAACCATCAGTGGAAGCTTATTTGTGGCAGAAGCATTGCTGCAGGCCAACACAGTTAGGCGCTGTTTATCCATTTTAAACCCTGGTGCAGATCGTTCCTCTTGTGATGCAAGACTTTTGGTAGGCAATGCTTTAAAGTTAAGTCCTGTCTCATCTGCGTTGTAAACTTGCTGGGGCGAGTAGGAAGAAATGATGCATTTGAACTCCTCAAGGTATTCAACAGCTGCTTCGTTGTCTGCTGGCAATTTCTCCCCAGTTATTGTAAGCTGCCTGATTCCGTGTCTTTTCTTCCATCGGTCTAAGAAACCACAACTAGCCGTAAATGATATGTCACCGTCCATGAGCTTGTTCAATTGAAGCGCCTTTTCTTGAATTAGAGGGCCAGTGATAATGATTCCTTTCTGTCTTTCTTGTGTAAACCATAAGAAAAGTGCTTCGTCCAATTTTTCATAAGAAGACACTGTCGTCTTGCTACGTTTTTCAATCGTTTTTTCACTTGCGGTAGTGCAAAACTGCTCAATTTTACCTCTGTTCTTTTTCCAATCGGAAATTGTTGCTTTCCCGACACCAAATTCCTTCGATAACTGAGTGGCACTTTTACCTTTGTCAAGTCTTTTCAACACTTCCAGTTTTTCTTTTAATGTACACGAGTTATGTTTACGTTTGCTTGCCATGATGATTAACAGCAGGGACAAGCACAGAATGTAAAGAAACCACACTACACACCACTCACAAGGACTCAAAAAACACAGGGCAAGTGCGCGCACACGAACAATAACATTGCACAAAACACATCACTCAGCAGTAGCAGGTGGCACACTGACTCAGTGACTCATAGTTTGGGAACGAAAATCAAGAGGAATGCGTAGGTCTAGGCGGGGGGTCTAGGTCACTGCCCTACCGCTACTACTCACGTACCGCCCGTCATATCAATTTTACCTCCGATCACAGTCACACTACAGTGCAGTTTAAATTGCAGTGTACTAGAATACGTAATTTCTTACCTTTAATTCTTGACACATCAGACGCTTAATACGCCTCATAAAGTCAATATATGGCATTATATGACAAAACTCCGCCTAATCCGAATTTTCGCTAATCCGAACAGGGTTCGGTCCCGATTAGTTCGGATTAGCGGGACTCTACTGTATATGATATTTTGAACATATTTCTTTGGTTTGTAAATATTGTGAAATTACACCTCCTATGTAAGTATGAAGTAAGAGTCAAAAGTTATGAAAACTAGCATCCAGACTCATAGAGACTTTAGAATTATTCTAAAAATTAGCTTTATTTCCTAGCTTCGCCCAGAAAATTTCATAAGAAAATGGGTGTCAGTTATAGTGCTGCTGGTTAATCAAGTAAATCAGAAGTACTACAGCATGTAACTAAATAAATGCTTTTCTGTATACAGTATTTGTAAGTTTTTTTTTTTTTTTTTTTTTAACAAGGAGTTATTATTTACATTATTAGCAGGCAGTATGATGTAATGGTTAACATACTGAACTTCAATTACTGAGTTTTTGGGTGCAGATCCTACTACTGATATTGTGTAACCATAAGCAAGTTACTTCAATTGCCTGTGCTGAAATTGGAAAAAATAAAATAAAACCAATTGTATCTCAAATACTGAAAGCTGTATTATATAAAGCCTTCAGGCAATAAAATTATTAGGCCACTGGAGCTGCTTTCTCTTGAACACGCTATACACAATTGTACTTGAGGAAAACTTTCCTGTATTAGACCAAATCCTGCTTTTCCAAGTGACTTCACTTTTCTTAATGGTCATTGCAAAACACAAATTTACAGGAATTTTTGAATTGAAAAAGGTAATCCGTAATAATAATCTGAATAAATACTATTATCTTTATTGGACATTTATGACTTTCATTTGTTTATGCAATTTACTCAAGTACAGTATTTCATGTTTTTTATTCAGTTATATGTAGTTCTCCTTTAAAGTCCACAGATGTGAATGTTCATTGTTAGGTTTGGGCTTCTGAGATTTATAAAGAGACAGCCAGGACGGAACTGGGCAAAGAGACTTTTAATCTGAAACTTAAAGAAACAGTATTGGAGCTTTATTCAAATACACAGCAACCTTGATAATTTACTAGTTGTTTTGCTACAGTGGCAGTTCCTTCAGATTAAAATAACTTGAAGATCCCCTCCTTGGAAGCGTTCATTTAAAGGGAGACAGGAGCAGAGCTGCAGGTAGTCTGCACAGTACAGAGAAGTTCTTATGAAAAAGTGTTCCTTTCCTATCTGCCTACTGTTTGAAGTCTGCGTTCTCTGTGCCTAGGCGTTCTAACCATTACTCTTTGCTTCTTCCTTGAGCTTAACTGAAATATCTCTTCCAATTTACATGATCATGTCTCATTTTTTCCTCTCTAGGACATTTCACCATCTTCAGTCATTCATCCACCCTGTTGGTTAGTGGTGTTGTTCACGTGGTCCATTAATAATTTTTTCTGCATCCTTCATGTTTATAAAGCCTGCTCTCAGTGTAATACAGAGCATGTAAGATAGCATAAAATTAATAAATAATGACAAAAAAAATTATTTTTTCTGCAACCTCAACAAATTCAATCAAATAAGTCCATGCATTTTTGCATTTCTCAAAAAATGAAAAATTGCCAGACAGGTACTACTAGTACTACATTTGCAAGGTAAAAACAAAAACAGAAGCTTGTTATATTCAGCAGATTTGCTCAGATTCAAGTTTTCACTCATACTTTCAGCTGTTAGCCTTTATTTGAGATATTACTTGTATGAGATTTACTTGTTTACCTTTCTTTGGCTTGTTACTTGTATGGTATCTGAAATACAGTGTATGTGCACATTCTTTCATAAGACCACCATCACTTTTACGTCCTTCTTGGCTTTGTTGTGGTGAGAAGTGTGGAAAGCCTGGGAGAAGTTGGGGCCAAACCACACAACATCTTCACCTCTAACTCTGGTTTGGTGTAATAAAAGGCCTTTGGAGATGCCCTATGAAAAATGATTGAGTTATTAGGGACAGAGATACATCTCCCCAGAAAAATAAAATAAAAAAACATTTATCTGTCATACACGGTCGGAAAGGGTAGCTGAAAAGGTTGCTAGAACACTCACAAGCTGATTTTTTTTTTTGTTTTTTTTTTTCCTGCTGTCTTGTACATATTTTCTCATTAATCCATATGACATTGTTGAACTCTTCAGCATTTCATTCTTCCTAGGGCAGTCAGGGGCAATTATGAGTTGGCACACCACACCACCCAGCAAACAGTATGGCAACAGATATCCTCTCAGCAAAACTGTCTGGGTGGTTTATGTTATTTATTTTCTCCCTTGCATCGCCTGCCTCACCTAATATTTGGCGTTTCTGCTATAATTTGAGCACGGTGAAGTTTTTTTCTGTTAAAAGCAAATATAACTCAAAATATCACTATGGGGTTCAATGGATGGGGGGTATGGGGTGGTGTTTAGGGAGAATACTGCATAAGTGATGGCCTTTTAAAAGGTTCCAGAAGTCCGTGGCATTTCCCTAGTACAAACACTATATAATACTGACTGACTGACTGACATTTTCTTTATTTTATACAATGTCTGGGGATTTCCACCTAAAAAATGCATCACATGAAAGAAAAGAATAAGAGTTTACAGGATCACACACTGAAAGACCAGGCAGATTATGAGATTAGTTCAGTGATTCAAGTGTGATCCGTTAACCTGCAACCTTGTGCTTTTAAGTCCTACTTCAGGCCATTGCTACTTGCCAAGAACTGCAAATCACAACCACATCCAACCCTGTTCCATTCATTCTCTGCATCTACTGCATGGCTTTCTTTTGGTCTTTAATCCTATCCTGGCATTCCTCATGCAGCTCTATTACTAACAATTCTGAATGCAAAATCCCGTCAGCAATGCCATTTCTTTAGGCTTTAAACTGTATCAACACTCTTTCAGCAAAATATATTCTTTGCTTATTTACTTAATTTGAATATAATTTGTATATACAATATTTTTATATTATGCTCATTCACTTCATGATCTACTCCTATTGAAACAGAATAGTATACTGTACTGTATATAGAAAGAAGACTGATTAACACATAAGGTTCAGCAACTTTGTTATTTATATTTCTGTCACATTTTGATTCCCTTGTAACTCTGTCATCCATACCCTAAAACATCTGTCAGAGAACTGAAGACATATTTGTCCCTCACCCTCTTTTTCTGTCTCTTGCAGCATGAACCCATTCTATTTTTATGCAACAGCCTTTTAAGGAAATTTAATTTATATACCACAGAGCTAAACCTCTGCTAGAAATTAGTCAGACATTCTGCCTCTGCTGTCCATTTTTCACAAGTTGTCAGTCATTCTGCCTTATAATCAGCTCAGATAGTCCACTTTGTTCTTTTGGGGATATTTTTCTGAGATTTCCTTTCCCTTATGTGGTTTGGGAGAACAGATGAAAAATGAATCACCTACAATTTCAGATATTAGATTCTCATGTTGTTAAGTCTGGTATTTACATAATGATGCTGAAACTTTTTTGATTGATCTAATATAATGCCTTTAGTATCGATCTTTATTTATATCTATTGTAGTTTGTTACACACTGCAACACAAACCTATTAATGTACTTGCTTGTGGCACAACATTCATTTTTTTACCTTCATCAGATGAGTGTGCCACCTGTCTAAGGTAGCTATATAATTGCTCCATGGTCATGTATGTTACTCATCCATTACTTTGTAAAACTAGTAATCATGTCTGTCACTGGTAACCAGAGACCTTAGCAGGGTTAACTGGGGAGATATTGTCCTTGCTGTGTTAGTTAAATGATTTTGAAGCACAGGAGATATAAGCTTGATTGATTGTCTTAGATGCCTTGAACTTGATGGGGAGGCTCAGCACCTGCTGTCATCATCCATTACCATTGCCTTAACCAAAGCCTCCAGCTGTGTCTTGAGAATGCTTCGAGAGCCTTCCATGGAGCTACTGCAAATGAAACAACAAGAGCACTTTCTTGGCTTTTTACAAATCACATTTTTTCAAACTACACGAAAATTTCTCTCTTCAGTAGGTGATATGCAGGTGTTTGTTTTTTTGCTTTGTTTTTATTTCAAGACAATGTCATAACTGTGCTATTCTTTTTGCCTAGCTACCATTACAAATATAAATGTATTTCTAGGACTGAAGAGAGATTTTTGGGGTCATTAGGAAACAAATTTTTCCACGCCGTATGTCTACAATAAATTAACAAAATTTCAAACTATGTTTCAAATTAACACAGATGCAATAAATAATCCACACAGGACTTGACTGTACAACATTTATTTTTTACACAGCAATCTTTTTAGTAGGCTAGGTCAGAACACTGTTTACAATACTTTTGTCAAACAATTTGTCTTTGACAATGTGATTTGCTTTTGACACAAGTCTAGGTATTGCACTTTCAACACAGCAACAATCTTCAAACTGTCTGCCTGCAATGCCATGTGAAACTTTCTTAATGTTTCAATTGGTAATGTGTGAATTGCATGTGAGCAGCACCTGTGGATTCTGATCAATTCCAGACATCTGTCCATGATTAAATGAGGTTCTCAGAGGCTTAAGCCTGTGCCATTCTCATTTCTGAGATCAAGCCAGGAATAAAACCTGGGCTGGACTGGGCATCAGTCCATCACAGGACACACATATGGAAAATCCACACAAATTATAACAGACCAATTTACAGCTGCCAGCTAATCTAAGGAGTGAAATGAGGAAATTTAACATTTCTTTTCACTGCTATGCTAATGATACTCAGGTTTATATTCCTGTCTGCAACTCTGCAACAAAACAACTCCACAGCTGTCTGTCTGAACTAAGATCCTGGATGGCTAATAATTTTCTTGATCTAAATCAAAATAAAACAGAGGTGCTTATAGTGTCGGTCCAACAGCTAAAGCCCAAATTGGTCTTGGACTTTTCGGCTCTTTCTCTGTCTTTTCCAAACCTCAAGTCCGCAATCTTGGTGTTACCTTTGATAGTAACCTCTCTTTTGAGAAACAAGTAAATTCTGTAGTCAACAGTTGCTTTTTCCAACTTCGTCTATTAGGTAAGATAAAGCCTTTTTTATCTTCTAGGGATCTTGAGAAAGCTACTCATGTTTTTTTAAAGTATGACTCTGTTTCTCCTATTTCAGCTTCTTTACACTGGCTGCCTGTCAGTTTTCGAATTGATTTTAAAATCTTGCAGCTAGTTTTTAAATTTTTACATGGGCTTGCTCTTGCCTATTTATCTGAATTGTGTATTTTACACCAGCCATCCAGAGTGCTTAGATCTTCTGGTCAGTTGTCTATTGTTGTCCCTCGTACCAAGTGTAAAACCAAGGTGGACAGAGCCTTTGCAGCTGCTGCACCTCGCTTGTGGAACTATTTACCTCATCATATAAAGGAGTCATCTACAATTGAACTGATCAAAACAAGATTAAAAACTCATTTCTATTCACTTGCATTCTGTGACCTTCAGTAATACTGATGGTTTCCTCTTTGTGATTATATACCATTATTTCTATTTATTATGTACAGTAATCCCTCGCTATATCGTGCTTCGACTTTCGCGGCTTCACTCTATCGCGGATTTTAAATTTAAGCATATCTAAATATATATCACGGATTTTTCGCTGGTTCGCGGATTTCTGCGGACAATCAGTGTTGCCAACTCGTCAGTAAGGAAAGTAGCTATTGGCTGTCGTAGAAATCGCTAGAAGTCGCTAGATGACGTCATCACGTAATTTGCATAAGGCACGCTGCACATGCAAGTTATTTGCAAATTCAGAAACCGAAAGTAACTTGCAATACAGGCAGTATGTCCGTGTATTATCTCCAATAAAAGGCTTCAACCATCCTTTGAATTCAGGATTTGATTCCCACTCCTTTCTGAATTTCTGAGAGTATAGTTTTGACTGAGACATGATGAACTAGCGAGCTATATGTTTATGCTAAAGTCACAGAGAAGCACACACACAGTGGATGAGGTAAGTAATGAGGCTGTTTGAGTCAAATGCAGCAATTTATTCTTGTGCAGCAATTTATTTTAGACAAAGAACATTTTTTAATATGCATCGGAACAGGATATTTTTAATTTACATCCCGCTTACAAGCCAGGGCGGGATCACTTAACGGCCGATTCGCGCATGGGCAATTCATTTGCAGTCGAGACTCGTAGGAGTGAGCATCTCCTGCTGTAACTGCAGCTGGGGGGGGACTCCTACGAGAGGACGGGCCTGTCTGTGAGTGCTTTGGGACGGGGGAGGGGCCGGCAGCGGCAGCTGCTGTGGCAAGTTGAGAAGAGTCAGTACAGACACATCAGAGTCTCCAAAAGTCTCCAGTAACACAAGAAAAAGTCGCCAGATTTGTCGCTAGTCGCTTTTTAAAAAAATTGTCGCTAGAGGGATTTGAAAAGTCGCTAAGTTGGCAACACTGCGGACAATGGGTCTTTTAATTTATGGTACATGCTTCCTCAGTTTGTTTGCCCAGTTGATTTCATACAAGGGACGCTATTGGCGGATGGCTTAGAAGCTACCCAATCAGAGCATGTATTACATATTAACTAAAAGTCCTCAATGCTATAAGATATGCTTCCCGCGCGGTGCTTGATTGTTTGCTTGTCTCTGCCTCTATCTCTCTGACATTCTCTGCGCCTGACGAAGGGGGTGTGAGCAGAGGTGCTGTTTGCACAGAAGCTGTTTGCCTGGACGCACCTCTAAGAAATGCCGCTTTATCGGGTGCTTCCAAAAGCACACTTATTGATTTTTTGATTGTTTGCTTTAATCTCTCTCTCTCTCTCTCTCTCTCTCTCTCTCTGACGTTCTCTGCACCTGACGGAGGAGATGTGAGCAGAGGGGCTGTTTGCACAGAGGCTGTTTACTTAGAAGATAAAGATACGGATGCTCCTCTAAAAAATGCTGCTTTATCGCGGTGGGACATACTTAAAAGCACAGTAGCACGTATTGATTTTTTGATTGTTTGCTTTTCTTTGCGAGCGCTCTCTCTCTCTCTGAAATTCTCTGCTCCTGAAGAGAAGATATGTTTGCATTCTTTTAATTGTGAGAAAGAACTGTCATCTCTGTCTTGTCATGGAGCACAGTTTAAACTTTTGACTAAAGGGTGTTATTTCATGTCTAGAGGGCTCTAATAATGTTAACAGTGTGGGAGAGTTTATAAGGGCTTAAAATATATAAAAATAACCATACAAACATATGGTTTCTACTTCGCGGATTTTCATCTATCGCGGGTGGTTCTGGAACGCAACCCCCGCGATCGAGGAGGGATTACTGTATCTTATTTTATGTTCATATATTTTATTTCTATTTATGTTTTTATGTTAATTGTTTTGTTTTTCATTTACTCTAATATTGTAAAGCACTTTCGCCACAGCATTACTATGTTGTTTTAAATGTGCTATATAAATAAATTGACATTGACATTGAGTGTACCTTAATGGTGGTGTAGAGTTGTGCTTTAGCCCTGTAACTATAAAGTGTCTTGACATTGATTTCAACATAGAAAGATGCCATTTAAAAATTAAAGTTGTGTGTATGTTAACATGCCTCTGCTGCAAATGTAAAAAATACAATTAACAATTGTATTATTGCTTTGTTCTCATTAAGCAACCTTGGGATGGTATTCACAATTAACATGCTATACGAAAAGGAAAACGTGTTTGTCCCCTTTTCCTCTGTTACAGTATTGGAATAGTATTTATAATACATATGGTACATTAAAAATGGCATCGGTTTGACCTCCCTAAATTCCTTTCCTATACTCTAAAGGGTCTAGCATTCTAGGTTCAAATTCTAGGTCTGTGTGGAATTCACACGTCTCCCTGTATCTGCACAGGTTTTTTTCTGTAGGCGCCCTGTTTTATACACATATTTATTTAAATAAATTTTTGCACAGCATACAAGCTCAGAGGACTAAAGTATTATCTTATATATAAACGTCTACATGTGGAAGTGTGTGTGTGTCTGTCTGTCTGGCCTGGAAGTGAGAAGTGGAGTCGGGGTAAGGGCTTCACCTCCAAAGAAACAGAAACTCGCTTAGTCACTAATACATAAACAAGGCGAGCATGTCGGCAAAACAAAACCTCAGAAGAAACACAGAGTTGCTTAGCCACTAATGCACAAGCGATGCAAGCATGTTGGCAAAACAAAACCTCCTAGGAGAGAGATACCGGAGTAGTTCCTTTCAAATACCTGACATCTCTACATTTCAATTTTTTTTCTGACGATTTCAATATTTTCTAGGACACATGGCTTTTTACAGCATGGGCTTTCACAGCTAGTTAAGTATAATGCATTAACAGTCAATTACCCACATACATTGAATGAAACAGTGAAAGAGTATCTCAATGATTAATATAAACAATTCAATATTATTTTATATACAGGCATTTAGCAACAGAACAAAATAGAACATAAACTTCACTCAGTAGTATTGGGGTCAATGGTTGTTAATACAGACAAAGTTATACCAAGTTACAATTCTGATGACCAAGGTCAGCTGGCCCACATATCATAAGGACATGTACCAACTTTCACTAACCAGCCATGTATAATTATTATGTCCTTTTTAAATGAGCTACCCTTATCACTTTTACAATTTAAATAAACTATTGACATGTTATTTTTAATTTTTTAGTAAAAAAATAAGACTGTACGGTTATAGTTCAATTCAAATACTGTAATCCTTTTTACTCAAATGAATAAAGTCCCTTAAAATACTTTTTCTCAACTAAAATAAATATGTGCACAAAACATTGTGAGAGATGGCCGGCAGCTTATCCCAGCCAACACATCCAGGCCGCTAGATGGAGTCCTCCCTGCAGCATGGAGGTGCCCCGAATTCCTGCAGGGCATCGTGGGAGATGGAGTTCTACTTCACAGCCCGGCTGGATGCCTTGCGTGCCATCGGGTGACGCTGCAGGGAGACACAGGGATTTCTATTTTCCCTATAGCCCGAAAGTACTCCCAAGTCACGGAGACAGAAGAACTGAAGTACTTCCAGGCTAAAGAAAAATATAAGTCTTCATCTGACTGGGTCCGGACTATATAAAGGATTATAGCAAACACAGCAGGAGAGCAGAAGATGGTTGGTAGAGTGACAGAGCTGCTGGGAGGAGAGGAGGATTGATTTAGTGTATTTGATTATTGATTTATTGTTTATGGTGGTGTTATTGGTGTCTACTGTGGCACAATATCAAAAAGAAGAAATTAAAATTATTTCTGATACTTTTACCTGGTGTGTGGACTTTTGTCTCTGGGGTTTAGAGGAGCGACAGTGACTACTAGTGTCACAGTGGAGTAGTTGGCAGGATTTTCTGGCTGTCTGGCAGAAAACCTGAGGAAAAAATATTCTGTGTATACAACCCGCAAGACAGCGTCACGACACACAGGAACCCGCCAAACCCATTCACCAATCCATTATGGGGAAGAAAAAGACGAAGCAGACCGGAAACACAAGGGGAAGTGAAGCGATCAACATTGCCTGCGTTCAGAACGAGATAAGAAGTGGCTACGTGTATCGGGAGGAAGTTCCGCATGATGGCGTCCACAACGAGGTATGTGCCAGGGAAGGGATGGAGAACATTTTCAAAGTAATACACTTTGTCCCGTGCTCATACCTCGTAGAAGAAGATCATCCGGAAATTCTGTGGGAGGCAAAAGATATTCCCGAAGATGGTAGTGCGCTTTCCACAACTTGTTTAAGCGCTGAAGACTTCCGCCAACAGTTTGCCGGCAAGACACACGTGACCTGCCCCGAGGAATTGTGGGAAGGAGAACGTCCATGTCCTGCTGCGTCTTACTTTGCCCAAAAACTGATGGACCTGACTTTGCAAAGGAGAAGGGAGAGACGAGCGAGGCATCGCTCACCCCACATAAAGGTAAGGAGATCCGGGACATGACTGATCGATCCACCGCTAAATTAAAACAGGCAGAACACAGTCGGCCATTAGCTGCATTCCGGAACTCCAATTCCCAACCGCCATTGCGAAACCCAACCGAGCATGAGCCAGATACAGGCGTACTCACTGGCCACGGCTGGGAGGTAGGGCTGATGATGGCTCGAGCCTACCTCCGGCCGATTCAACTAATAATATGGACGTGTGGGAGCTGGAAAACTACTCCAGCCCGTACATAGTTTCTTTCAGATAGCGATTTCAATTAAGAAGATTGTGGAAGAACTGGGAGCAGTGGCCGAAGCGCCTTTAAGACGGGTGGAAGAATACCTGTGGCGATTTGGTCAGGAGTTTCCCGAAATGGTTAATTCAGTGGTACTGGTAAGTGTTACCAGTACCGTAAATGAAAAAGGGTGCGCAGAGTGAAACGGGCCCGAAATTAATCAGTAGTGGGTGTCAAGTAACCTCGAGCCCTACAAAAGAGAAGGGAATGATGACCGAGTGTCCGGTGGAAGGATCAAACGAGCCGGAGCAGTGGGATAGTGCTGCCTCCCGGAGCGAGGTGATCCTGAAGACATCGGCACCGGTCATTCATAAAACAAAAGAGGTCCAAACAGCAAAGGGTCTCTCTCTTACGCATAGAGAGACCCGGACTGTGAGGAAAGCCTCAGATTAAAAAGGAGATCCCAGAAGAGAAACAGGGGTCTCCTGATAATATAGAGCATGGAGCTGTGAGCTCATGTGTGGCTGATGGCCCATCCTTAACTGCTAAAGGGGCAAAGCCAGCGTTTCCATCCTGTTTGCAGTCTCGCAGGGGGAGACTATTGGGAGGTAGGCGGCTGTGCTATGAATGCCGCCGGCCAAGCCATGTATAGAGAAATTGTCCACGGAGAACCGGGAAGGAATTTAAAACAAGTCATATGTACAATGCCTCCCCACGGTTCTCCTGTGGTTGCTTTTCAGGGCAAAGCCACGGTCCAGCCACAGCCAATGGCACCTCCTGGAGGAAGATGACCCTCGCGGTGCTGGACGCTGCGCCCCACTGCGCTTCGCTAAGAGTGGGGAACTGTGAGAGATGGCCGGCAGCTTATCCTGGCCAACACATCCAGGCCACTAGATGGAGTTCTCCCTGCAGCATGGAGGTGTCCCAGATTCCCGCAGGGCATCTTGGGAGATGGAGTTCTACTTCACAGCCCTGCTGGGTGTCGTGGGTGCCATCGGGCGACGCTGCAGGTGCTATCTCTTGCTGTTTTGTTTTTATACTGTATAATCTGTTTTGTTTATATACTATATATATATATATATATATATATATATATATATATATATATATATATATATATTTATATATATTAGTTTCAGTTTTAGTAATTATCTTATGGTTAAAGTGATATTATTGAGTTTTGTCTCACAATCAGACAGAACTGTAGACTTAATGGGTTTGGATATAATATTTGTGTAATGCTAGTAGAAGCTTAGAGAAGCGCCCTATTAAAAACAAGCAAAAACCAAACTAGATACTGAATATGAATACTTTTATAAGATGCTAATATTTTTGATTATTCTATGCTGATCAAACTGCACTTTTGCAATATAAAATATCAATCTAAATTTAACTCTAATAAAGCATACAACAAAAGACTAAAATAGCCTAATATAGCAAAAATGAAAAGGAGAGAAATACTTTTTTCTCCTTTTCACAATTTACTTTTCTACATTACCTCCATAACATTTACTTTTGCAGAACATGGCATGTTAAATTTGAGATTGGGAGAAAGAGCACATTTTCTGAAGTAGGGCATATCACATTACCTTGTAGGCACGCCAGTTTCAATAAACCAGTTAACTTGGAATCCTCACGTTTTTAAAATTTTGACTGAGTTTGTTCCTTAAACTGCTCACTGTAACTTACTGCACAGTTATTTTATACTTTTTACTGTTTCAGATTTCATTTTTTAACTTAATTTTAATTTAGTTTAACTTCCATCCATCCATTATCCAATCCACTACATCCTACCCACAGGGTCACAGGGGTCTGCTGGAGACAATCCCAGCCAACACAGGGCGCAAGGCAGGAAACAAACCCCAGGCAGGGCACACACACACTAGAGGCAATTCAGGCAATGCACCTAACGTGCATGTCTTTGGACTGTCGGAGGAAACCGGAGCACCTAGAGGAAACCCACGCAGATACGGGGAGAACATGCAAACTCCACGATGGGAGGACCCGGGACGCAAACCCGGGTCTCTTAACTACAGGGCAGCAGCGCTACCCACTGCGCCACCGTGCCGCCCATCTAGTTTATCTTGATATAGTTAATTTTATAATTTATTCTATTGTGTTTTTGTTCTGCAAAATCTTGGAGTAGACCAGCTTTTCATTTCACTGCATGTTGTACCTGTATAACTGTATGTGTGATGAATAAATTCTTGAATCTTCCTGCTCTTGAAAAACATGATGTTAATGGTTGTTTTTTCCACTATTTGGAATTAGACTTGTGCTGTGATTGTTGCCACATTTCAATCTTTCAAGTTATTGTGATGGGTTTGCAGGTGAATTTTTAGGTTTGTGTGCTTTATTTCATTAAACTGTACCGTGCACAACGTAACCAAGTCTAAGACAATGTACTTAAAATTGCCACTTTGTTGTTTTCTACCATTTATGTCTCTAAAGCCATCTCAGTCAGAGAAAGTCAATCAGTCAGTCATTATCCAACCCGCTATATTCTAACACAGGGTCACGGGGGTCTGCTGGAGCCAATCCCAGCGAGCACGGGGCATACGGCAGGAACAAATCCCGGGCAGGGTGCCAGCCCACCGCAGGTCAGAGAAAGTTTACATAAACAATTTTGCTACCTGCAGCCTTGAAAAGTTACAAAAAAAAAATCAGGAAACTGAATCTACTGTGTTCTGACAGAAACAACACTGAATATCAATGAATACTAAGTGGGGACTTAGGGAAGTAGGTTGCCTTTGGATTTGAAACACTGTTTAGAACACCACCTACCTCTACTGAGGGAAACACAAGAAACACAAGCATGTAGTGTCAAGGTTTAGGAGTAGCTGAGATCTGAAGCCAATGCACAAGGACAGCGAGAAGTCCATACGTAGAGAATGAGATGCAGTTCCCAGTCTAACTGTATCCTTTGATTAAGGATGTGGCCCATATGTGTTTTTAAGAAAGCAATCTGTAAACAATTATATCATTCAGTGGGTGTATAAATAAGGTAAGTGCTTTCTGGATGAATGGCACTATATAAAAACACAAACATGATAGATCACCTCTGTATTACTGTATTAAAGTAAATGTAAAAATGTATGTCATGCAAACAATTGTGCTATAGAATTGCACTTTTAAATCATTCACTAGTGAAAAGAGGTATATAAAACAAAAGTATGCTTCCTAGAATGTTTCAAAGATTTTTTATAACTATTTTTTAATACTCCACTGATAAATTCTACTCTTAATGACTGTCAGGTGCTCTTTGCAGCTGATGTTTTTTGCTAGCATCATCAATGTTCAGGAGAAAGGACAATGAGTATTTCAACTGAGTTGGGACTAACTGTCCTTTTAAAAAATGGATAAAGCATCCAAAAAAAGTTTGGAAGTTTCATTGTTTTGTTTTCATTTTGAAAACAAACTAACATTTTAGCATTGACAAAAGGAACTGCAGTGCTTGTATCCCATTCTGCTATTTACCTAGAATATACAGGTAGTAGACAGATGAACTATAAACATTAAAAATAACATATAAAAGACTAGGGCAAAATTAATTAAAAAAGACCCTTGATTGTTTTAAAAAATCCTCAACTTTCATTTCAATACTACTGCATGTTTTTCCTCTTCTTGAGTTCCAGCTGGCTAAAATATTGCATGGTTTTTTGTTTGATTACAGCAACACATTTACTCAGACTAATCCTTGGCATTGTCTTGCATGTACTTCCTCAATGTAGTTGATTATTTTCATATTACAGCAAGTCACTGATGTACATTTAGTTTACAATTATGACCAACTTTTAGATTTGACAAGGACTTTGGAATTACTGACAGAGTAAATATATGATTTAGATTTCCAAACAAGGAACAAACATGGACACAGACTCTTTCAGAAAATCTTTAGAAGGAGGAAGTTTACTTATTAGACATGCTGGCAAATGACCAGTTATTGGACAGCAGTTTTCTTGATCTGTATTGCTGGATCAAATTATAACATGATTGGAGAGACTAGTCTGATTCATTGACACAAAAACTGAAACGAAGGAGCCAAAACATGTCAATAAAATGCCCTAAGTTGAAAAATGACAATACTTTTCTTCTGGTTGTCAGAAGAAAAGTGTGGCAGTCAACAGTCTCTGAATTCTTGACAAATATTGTGGCCGGGAGAGTCTAAGTGGTTTTTCCAGATGTGGGTGTAGTCATTTTTTTGTCAGGTGGCAGCTGGTAATCAACATAACAGAGAGCAGCCAATAGTGTTCACTATCATCTTGAAATGACACTTTTATGCAGATCATAGAAAGAAGTTTTAATGTTGACTGGTAGTGTCGAGTGTAGCATCCTGCAGTGTTTGCATACTGTGTGGTGACACCACACACTGTGGGTGGAACCTGGCTGCAGACAGCTGAATGAATAGTTATTGCATTTTCTGCATAACATATGGATAACATCCAAGTTCTAGGCAAACTATTTTTGAGGACTCACTTGTTCCCATTGTTGTGGAAATGTATTTGGAATAATCTGCTGAAGGACAATTTGTTTGATACAATACATAAACATGTAATCAACATTTGCCTTTACTACTGCCGTGGCTCTCCTGTCACTTACGATCAAATCCTGGCCTTTGTATTCACAGACCTGTTGAGTAAAAGATGTATAAGTGATCTGATTGGTGGAACAGAAGAGGAACACCTTTATTCAGGAATGTTAGAACCACTGTAGTCAATGAAGGTGGTATTGTTTATACAATGTAACATACTTGAATGCATTGTTAAATGCTATAGCAGTTAAATAAGGAAAGCTGAAAGACACCTGATAATACTATAGACATTGAATTCCATCACATTTCATGGCAGTAAATGATTATTGCTCACTATAACCCTGATAAATTAAAGGTTTGTTTTTTTATATTTAACTGGCACCTCTCTTGATGAAATGAAACATGTATACATAACTAAATGTAATATGCAAGAAATATTTTTAATAGTTTAAAAGATTTTTTCACTTATCTATAGTACATATTTCAGAATAATTACAGCCCCTTCCAAAAGTGTCAAAAAGCAGGTATCTGTAATGTGCATAGAAAAGCAAATACACCCCTTGAAAATAAGAAAGTGTGTATTATTCTCAGCTCACTGCTCAAGCATGTGATACAACAGCAACAAAAATAAGATTCAGAATCACATTTTATAATCTTAACCCTAATCAACATGTGTCTTGAACAGCTATTGGCACTCTGACCAATTGCTATCCACTAACACCCTAGCTAGAATATTTTGAATTAGGCATTGCATATTGCACACATATATAAACCATGTATTGTTTTCTATTCCATAAGCTATATATTAGGGCGGCACGGTGGCGCAGTGGGTAGCGCTGCTGCCTCGCAGCTGGGTCCTCCCTGCATGGAGCTTGCATGTTCTCCCCGTGTCTGCGTGGGTTTCCTCCGGGTACTCTGGTTTCATCCTACAGTCCAAAGACATGCAGGTTAGGTGCATTGGCAATTCCAAATTGTCCCTAGTGTGTGCTTGGTGTGTGGGTGTGTGTGTGTGTGCCCTGTGGTGGGCTGGCGCCCTGCCCGGTGTTTGTTTCCTGCCTTGCACCCTGTGTTGGCTGGAATTGGCTTCCGTGACCCTGTAGTTAGGATATAGCGGGTTGGATAATGGATGGATGGAAGCTATATAGTAAATGCAAAACTCCATGCTCTCCTTTTATTTAATCTTGCCTACTCAGGGGTGCAGAATTCCAACACCCGACTCATCCGACATGGGTAAATTGACCGTCGGACAAACGTGTTTTCTGGTTTCAGTTGTCCACGGACAAATGCAATTTTCTGGAGATAAAAGAATTATACGTGCTGTGCAGGGCACATTTTTACCACTACTTTCAAATTTTAAACATTTGGATATGTACTTTGTGCGGAAACAGTCTACTTAGGCATGTTCTTCATGTCTCAAATTGATCTTCAATATTGTTTACAATATGACAGCTGATTTTTTAAAGAGGAAGCACTCTTACGGTCTTACATACTGTAAGTATTTTACCCTACTATTTACACGCTTGGAGATGCAGTCATTTTTTTTTCATGCCGACATTACGATGTAATCTTATGATTTTTCATTATAATCGATAACTTTTATATATTATTGATAAAATTCATTGTTTCTACATAAAAATGCGGTCATTTTACTTACAATGCAAATGTTTTCACCACATAACAAAGCTTGTTAGGCAGTTAATCTTTCCTGAAATATGCGATTTCACGTAGGTTGTGATATATTGAGGAGTTAAGAAATTTATTGCGTGACAACATCAATTTTGATGAACTGTCTATAGATCGTTTTTGATTAGAGAATTTTTCATATGAAACAAGTTGGTTTCGCGCTGTCAGTTTATTAAAAATAAAGAAGAAAACATTCTAACGGTTTCCAAATGTTATGAAATATCTATAAAAATCTTCACTTAGATGCAATTATTTTTTCCCCAACAACATCGGTAATATTTACTTCTTTGGAAATGTACTATCTTGCGGAATTTTGAATACATCATTAGGAATTACCTGCGTAACCCATAATGCACTGCAGTAAGCACATTTTTCTCGCTATATGCGTGTTGCTGAAACTGACAAACATTTCTTGATTAAAACTGGCACAACAGACCCTGAAAAACCTGACAATGAGGGCAAGAAAAGAAAAACAAAAGCTGAAAGGGACCGTGAGTATGATAAAAAATGAAAACGGTCTTTTCAATCTCAATGGCTCAAAGAGTTTCCATGGGTAAATGCAGACGACACTGACTCCGTTTTTTGCCAAATTTGCCGTCAGTATCCACTTATTGCTGACAAAACATCCACATTATTTACCAGCAAGAAAGTCGACAGAAAAGACACACTACTGTCGCATCAGCTGTCTGTGAAACACATTGCCTGTATGTCAAAGCATGAGTCTAAAAGTAAAAAAAAAGTTGGTTCAATTGAAAAAGTGTTTTCTAAAG
Source organism: Polypterus bichir lapradei (assembly GCA_026402145.1). Classification (NCBI taxonomy): domain Eukaryota; kingdom Metazoa; phylum Chordata; class Cladistia; order Polypteriformes; family Polypteridae; genus Polypterus; species Polypterus bichir. Next base: position 317,371 of record JANRMT010062799.1, read on the forward strand.
TTGAATGCTCGGAGGTTGAGCGTTATGCTAGGCTGTTCAATACTGCTTACGCTGTTGCTAAGCACAACAGGCCATTTACTGACTTTCAATTTCTGTGTTCTGTGCAGGCAAAGAATGGTGTAAATTTAGGGAGTGACCATCGAGGCAGGGACGCCTGTGTTGAGTTTGTGTAGTCACTATCGTCTGTTTTGTTGAATCATGTCTCAATCCACATGAAACATGTCAGATTCTTTTCAATCATGAGTGACTCAAGCACCGGCTCATCAGTAATAGACCAAGAAGGTATACCATTGAAGTACGTTCATCCAGAAACGTTTGATCTCTACACAGCCATGGCTAGCATTGAGAATTTAGAAAATGCCAGAGCAGATGGTGTTGTTGCTGCCTTAAAAAATGGTTTGTCAAAATGTGGCATTGATATTAAAAACATTGGAGACAATGACCCAAAGCTTGTGTGCATTAATCTTGATGGTGCAGCAGTTAATCTTGGAACTAAAAATGGTGTTGCCAGAAAGCTCAGTGATTTTGTAAGTAACAAAGTTCTTGTTACACACTGTGTGGCACATAAACTGGAGTTAGTCTATGTCTTTTACAGCATCAAGTACACCTATCTGAAAAAGTTTGAAGACACCATTAAGCGCATCTGCAAGTTTTATTCTTTTTCACCAAAGAGACGAAGTGAGCTACAAAATCCTGCGTCAATTTTGAATGAAACCTTGCTTATGCATTCAGAAATAAAAGCCATCAGATGGGTATCATCAAAGTCCAGAGCACTGAAAGCTGTTAGTCAGGATGGAACAGATACTTTCCACATCAAACAAGGCAGATAAACTGGGGAAGGCTAAAGCCATCCTACATGACCTCAAGCAAGTAAAATTTATTAAGTATCTATATCTGATGATGGATGTACTTTCTGCTATTACAGCCACCTCAACTCTTTTCCAGAGCAAAGACTTGCTGACATTTGAAGTTAAGGAGGCCATTGACACCTTGTACACCAGATTGCATGCCATGACAAAGGAGCCAAGAGAAAACCTTGCAAAGTTTTATAACCTGTTTGACTAGGAGTCTAGTACATTTGATGGATACTTAAAGCTGTCTGGTGGTTTCAGAGATTTTTGTGAAGACAGAGATGTTCATGATCTCCTGGAAAGCATGGTTCAGTATATACTTACCAGATTCTCTGACCCTGATAAGCCTCCTAAGTCAGATATGAGGGTGTTTGATTTCAGAATCTAGCCGCACACTTTGCCTGAACTGAGCACTATGGAAACTATGAAATCAAGAACTTGTGTCAGCAGTATAGTGATTTGTTGACTGATGAGGAAGTTAAACATGCACTATCTGAATGGCAAGCACTTAAAGTGCAGATATCAATGCAACAGCAATACCATCCACTTGCTATCTATACCTCAGTTATGCAGAAGAAGTAAGAGTCTCTGAAGAATGTTAGTGTGTTGATCTCACTGTTTCTTACAGTTTCTCTTTCCACAGCTTCTTGTGAGAGATTATTTTCCAATATGAATTTAGTAAAGAGTTCTCTAAGAACCTGCCTGACTCAGGAAAACCCTAAAAACCAGATGTGCATTGTTGTTGATGGCAAACCTTTAGAAGAGTTTGACCCACTACCAGCTGTGGAATTCTGGCTGTCATCTGGCAACAGGCACATCACTCATAAAAAACCTGAAAAGTCATCAGCATCCACTTCTGCAGGACCATCAGTCCAGGAACCATGCAGCTCAGCTTAAACAGAAATGAACAGCATTCAGCCCATGCTGTCTAAGATGGTAAAGATTCTTGGGGGAGAAGATTTGCAAGACAAAAGCTGAACAACATATCAGAAAATGAATCAGGACAGTGTTCAATTGTGTAACTGTAATATATGAAACAGAACTAGTGTAGTTATAATGAAGGCATTGTTTATTAGTGAGTTAAAATGATAAGGGAATCTTTTACATAATGTTCTACAGCAAGGTAGCAAAATACTACTCCCTGAAAAAACTTTTTTCAGTTTTAAAATGGAAGGCAGTTTTGGTATCAATAGAAGAGATCAGAAAAAATAAACTATTTATTACTTTTGTTATTTGTTCATGAGCAAGTGAATTTAACTGGCGGACAAGTGGATTTTCTATGTTTACTTGACTGTGGACAAGTAGAAAACTTTGATTTCCACACCCCTGCTATTTGTTCAACAGACTGTGGCAAGGCTACACCATAAGAGAATGGTGGATCTAGTAACAAGAGGAAAAGCCATTGAAATTGCACATATGGAGTAAAGCAGAATCTCTAGTCTGCCAACTGTGCTCTAAGCAAGACACCAAGGAACACATCCTGAGCAGGGATCCAAAGGTCTTGCAGATAGTTGCCAGACCTATCAGTACAGGAATTATTACAGAGGATTGCTTTTGTTAGAGCATGCAAGCAGCCAAAAACCACAGGAAAAATATCTGTATGCTCTTTAGACTTTTAACAAGGGATTGGATATTTGCTGGTGGATCTCAAACAACAGCTGAAGTTTCCCAGCCATATTCCTGTCACTATCCTATGACCAGACATTGTTATCTTCTCTAACCACCAAGCAAACCATTAGAGCTGACAGTCCCATGGAAAGAACATCTGGAAGATGAGTAAGAGAGAAAGCTCACTAAATATGTAGAACTGGTCAGGAAACGTTAGCAAGATGGACGGAGAGCCAACCACCTCCCTGTGTAGATTGGCTACAGGGACTTTGCAGCCTGCTGCCTAATGAAGGCTCTCATTTTATAGGCATAGTAGAAGGTAGAAGCATCATGATTGTTATAGCTCAAGAGAGAAGAGAGATGGGGTCTAAATAGATAGTGTGCCAACTAAACCACAAGCTGAGGTTTCATTAACTCCGGCTCAGTCACCTGGATGAGAAAATATGATGCAGAAAGACCTGAAACAGCTGATTTTTCCAGGAATATTACTAATAATGTTTCCAGGAGCATCAGTAAATATATATAAATAGTATGTTGTTTGGAGAATTGTGATAAGTGGTCTATGACATTGTGCAGATTTTAAATAAATAACTATGCCTGAAAATGTGCAGGTTAGGAATCAGCATAGGTGTGTGCCTCATGGCACCACTTCACGGAGATTGTGGTGGCTTGGCGGATCGTGCACACGTATGCAAAAGCAAGCACATTGGTCAAACGTTGCATTCATGCCTCAGAGTGGGCGAAAGTTCGAACCTGCGCCCAATCTGGCTATATAGAGAGGAGCCTGCACAATAGGGGGAGAGAAGATCAGATCGGGATAGAAAAAAAGAAAGATGAGAGTGAAAGAGAACAGAGGTTAAAAGGAGATGAAAGAACTGGAAGGGAGACAGCAGTGACAGAGTCATGCTGAAGTGAACGGAGGCAGGTGGTTGAGTGTGAGCCTCAGGGATACAGAAGCCTGGGGCTGAAGAAGGATGTGATATGCGTTGTCTCCTACAATACCCAGGGACTGGCAGTGGTGTCTGTATGTGGCTCGGAGGAGCCAAGGCAAGAGGGACGGTTGACTACACCTGTTGGGAAGATATCTCCTCTGGCTGCAAGGGCCCAGGCAGGGTAAGCAGAGGAGACATCAGTTTTAGAGGAAAGAATTTGGGCTTGTGAATTATTTAAGGGAATGTCTCTGTGGGGTAGGGTGGTGGCGCAGTGGTAGTGCTGCTGCCTCGCAGTAAGGAGACCCAGGTTCACTTTCCGGGTCCTTACTGCGTGGAGTTTGCATGTTCTCCCTGTGTCTGCGTGGGTTTTCTCCCACAGTCCAAAGACATGCTGTTTAGGTGGATTGGCAATTCTAAATTGTCCCTAATGTGTGTTTGGGGTGTGTCTGTCCTGCGGTGGGCTGGCGCCCTGCCCAGGATTTGTTCCTACCTTGTGCCCTGGGATTGGCTCCAGCAGACCCCTGTGACTCTGTGTTCGGATTCAGTGGGTTGGAAAATGGATGGAAGGATGTCTCTGTGATTTTTAACCCTGTTTATAATGGAATTTTTATTTGATGGATTTTTAATCTCCACTGTTTCACTGTCTTAATGGATTATTTATTGAAGGAATTTTGAATCACTGCACTACCTTCACTTGGTTTGTGACTGATTTTAAATAAAAGTACTTAACACTTTTTAACCTACCCCTTGTTTCATGTACTGTATGTGTCTTCATTTGACCAGCTTATCTCTGTTATGATCATCGATGGTGGCAGGTTAAAGTGACTCCCAAATTGAAGCAAGAGCATGAAGCTAACCCGCACTGTCACAAGAATCTATACTAATAAACGGCAAAGCCCTCACTGACTCACTCACTCACTCACTCACTGACTGACTGACTGACTGACTCATCACTAATTCTCCAACTTCCTGTGTAGGTAGAAGGCTGAAATTTGGCAGGTTTATTCCTTACAGCTTCCTTACAAAAGTTGGGCAGGTTTCATTTCGAAATTCTACGCGTAATGGTCATAACTGGAAGTTGTTTTTCTCCAATTACTGTAATGGAGTTCAGCTGGAGGGGCGGAGTTTCGTATAACATCATCACGCCTCTCACGTAATCACGCATTACGTAGAAAGCCAGGAAGAGCTACAAAACGCGCTTTAGAAAACATGCATTATATAATTAAGAAGACAGCGAAACAATTAGAAGCGAGCGAGTGACATATAAAACCATATTCAGCGGGTCACGTGAACTGACGCAGTGCGCAGACAAAAAGTAACAGTTCCAAAGAGTGCTGAACAAAAACCGAATTATACTGCTACGCTCAAATAGATAAACCACACGCAGTGGCGCGATAGTAAAGCATTCGCCTGTAGCGCCCACGTCCGAGGTTCGATTCCCGAGAGGGGATGCACTAAGTATGTACGCGCGCTTCT
>JANRMT010062799.1:332237-350240 GCA_026402145.1 Polypterus bichir lapradei
AGTTGGTCAAATTACCTTTTATGTTTCTGACTTATTTTTTTAAGAAGAAAAACTGCACTTTATGTTGAAATTTTGGTTATTATTATTTAAAGACAATACCATTCTGAAAATGTACTTAAAGTACTTAAACTACCACTTTATTTTTAAGTCTGCCCAATTTTAACCAGGGATGATATTTTTGTTTCTGTTTTGAATTCAAATGCAGTTTAAAAGCATTTTTTTTTTCAGAAATTAAAAGAGCTTGAGTTTACAATATTCATGTCCATGTCTATTATTTGATTCTGTCGCCCACTAAAACCCTTTTAAATTAAAAAAACACATTTGCGATTTGGGGCAAATTTACGTGTGCGATTACATACGATTAATCAAGATTAATTATTACACAGCCTCTAATTAATTGGATTAATTTTTTTAATCGAGTCCCACCCCTAATATATATATGTAGATATATATATAGATTTGTATATATATATGTGTATATACAGTATATATGTAGATATGTATATGTGTATATATGTATATATATATGTTTGTGTGTATATATATGTGTATATATGTATATATACATGTGTGTATATATATGTGTATATATGTATATACATGTGTGTGTGTATATGTGTATATATGTATATATTAATATATATATATATATATGATGTGTATATATATGTTTATATATGTGTGTGTGTGTGTGAGTGTATATATATATATATGCCAGCAACACTCATGACAATGACAAAACACTTATATTGTCAATCATGTTACGTTATTATTAAAATGTTTCCTTTTCTTTTTACTTCTCTGCTGCCAAACGCGGGTATTTTGCTATATATATATATATATATATATATATATATATATAGAGAGAGAGAGAGAGAGAGAGAGATATGACAACAACACTCATATCAATGACAAAACAATTACATTAACAATCATGTTACGTTATTTTTAAAATATTTCCTTTTCTTTTTCATAACTTCTTTAACACACTACTTCTCCGCTGCGAAGCGCGGGTATTCTGCTAGTACATGTTTAAATTATTGTGCAAAAGACTTAGCCACCAAAAAAATTACTTTTAAATCTAGATATTTGGGGAAGAATTCTCTGTCTGACATACTGGTGTCAAATTTCAAACTTGGAATAATTTTTCCCCACACTGAAAAGGTTTTGCAAAGAAAGAACAAAAGGTTCAAAGCCAAACTTGGAAAAACTAGATCAGGAAATGAAAAAAATATTATTTTGGTTTTAGGAGCTAACAAATACATTGCTATGTTTTGGCCAGGGTTCTTTCCCTGGCTTATGTTTTTTGTCCTTTTTGATCATTTTTCACTTTAAATTATTTAGTATGGTTAATTCTAGTAATATTGTTCTGTTCATTTATTGTTTAGTCAATATGTTTAACACTAGAATTATCAAAGCCTAAGAAAAAACTTAGAATCCCGGCCCACCTTAAATCCCTTCACACATCTCCATCAGTGTCTTCTGTGTTGTAAATGTATCGATCAGCAAAAGCAGCAAGCAGCCTGCTATCCCATCCTCCCACCAACGCAGAAAGGGCAGAAAGTTCTCTCAGCTCAAGTCTATATACCTGCATTTGAATTGCTGGGAGTTGTATAGGGTAAATAATATATTGTTATTTGGAATACATGCATTTAATGTGTGTTTCGTGTCTACAACAATCCATGTAAACACATTGTTGAAACAGAAATGTTTTACTAATAATGAACAAAATGTAGACATGAAGTGTATGATGTGTGAAGCCTTAAGTCCAAATAACAAATAAACACTTTCACAAAAGATACAAGTATAGTAGGCCCCTGCAAAGTCGCGGTTCAGGGTTCGTGGTCTCAGTCGTTCGTGGATTTTTCCTTAGAACCTAATTATTAATTGTTAGTGGAAAGTGCAAATATCCTCCGCAATTTTTATGGCTTTTTTCATGGCAATGCTGTGCTGTAGAGAGAACTGGAAGCAACCACTGAGGGAAACGCGGTTTGGGATGGTGAAAGTAGCCAATTCAAGAGTGTTATTCATTTCTCCTTGCCGCTGATTGACTGCTGCCCTGTGACGCATCTCCAGATGAGTGGGTTTACCACTCTTGATTTGTAGTGAGGCTGAAGCAGAACCAGGTTATGATCTGCTTTCCCAAGCGCAGGCAGCGGGGTGGCACTGTATGCGTCTTTAACGTTTTCATACAGTAGGTTGATAGTCCTATTTCCCCGGGTGTTACAATCCACATACTGGGAGAAGGCAGGTAATGTTTTGTCCAGCGTCACATGGTTAAAGTCTCCAGCGATTAGCACAAGTGCCTCGGGATGCTGCATTTGTACTTTAGCAACAGCGGAATGGATGGATGTCACCCGCTATCTCCACATCCATCCAAGGAGGGATGTAAACAATAACAACAATGACGTGTCCAAACTTTCTGGGCAAGTAATAGGGATGCTAACTTATGGCCAACAGTTTGATGTCCCTGTAGCAAGTGGAGATTTTAAAGTTTGAAGTTGACTACTTGAATAGACAAGTCTCGGCGTGTAAAAATCCATGTCCAAGTAGTAAAAAGTGTCCAGGGAACGAGTCCACATAAAAGAAAGTGGTAGGAGTGATCAGTGAAATAGAGAAAAATAGAGAAAGAAGGTAGAAAGATAAAGTCATACCTGGAGCTGCTGGAATGGCTGCCACTCGCGGCGGCGCCTGAGTCAAGTGTATGTTTTTATTCTATAATAGTAAGAATAACAGCAGCTCACTACTCAAAACGGAGGGATCCAGTATCGAGCCACAAAAGACTTGATTATGAGGCAGCAGTTCTTACCACTGTGCCACCAAAGCAGTCATATTAAGGGCATGTCAATGTCGCACCCTAATCCGAGTTCTTTTTCTGCAGTTATATTCTTGAATAAAGGCGCCATTGTTTTGTTATATTTGTACCTTTTGTGAAAGTGTTTTTTTGATATTTGGACCTCAGGCTTCACAAATTATACATTTCATGTCTACATTTTGTCAACTATTACTAAAACATGAAAAACATTTCTGTTTCAATGATGTGTTTACATGGATTGTTGTAGACACAGAACACACATGAAATGCATGTACAATGATCCCTTCTCGATCACGGGGGTTGCGTTTCAGAACCCCTCGCAAAAGGTGAAACTCCGAGAAGTAAAAACCATACATTTATATTGTTATTTTTATATTGTCACGCTTGGGGCTGATGGAGAGGTGTGAAGGGATTTAAGGAGGGCCGGCATTATGAGTTTTTTCATAGGCTTTGGTAATTCTAGTCTTATAATATTACTGTTTTTGTTATGTTTAAAAATATTTATGAACTGTTTCTTTAAATTTCTGTAAGTTGCCTGCATTTTGTGGGTGATTCCATAAGAGGTGGGGTCAGCTCTCCATCACAGATCCTGACCATTCAATAAATGTGCTTTGGTAAGTGCTCTTTTTGATTGTAGCTATTCTTTGAATGTACTTATTTTGACATTTTCTAGCTTGTTACTGAGGATTGCCTTTTAGGAAATTCCTTTTTTTGCCTCCTTTTTGCCTTCAAATTTATGCATAATTTTTGTAGTCTCGTCACTAACCCCAGCCAGAGTTTTTAGAGTTTTTCCCCGTGAGAGACATGCTTTAAATTATGATGCTCTTTACTATTACTTTTTTAAATTAAAAGCCTGAAAAAAAAAACACCCCAGTTTGAGGCCTATAGCCACTTATTTTTACAGCCAGGCTTGCATTTGGGTGAGACTCTTTGCTATTGTGTGGAGCACATAATTCATAACAGTGGTCAAGGGAAGTCAAAATGGCAATTGCAAAAACTTTAAAAAAAATATATAAAAAAAAAAGGCCAAAAGTTTCAAACCAAAACAATAGTCTTTTTCAAATAAAAACACAAAGTATAAAGTCTCAAGACAGGATACAATGTCTGCCACAATGCCATCTTAAATATCCAAGCATCCATGAGTCTCATGCTTAGCAATTAGAGCTGTTGCTATACAAAAAGATTTCGGAGTTCACAAAGCAAACAACTGTACATAATGGTGACAGTGATGTAATTGTAAAAGAGAAAAAAGAAATAAACACATGAAAAAACAAAAGCTGCATGCTTTAAAATTAGACGCATTTCTGATAAAGTGCCTGTTCTAAGGTAGACACTCTAGACTTGAAATGTCAAAACAACCGATATTGTCATATCAAGTCCATACCATAATTCTGAAAAAGTAACAGTGCTAGCTTTTGTATGCTAAAAGTAATTTCCAGTGAGAGTCGATACTGTACTCATATATGACTGAAAGTAGACAAATTATAGTAATTTCAAAAACACAATCATACATGAGAAAAACGTGAGCAAAAACCTCATATGAAAATAGCTCACAGTGGTGATGATACAGCACATGTCAAAAAAGAAAAACAGCAGAAGTCATGCCTACAAATGCTTTGAATTCAAGGCAGGAGAATTTCACAGCCTGATTGTGGGAATAGTAAGTATTAAAAAATGGCAAAACCCACACACAGGCTTTTGCCATTTTTTTTCACTTTCTGGAGTTAGTTCAGAAGTAGATTTGTACATGCTTTGAGAGCCCAGTGATGTGCATCTAGAATCATGCATATAGAACTATGGAATGCGGGAGGAAAACACCACACTAGCAGAGGTAACAACAGCTGTAGTAAGTAAAAAATCAAAGCAAGTTTTAAACAAGTGGCTATATGATATTTGAATGATACAGGGGAGAATGGGATGCAGTTAGGAGTAACTGAATACAAGCTATGTTGGTCAAATTAGTTTTCTAATTCTGATTTTGTACATGGACATAAGCAATAAAACATAACTCACATAAGATACATAGAAAATAGCAGAACGAAGACTTTTTCACTGGAGTTCTGAAATAACGGATTAATATAAAATGGACAAGTTTACACAGAAAGCCTTAAAGTTGGAACAAATATAAAAAAGAAGGGGAGATTAGGTATACTAAGCAAACAGTTTGTGGCATTTGAAATTTAAATTAATGACTCTTTCATTAAATATTATTCATTAGTAAGTTCTGTAAGCATCTAATGGCGTAAAAATAAATTTATATTAGCAAATTATACAAAACTAAACAAAGGGATTCTCTGACAAACCAGATTTTAAAAGCATGTTGTTACAAAAACAGCTTTAAAGAGTTGTTCAAATAGAAATATCATCATCTTGTAACTCACTCACTCTGGAATACTTGTTGTGACACTGGAGGAATTCCCATGTCTATCATAAAATAAATTTAAACCTTGCACTGTAGTTAGTTATTTAAGAATGCCAATACTAGTTCCAGTAAATGATAGCTGGGTAACTACCTGAAGAACATACCGCAATTTAGAAAATGCTGCTATTGTTACTATTTATAAGTTTTATATGGCATTACAGAAAAGGGCATAATATTGTTCTTTTTTGAAGTGGTATTAGAAAAGCTTTGAGTATTATGAAATTGCACTGGTATTAGAAATGAATGCAGAAGTTCTGATATTGTGACATTTGTACGCTAGATGCGATCATCAGTTTTATAAGGAAAAGTTCTGTGAAACCATCTACACAACTGTGAAGCATTACCATAATCCTGTCAGTGAGCTAGATAATATACATGAGATCCCCATCTAAAATCTGTTAAACTTCATATTCAAGATTACCCACTACTTTCAACAGACATAGGAGCTTATTCCTAATAAACCAGCTCAAAGCTACTGGCTTTAATTGCAAAACATAAACTTCAAAATAATTGTGCAACACAGACTTATAGGAAACTGGACCAATAACTAACTAAATTTTCCCTAGTGGGACATTGTGAAATATGCCTCTGCCATACACTTTTGATTGGGAAAATATTTCACAGAGGCACTTGCTGTCAGCAAGTTTGACCTAATTTGTTTTCACTATGCTGTCTACATGACATCCGGGACATGCCCCTATAAATATGACAATAGGCCAAAATGGCATTGCTCACTAAACAAAATGGCACCATGGAGGAAAACCAAATATAGAAAGGTAAAAAATACCAGAAACAAAACAATATACAGTAACAATATGAAAATATAACAATATATTTTCAATTCTCGATGTTCAAACAGTAAGAAAGTAAAAAATTAATGTGAAGAAAAACTTATTATACTGAGGAAAGATTCATAACAATATGAACACATTTTTTCAAAGCATAAGAAATTGTATTTACTTTTTATTTTATCAAAGTTTATTTATATGAGGTACGTTCAAAAAGTTTCCACACCTTTATATTTTCATTGGAAATGGAGGAGTAGTAATTGAGCATTAAAAAGTTAGCACAACACTGAGAAAATTGCATCGCAAACGAAGGTGACTATTTAGAAAAGTGACGTAATTTATTTTAGAGTTAAAAAAAAGTGTGGAAACTTTTTGAACATCCCTCATATTTACTCTAATGCTATATAGAATTTTCACAAGCAAACAGATTTACTGTCTGGATAGCTAGTTTTAAAAAGTATATTTTTGGGTTCCCAAAGATCCTAGCAAAGTGCTGTAATTGTTTTAGATATCATGTAAAATTATGATTTGAAGTTGAACAGACACTTGTGGTGTATGTTTGTTTAGCCCAGCATAGGTAATTACTATATTAAACAGTACTGATTAGAATCTGAAAGCCCATGTGCATGCCCCTCTGAGCTCTGAAACCCACCAAGCTTCAGCTGCCCTAACTTGTGACAGCTGAACATCCAGGGCAGCAGATTCCAACAGAGGTGTTGCAGACAAGCGTGCTGCATGTCAGTCACAGCAGCAGCAACATCACTGCATACACAGTATACAGAGCTGCCGAGATGGCTGGCTGGCTGTTGTTCCAAAAACCTTTCTAGCATTTCCAATGTACTGTTCCATTGCATGACTGCATCAATCATGAGTTTGTGTGTTGGCAAGTCCAATAAATGTTGCTTCTCTTTAAGCACAGGGCTAACTGTACTGCTATGGTGAAAACAGTTTCCAACGCACCTCACCTGGTCACCTTGCAATACCAAAATGAGCATGTGTGGAAAGCAGCTGATGTGTAGTAACTACATAAGCTGTACCATATGGATCATATTAGCGGAGTCACAAGTCACGAAAGTTGGTTCTTTTAAATTCATCCAACGCTGCTGTCAACAAGCATCAGCTCTAGAACCTCGTTTTAAAATGCTCTTTTTAGTCTAAAGAAGAATAGTGAGGACACATTCTTGACACTGATTAACAAAACTGCTACACGTGAGCAACTGAAGAATATGTAACTTATTCTTCCCATAGTATATTTAAATTCAACTAATTCAAGATTATTTTAAATGTGCAATGCGGGATAAATTTGGCTAACAGTTTAGTTGAAGGGTGTCTACATGGAGATTCATAATAGAGCAATGATATTTTGTTCCACATCTTCCAAATACTTATGATAACTGTTCATTATTAATAAAGTATTTCTTCTTAAATGTCATTCCATGTTTATGCATTGTCACAAACTTGACACAGAGTCATACAAAGGTTTGGGGCAGCCACCCGTATAATTGGTTTCCTGGCTGCAAAGTTGCTTAAATGGACACAGCACTGATGTGCACAAAACTGAGTCCAAAACAGAACTGAGGGAATAGGGAAAAGGTGGAGTCTTTTAAAGGGGAAGACAGGAAGTGAAGTCAAAGGGGTCAGGCTCATGAAGGTCTTCAGCCATTGGTTCAAGCCCGGACGTGACATCACAGAGGCTGGAGCCGTCAAGTTCTCCTTCCATGGGCTCGGTCCCAGAAGTGACGTCAACATGACCAGGTGGAATCTCTCGTGAATGGTCTGCAGGCAAGGGAGAAAAAGAGTCAGTGCACTCTGCCACATCCCGGTATGTCTTGGAACTGCCCTTACTCAAGCCCTTTAGCTGCCTCCCATGCGCACGTGTGTGACAGCATATGGTACGAAGTCACTATGTAGACACCCTTCTAATAAAGTGTTACTGAATTTTGTCACATTATATTAATATTCTCCATGCATGGTTAAGTAATCTCTAAAAAAGCCACCACTTTAAATATTTATATATTTCTTGGTTTTGATACTTGCCTGTTTTTGATGATATTACAGATCCTGGTCTTTATTTTATATATTTTCTTTGAAAGAATACTGGGCTAAGCAGGTTTAAAAAATTTTAAAAAATTCTCAGAATATCTAACTACAAGACCCATGTATGAATAATGGTTACTAATTAATGATCTGTTATTTAAAACAGAAACATAGAAATATGCTGCTTCCTAAGACCCTTTTACAAAAGTGTGTGTTATATTAAACTAGACAATTTAACATCATGCTGCTAGATCATGGACACAGAATAACATGAAGTAAAAGGTTTAAGTCTGTTGATTATGAGTTTGCCTTCAAATTCTTCTTGCAGCCAGAGATGCCTTCAACATTCCTTCTTTAGTATTAAATTAAAATAAATTTCTTTCACTGGTATTTTATATTCTATGTAATATGGACAGGTTTTGTCTCCCATTAGGCTCAAACATCGAACCATGAAAATGTGCTTCCTGCTCTAATAATGAAATTATATCATAAGGGAATAGATCTCAGTTTCCTGCCTAACATCAAAACAGTAAAACTCTACAGTAACTATGCAAATTGAAAAATACTGATTATTTCCTGGAAATTATATCTTTTAATTATTCTTTTAAATATTAATTCCAACAAAATAACAATGATAGCCTGAATAATCAAACAAATGCATCTTTAGCCATTAACACATGAAAATATAAGGCAAGGGGTCATCACAGCATATCAAAAGCAATGAAAAAAAATTTAAGAGGGTATGTCTCCTTACAAGAATTATTATCAAGTGGGGTCTATGTCTCACTCTCCAAATTGCTTTGCCACTGAGCAAAAATGCTCCAGACACCAGAGGTGGAATATCTTGCTGCAAGATGAGTAACCTGCTTTAATAAAGCCAACTGGTCAGTCTACTGCTAATACACTCTTTTATTCAATGCTGTACCAAGCTATTATTCAAAGCTACAAAGATAAAATATCCACTGCTCAGGCAAGAGACATTTTATTTCTGAGGTGTCAGGAAGGACAATGTACCAATGTCAAGAAAAAGACATCCTGAAACAACTGTGCCTTTTCTCAGTTTGCCACTTGTTAACTGACTTGATATATTTTTACAAGTTTCCCGTTTTTTTTTTTAATTGTCTTGCACATCTACTATTATACCTTATTCTATACAATCAAAAAAACTGGAGGATGTGCAATCCTTACATTTAAAACTATTTTGAAAGAAACAAAAATTCTAGTAAAATATTATCCCTTCAAGGTGTTTGTGAGGAAGACATTGCAGCACAGAGGCTAGCACTTTAATCTTCCAGTACTTGGACTCAGAATCAGTTTTACCTTCTAGCTGGAGTTTAATGGTAGGGTATTCCCTAAAATGGTTTTATTGTAGTGGCTATTTCTTCTAAAACAGCCAGTGTCATGGAGCATTCTTTACATCTGCTATTTGAGACATGGCAGGTTGCTGATGTCCTCGAGCCATCCAAAAGTGGATGAAGGCTGTGTATGGTTCAGCATTGTCTTGTTAAATTCTTTCATTTGGAAGACTGAATGCCAATACTTTATATTATGGTTAACAGGATTTCCTAAGCATATCACTGCATTTAAAACTAGAGATAGCACCTCAGACCATGACACCTGCTCTTCTACCAGCATGACGTTTGTACATACTGTATAAATCACACCATTGTCTGTGCTGTCTTAGTGTGTGAATCTGATAGTTACCAAAATCAAGTATGAAGTGAAGTGCTGGTGGAAAATGACCTAGTTCACAGCACTTAAGGCTGTATGATTTGACAAAAATTAAAAAAATGCAATTTGTGCTACCATAAAACACAAACACACACACACACACACCCACACACACAAAGAAAACCATTTGGGTCTGTAAAACCTGTACAAAGATGCAAGAATTCTCATGCTTTACACGGTTTGATTATTGACTTTTTATGCTGAACACAGTACAAGCCCCTAGAGGTGTGGTCTTGATCACAATGGACATGGTAATCTGAGAGGAGTGGAGGCGGTGAAGGACCTTGTGAAGGATTGAAGAGGGTGATTGGTGCAGGGGCACCATGTGCTGTGAATTGTATTGTAATAAACATGTGCTTTTTGTAGACATGGAGGTGTCTGTCTGTCTGTCTGTGTCCGGGGCTGGCTTCCACACCATATTTTTTGCCTGTCACAATTAAGCAGAGTGGCCATTTAGAGCAAGCAAATGTCCTTTGCAGTTTAAAAGTAACAAAAGATCTTTTTTATTAACCTGGTGTAGAGAAATGAAAAGTAAAAATTGGCCTTCCTTCAAGGCACATTGGGTGTACAATGTACATGTTATGGTACGATGCACATTTATAATAGGGAAGTAGCACAAACAGAAGCCATAATAATTGCATGGCTGGGAACCAGAAAAAAAGGTTTAAGTGGCTTATTATTATAAGGGAAGATTTGTTATAAAAATGCAAGCAAACATTTAAAACAAAATAGATAAAAAACACAAAACAAAAACAGGACAGAATAGAAAATTTAGTCAGCTTTCTCAACATTAGCAACTTGGACCTTTTAAAAGCTATTTTTAAATTTTTTTGAAAAGTCTTCCCTGTTTTTGCTGATTGTGACAGCTACCTACTGGGCATGCACAAATATAGTTTTGGTTTTACTGCAACATGTAGGAACTCTGAGAAATAGACATTTATATGTTTACTGACAATAACGTATTTAGTCACGTTTATGTTTTGCATAAGATATTAAATTCAACAGAATTAAAAGTATTTTGCTCCTGATTTTCTTTTGTATTCAAATGTCTGGTGCATCACGCTGCAGTGTCCAACAGTAGTCAGCAAGCACTGACGGATTCTAGTTGCCCTAGTATCGTTTCCCCATCGTAGCAATGTCCTGGTGAAACCTTTCACCGTGTTTGTCAATGACAGCACAGAGATTTGTGGGGAAGAAGTCCAAGTGTGAGTGGAGGAAATGAATCTTGAGTGACATGTTGCACTTCATTGCTTTGAGAAGTTTATCTACCAGCTGAATGTAGTTTGGGGCTCTGTAATTGCCCAGAAAATTGTCAACAACATCTTTGAAGTCTTTCCAGGCAATTTTTTTTGGCCCAATTAACAGATCTTCAAACCGCTTGCCACTTATAACATGTCTGATCTGGGGGACAACAAAAATGCCCTCTTTGATCTTGGCATCAGTTATTCTTGGAAACATCTGTATTAAATAACAAAAACCTTCGCCTTCCTTGGTCAGTGCTTTCACGAAATTCTTCATGAGTCCCAGTTTTATGTGAAGAGGAGGCAAAAATATCTTTGCCAGGTCAACAAGCAATTCATGTGCCACATTTTTCTGTCCTGGAACTAACTTTTTACGGAGTGGCCAGCTCTCTCGAGAATAGTGCGACTCTTTGGCACAGCTGTCCCATTCACAGATGAAACAACAGTAATTTGTATAGCCGAGCTGCAGTCCTAGTAACAGAGCAACGACTTGAAGATCTCCACAGATATTCCAGTTTGTACCTGCTATACTGGACATGTTTCAGCAACAGTTCCATATTCTCATAAGTTGCTTTCATGTGTGCTGCATAGCCAACAGGTACTGAAGGATAAACGTTGCCATTCTGTAGCAGAACAGCTTTCAGTCTTAACATTGACGAATCAATGAAGAGACGCCACTCTTCCGGGTTGTGATTACAATCCAAGGCCGAGAACAATCCTTCAATGTCACAACAGAAACAGAGACTGTTGACTTGTGTAAAAAATTTGGTTATATCATGATGTCGGCCTCGTAACACAGAAATTTTTGTACCTGGTGACAGCAATCACCATTCCCGCAGTCTCGAATTTAGCAGCTCGGCTTTTGCTTTTGACAGACCCAAATCTCTGACCAAATCGTTCAATTCGGACTGTGTTATCAGATGTGAATCGCCTGATGAGCAAAATCCAGGTTAGTGTTACTGTCAGTACCCTGCATTGTAGTTTCTTCATCTGGTTCGTCTAAGGTCCAATCCTCTGGTGGTTTCAGAATTGGAAGACTGTCGTCATGTGGCACGGGTCTCATTGCTGAAGGCATATTAGGATATTCAATTGACTTCTTGTTTTTGGCAGAAAAACCAGACACATTAGTTAAACACAAGTAACAGTCCATCACATGGTCTTTCTGTTCTCGCCATATCATCAGAACAGCAAACGGCATCATCTTTCGAGTGCCTCTGAGCCAGGCTCTCAGACTGACAGCACATGTCGCACAGCAAATGTGAGGCGCCCATTCCTTGTTTTGATCACCAGTTTTGCAGCCAAAATACAGATGATAAGCTTTATTCAAAAGAGCAGTCATCCAACGTCTCTGAGGCACAAGTGTACTGTATATTCGCCACAGATAAAGCAGAATGTATCGCAGCTGCTACAACATTGACAAGACATATCGCCCAACACAAGAACGTCTATAGCATCAAGCTTACTTACTGCTATATTGCTACAGATACTATACTTTACTATACTGATACTATAGATACACTGTGTATATCTATATAAACCAAATGAGCAGGAATGGTGTATGCAAGCCACCTTTATATCATGCTGAGACAGCGTCAAGCTCATTCAGACCTGCCCAGGCATGCCCACGATGTCAGCTTCCACAGAACAGCTTCCAACTTGGCCTGATTCCATGCCTGGACATGTCCAGGCTGCACAAACCGTTGTTGATAAGTCACTTACAGGAGCGAAAATGTTTGAATACAAATATAAGCTGCGAACTTGACCCCGGACACAGACAGACGAACATCGTTGGATCCACCACACACTGTTTATTTACAATAACTATTTACAGTTGGTCACGTGCACTACAAACCCCAGTGCCTCCAGCACCGATTCCCCAATGTCCAGGCCACACAGTTACAACGCCTCTCTCTTGGCCGCCTCCCGTCCTCTCTCTAGCTCCGTCCTCTTCTACCCGACTTCCACCTTCGACTGAAAATAGGAACCCGGATGGGCTCCAGCTGCTTCCCAGCACTCCTCCGCAGACACGCCCCAGTGTGGCAGAAGTGCCGGCTGCATACCTGGAAGCCGTCCGGGTGTCCCCTGTCGTCTTCCCCCCAGCACTTCCTGGTGTGGCGGAAGTGCTGGGCTCCAGGGATATTCAGGCACCGGGGCGCCGCCTGGCGGTGGCCACGGGTCCCTACAGGGCTAGGCTTCTAAACCCTTTACCCGTGGCCCCCAACATAACCAGGGCGGATGCCCCCTCGCGGTCTGGAGGAGGCACAAGCCCTCCTCCGGTCCTCCTGGGCATCCCGGTCGGGGCTTCATGACAAAACTGAACACTGAACAGTGTTCAAGAAGCAAAAACTTTGTTGTGCAGTGATATCAGAATATTGTCTAAGCTCATTCACCATTTCACTCACATAACTGCCAGGTAATTATGACATCAAATAAAACTATTTTAATGGGCAGGGACAAGAGCACAACACACTTAAAGTGTGTGGCCTAAGACCAGCAAAACCCAAAAGAATGGGTAAGATGTACTGTCCAGAAAAACCCTAAAATGTATAGATTGACATTGTAACATTATTTAATGTGCTATAAGTAGAAGGGGCTGGAGATGGCAAGTTAGTCCTGTGGGGGACAACAATAACATGAATAGGGAGATCACTCCAGGCCCACAACTTGGAATTTTGTAGTGGTTTAATGTCAGGCTATTCAACTCATTCCTTTGTAGCTAATAAACTACAAGAACAAGGATTCAAAACATTGTCTTTCAATGAAGCGTTCAAATAATTTGAAAACTTTTATAAATTCGTAAACATCTTAACTCCTATTTGATTACAAAATGTATTAGTGCCTACAATCCTGGGAGTACATTGTGATCTAATAATAATACAGGCCTTATTAAAATTTCAGTGCTACGATAAATCAGTGTAGAAAGTAGAGCCTATACCTTTAAGGCACCCACATTGGAGAATAATCTACCAACCAGTGGTAGAGAAGTCTCAGAATTTACATCAAGGGTCAAGAAACATTATTTTGGCGTAGAGTGATCCTTGCTGATGACGATACTCTATTGATTTTTCATTAATTATATACCTGTTTAGATCTTCACTATTGTCTTTCTCTTCTTCTTATCTCTGGTGGAACCCTTTCAGGTGATATGTCATGACAAATGATGAACCTTTTTTTAAGCATTTTCTTTTCAATTAAAATTACAAAGGGATACCTTTCAGAATTCAACTGAGTTTTGCTTTCTTTGGATTCCGGATTTAAAATGGAAATAAAAATCCCTGTATATGCATATTTATTTGTATGTAGTGCATAAAGTTTCTCTGCTTACATTTCAACATTACGTTTAATGTTTATTTTGCATGTCTTTTAGCTATATTATATTTAAAATGTCTTTAAATACCCAGGGCTGTAAAGAGGAACTGGGTACTTAGCAAGAATATGCTGAAACTGATCTTATAAAAATGTATGAATGAAGATAAAACAAAAGCCAAACAACACAATCGTACTCCCTAACCCCCTAAGCTCAGAATTTTCTTGGCTAGGAATCAGTGACACCAAAATCAGAAGAATAACAAGTATAAACGTATACAGTAATCCCTCCTCGATCGCGGGGGTTGCGTTCCAGACCCCCCCGCGATAGGTGAAAATCCGCGAAGTAGAAACCATATGTTTGTATGGTTATTTTTATATATTTTAAGCCCTTATAAACTCTCCCGCACTGTTTATAAATATTCCCCGCAGAATTATACAGCATAATCCCTTTGTATTCTCTTAGATATTAGGTAAGATTCATTGAAATTATGTATATAAACACACTGTTTATATACAGTAAAACCTAAATATTATTTTAAAGATATTGAGTGTCTCCGATATCACATATGTTACAGCCATTACGATAGACAGGTCACCAGCAATAAATACGTACAATGCAAGAAAAATAGTATACAGTAAATGTGTGTACAGTGACACTAAACGTACATACATGTACTAAGCACTGTAAGAAGAAAATTAATTATGGTTACTCACCAACAATGACACGATGACTTGTCCGATAACAATGAGTTTAATTTTACTGCACAACAAAGGAGAGCGTTACAGCCCTTGTAAAGGAGCCACTTCAGGCGATTGTGTAGGACTGCCGTTGTTCTTCTTCTGGCAGTCTTCAATCCAAATCCCTAAAGCAGATTCCATCCAGACTACTGCCTTATTACATCCACTTACAACTCGTTTTGCACCCTGGTTAAAAGGACACTGCAGCCGTAGATCTTATATTCCTTTCCTACTTTTTAAATAAAAAGAATCGTAGCCTTCAACAAATCCAAAACGTTTACCTTTTCAGCAATCGTTAACATCTTCTTCTTGCGCTTGGGCACGGCCCCTGAAGCAGTAGCAGATTGTTTTGGAGCCACAATGAAGGGCTTGACTATGCACAAAGATAAACACTAAAGAGCACAACTCTTTACACAGCGAAACACGTTGATGCTGAATGAGCGAGACGAGACTTCCTGGTTAAAACTGCATTCAGCACGCAGGAGCTCAACTGCGTGCTCTGATTGGTTAGCTTCTCAGTCAGGAGAACTTAACTGCGTGCTCTGATTGGTTAGCTTTTCAGCCATCCGCCAGTAGCGTCCCTTGTATGAAATCAACTGGGCAAACCAACTGAGGAAGCATATACAGGAAGTAAAAAGACACATTGTCCGCAGAACCCGCGAAGCAGCGAAAAATCCGCGTTATATATTTAGTTATGCTTTCATATAAAATCCGCGATAGAGTGAAGCCGCGAAAGTCGAAGCGTGATATAGCGAGGGATTACTGTATTCAACCAGTTATAGTACATTTAAAGTAGCTTTACATATTTACACAAATCTCTAGTGAATATTGATAAAAACATAAGATTTCTTCATAGGAGAAAAGCACCTTTTTAAAATGCATTATGTGTTTTTTCTTGCTTAAATGTATGATTGGTAGCACACACTAACTCTTCATAGTAGAATATGCCTTGGCCCAAAATGGGTATCCTCATAAAAAGACATAACACTCTTTCCTCAGATATTACTAAATTAACTAATCAAAACCTCTGACCCTTAACCTAAGGAGGATTACAACAAGACAAATGTACAACTACCTTAATTCCCATTTGTCACTTGCTGAAGAGGCAGATAATGTGTAATTAACTGATAGCTGTAAAAGCCTATGCTCCCCCACCTCTTCCAATTTTGAAATAAGTTTGAGAACAGGGCTGTAAAAATGCTCCAGGCTCATTTTAAGACAACTAAGGAACAATTTTCATAATCATTATGTAGTACCTTTCAAGAAAAAACTTGTAGTACTTGTTCCTTGTAGAACTTCACAAGTACAGGTCCATAGTACACATATTGTTTATAAATGGAGCACAGGAAAACTAAAGGGACATGCTGAAGGTCTAAGAGGTAAGCCTGGTAACCATGTGATTTAGCCTTTAAAGTGCCTTTAAGATGTTGTGCAATAATATTCAGCACAAAGGGAGAAATATAAAGTGTGATTTTTTTTAAATTAAGTATATTTTTATTTGTATACCTATTGACAGTGCAGTGCCTATTCTCATACTGTTCTTTTCCCCTAGCTGTGGAATGTGCCTAATCATTAGACCTGCTTCCCATTTACTGATTTCATGAGAGAGTTTTCTGACCTTGTATGATTTCTGTTTAATGTGTTTTTGTTTACTTATCGCCACTTGTTCTTACTATAGCACTGCATTTTCTGAACTTTACAAAGGATTTTTATTGTCATTCTGTTATTATTTTTTAATCTTTCTTTCACCACTTGAATTGAGTTGATAGAGATTTTGTAAGCTGCCTAGTGTGTAATATGTGAATGTTCTGCTGCCATTATGGGGCCAAATTAAAGGGATGGAAATAGAAGGTATGAGACTTACTATGGTCTCCACAGATGGGTATTAGCCTCCTGGAAGGAGCCTAGACCTTAGCTTGGCCTGCTCTTTCCCTTATCTTTTTCAGCCATCAGATGATATAAGCTCTAAACAGCTCATTTTTGTGCACTTCAACCTGATGCTCACATTTCTTCATAAGACTGGTTGACAGATGTGTCGTGCCATAAAAACATCCATTGAAATTTAACTCATTGTCAACCTCCTATAGAAATGGCAGACACAAAAAAACGATAACAGTTCATATTAGAAAAAAAAACTTTACATTTTTGCAGCTTGCGGAAAAAAGAAAAAAGACATTGCCAGTGAATTTGGAATTTCACTATTGACACTGTCAAGTTTCTTGAAAGACCGAGTAAAAAAGAAGAAAAATCTCGGGTTGCAAATGTATGTTGTGAACGGAACCCGGACATAGACAGGCAGACATGTTGTTATGCACCACCAATCATTTATTTACACTATATACAATAAAGTTCAGTGCACACAAACACCAAGTCCCCAAAGTCCAAGCCTCTCACACACGTTGCCTTTCTTCTGGCCGCCTCCATTCTCGCTCCTCCTGCTTCGTCCTGCTTTCACCCAACTCCAGCTTCGAATGAAGGGAGGCGGCCCCTTTTATCTTCACCCGGATATGCTCCAGGTGCTCCCTGGCCGTGTGGCGGAAGTGCCGGCTGTACTCCCGGAAGCACTCCGGGTGTCCCTGCTTCTCTTCCTCTCAGCACTTCCTGGTGTGGTGGAAGTGCTGAGGCCCAGGGTTCCCAAGGCATTGGGGCGCCCCCTGGCGGTGACCACGGGCCCCTACAGGGTTGGGCTTCCAAGAACCTCAACCCGTGGCCCCCACGTGATCCAAGTTGGGCGCACGCCCTCTTCCGGTCCCTCAAAGCGTCCCGGTCGGGTCGTCGCCCTTAGCATCCCTGACAATGTGTAAGAGCCAATCTTAGAAAGTTAAAGTTTTGAGTTAAATTCATATTAATGTTTGCTTAATTTGAATCTATACTAATAAAAGGCAAAGCCCTCACTGACTCACTCACTCACTCACTCACTCA
>JANRMT010062799.1:365240-387994 GCA_026402145.1 Polypterus bichir lapradei
AGAATAAGAAATCAGGAAGGGGGCAAATAGTTTTTCACACCACTGTAGTTTAATCTAGTGCTGTTTTTTTTTCTCTATTTACTAGTCTTCCTGAATCTAACTCACTGTGATTTGTTCAGCATATTAAACCTACCCATATGCTAAGGTTTTATATAATCTCACTGCTAGTCACACTCTCTTCTCATTAAACATCAAAAATGCTTTCTTCGCCTTCAAAAATAACTGTGAGTAAGTGTACAGTGGGATGCTGAGCTCCACACGCAATGAAGCATAAGGTGACCTAATAGAATGTGGAAGCTGTTGTCAAAGCAACTGGCTGCTAGTGCTGCTGCCCTTTAATTATTTGCAAGAAGTATGAGGAAAGGCCCATGTTCCCTGGCACTTGTTTCATTGCTGGTTTATAATGCACCTCCTGAATACAAGTAGACAACAATAATCCATCAGAAAAGTAAAGAACGCACCGTGCATGGACTTCTTAGGGGGCAACATGTACAACATGTAGTTTCTGTTTTTGACTCTCTTGGTGTTCTCTCTGGGCACACCTCCCTTTCTAAATATGTCCTGTGTTGGGTGATATCATGTCCTGTGTTGGGTGTAAGTAAATGAAGATGAGTAACCGTTACCAGAATGCTTTGATAAGATGCTGTAAGATACATGTTTTTTAGTTTTTTTATGTCTGGCCTTGTTGAAGGTATGCTGATTCTGATATGAGTTAGCCTAAAGGACATGACTTTTATACCTTGATATACCTGATTTAATTACTGAGAACACCACAGATTTAGTGGTCATATGCACATATATTGCTACAAATGTACATCTGACCCAAAAATATTTGAAATATGAAAGCCAGTATGGTCAAGGTTTATATTTTAAAATAGGAAGCTATTGCAGTTCAAGCTTATTTTTTCTTGTAATAGGAAGTTGTTAAACTACTTGTTATTGTGTTTTATGTAATTAATCTGCTATTTCTTAAATTTACTGCATGAAATTCTAACTGCAGATATATTTATAATAAGATGGTTTTGATAGGGTGGCGTTGCTGCCTCGCAGTTAGGAGACCTGGGTTCACTTCCCGGGTCCTCCCTGCGTGGAGTTTGCATGTTCTCCCCATGTCTGCATGGGTTTCCTCTGGGTACTATGCACCCAGTTAGGTGCATTGACGATCCTAAATTGTCCCTAGTGTGTGCTTGGTGTGTGCCCTGCAGTGGGCTGGCGCCCTGCCTGGAGTTTGTTTCCTGCCTTGCGCCCTGTGTTGGCTGGGATTGACTCCAGCAGATCCCCGTGACCCTGTTGTTAGGATATAGCGGGTTGGATGATGGATGGATGGATGGTTTTGATACTGATGTTGGAGGAAAACCAAAGTACTCAAAAGATAAACAGACACATGGAACACATACCAACTCCATACAGAAAACAAATGAGCATGGGATTTGAACCCATGACATAGAATCAGTGAAACAACAATACTGACCACTGAACTAAAATACTACCCCGTACAAGATTTATGATAACATAACTGTGATGCACTTTTAAGTATCTTCTTTTCAGACAAAATCAGAAAACTATTATTTAAGGTTTCTAGATCATTTTTCTGAAAAGTTCCTTGCACTTTTATCTTATATTTAAAGTCATCCAACAGAATATCATGCAATGTACGTGTAGAACATAAAATATGATCAAATTATATATTTGGAATACAGGAATTTTGGAAATGTAAATATTTTAACTCTTTGAGCACTGTCACTGCTTTAGATGAAAATTAGGAAAAAAATTAACTTATAAACATGCATTCTAACTGCAACAACTTCATACATTACACACTGCCTAAGCACAGAGAGTAGTAAGGCATGAAGTTAATTTACCTTAAAAAATAAAAAAATCAGAAATGCGTTAAAAAAAAGAAAAGAAAAGTTGAAACAGTGCTATGAAGTGACTAGATTTTGTCTCTGGATTTTTTTAGTCAAATTAAGAAAAAACAAGATAAAAATAAGATGGAATTATTGCTTCTCAAACAGTATTAGTAAACTGTTAAGCATAATATATATAGTGTTGCTAAAGGTAAGTCAAATTAGACACACATGCAAAAGTCTTAAAACCAAGAATTACTTTTGATCTTAGAACTTGGCTTGTGGAAAACAAAGATTTCTTCAAAGCATCAAGTCATGACTAAGCATTTCTTTTGATACAAATTTCTTTTAATACTAATTTACTAATACTTTTAATGCTAGTATCAACTGAAAACTG
The DNA here is from genome assembly GCA_026402145.1 of Polypterus bichir lapradei. Lineage (NCBI taxonomy): Eukaryota > Metazoa > Chordata > Cladistia > Polypteriformes > Polypteridae > Polypterus > Polypterus bichir. The sequence continues at coordinate 367,485 of JANRMT010062799.1, forward strand.
AAGATCAAATGGAACCCCGCCACAAAAGAAAAGAATGGAAATGAGGATAATCACATAGGACCCTGTTCTGGAATCAGTGCATACACAAAATGAATAGAAGGAGGAAATCAATGGTTGGATATTTGGCTTGAATTTATCAGTTCCTCTGTAGTTTTGTGTCTTTTTGATTAAGAACTTATGATCATTTGATACATTTTCATGTTTTTTAAAGATTTGTACTGTGTTTATTATTTGTTGCTGTGTGTCATACAGCATAGGTTTTAGTAAGAAACAAGTACTGCATTATTAAAATGGTAATCCATATTTAATAATTACACCTCAATAATTATGAATGTCTAACTGATACACTGAAGAAAAAAGCACACCACTATAAACATAGTAATCTATACTTCAACAGTAAAAAAGCTGCAGTTCATTCAATGATTTAAATGATTAAAACGTATAAGTGCAGATATATTTACATTAAAGCAGTGTTTAATTGCCAATACCAATTAAGTGACTGTGTGAGTATGTATGTATATATGTATCATTTTCTGTTAAAGAAATTGTTGAAAAGTACTTATTTAATAAGCCTTGTTTCAGAAAAAAAATCAAACAATATTACAGCTTGTAAGTATCAGAAGCATTTTATTTTCTTTTATGCCATATGTACTATGAATAAATATTTTGTATATATTTATTAGTATGTATTATAAGGAAATTTTATTTATTTTTATGGTCGCTGAACAATAAGCCTACAGGATTTAATTTTGTTAATAAAAATGAACAATTAACACATGGGGTCTATAGTTTAATTTAAAAAATACACTTTTAATATAGGACATAAGGCAATTGCATCTGGTTATGCAAGAGCTTATTGTGTAAAAAGTTTTTTAAAGGGATAAGGAAATAAAATCAGTATTGGAATCAGCTGATTAAGTAATATGGAATTGGTGATTGGTAGCGGCCTTAATAAACCTGATCAGAGCATCCCTACCTTTAATATCATTTTGGTCTCTCCTAGACAACAATGAGATCAGAAAGCAATTAAAAGGAAACATTTTCCTTTGTCTCATGCTTCTCAGATTTTTCTCCTGAGAAAAAAAAATACCCTGATATTCTCACGAGTATCTCCTCTTGAGTTTCGACAGAGATCTCATTCAAGTCACACAATGCAGTCAGATCTTTCAAGTAGTGCCTTAACTTTTTTTTTGCAATTGGAAAGTATGAAGGATGTTCAATTATAAACAGGAATTTTCATGCTCTCTTCTTATGAAGAGTGCAAGGTAGACTTGACTCCTTGGACAAACACATGCATGTTTGAACTTGTTGTTCGTAGTGCTAAGCTACTCTGTGCCCCCTTCCCGTCAGTTGTATTCAATGTGTCAGACCAGAAGGTACACAATAGTGCTGTGCAGCAAATTATTATTAAATGTTTGACAAATGTAGGAGTCATTTCATCTCAGATTTATTCAAGACTTGAAAATCAGTTTGAAGATGAGTGTCTCTCTCAGTCCACAGTGTATCTTCTTCTTCTTTCGGCTGCTCCCGTTAGGGATTGCCACAGCGGATTATCTTTTTCCATATCTTTCTGTCCTCTGCATCTTGCCCTGTTACACCCATCACCTGCATGTCCTCTCTTACCACATCCATAAACCTCCTCTTAGGCCTTCCTCTTTTCCTCTTACCTGGCAGCTCTATCCTTAGCATCCTTCTCCCAATATACTCAGCATCTCTCCTCTGTACATGTCCAAACCAACGCAATCTTGCCTCTCTGACTTTGTCTCCCAACCGTCCAACTTGAGCTGACCCTCTAATGTACTAATTTCTAATCCTGCCCATCCTTGTCACACCCAATGCAAATCTTAGCATTTTTAAATCTGCTACCTCCAGCTCTGTCTCCTGCTTTCTGGTCAGTGTCACTATCTCCAACCCATATAATATAGCTGGTCTTACTACCGTCCTGTAGACCTTCCCTTTCATTCTGTCACAAATCACTCCTGACACTCTTCTCCACCCATTCCACCCTGCCTGAACACTCTTTTTCACCTCTCTTCCACAATCCCCATTACTTTGTACTGTTGATCCCAAGTATTTAAACTCCTCCACCTTCGCAAACTCTATTCCTTGCATCCTCACCATTCCACTGACCTCCCTCTCATTTACACACATGTATTCTGTCTTGTTCCTACTGACCTTCATTCCTCTCCTCTCCAGAGCATATCTCCACCTCTCCTAAGTCTCCTCAACCTGCTCCCTATTATCACTACAGATCACAATGTCATCAGCAAAAATCAAAGTCCATGAGGACTAATCTGGTCTGTCAATCTGTCCATCACCAATGCAAATAAGAAAGGGCTCACAGCCGATCCCTGATGTAATTCCACCTCCACCTAGAATGCATCAGTCACTCCTACCGCAGACTTCACCACTGTCACACTTCCCTCGTACATATTGTGTACAACACTTACATACTTCTCTGCCACTGCTGACTTCCTCATACAATACCACAGCGCCTCTCTAGTCACCCTGTCATCTTTCTCCAGGTCCACAAAGACACAATGCAACTCTTTCTGGCCTTCTCTATACTTCTCCATCAACACCCTCAGTGCAAACATTGCATCTATTGTGCTCTTTCTTGGCATGAAACCATACTGCTGCTCATGTATCATCACCTCGCTTCTGAATCTAGCCTCCAATACCCTTTCCCATAACTTCCCATAACTTCATACACTCAGTCTAGAGTGTATGATTGGTAAAAATCATTCAGAAAGGGACTATCTTCTCTTCTGACCACTTTAGGAATTTTTAGGAAGGAAGAAGTTCAAGTCAATTGAGGAGGTTACTGACACTGCAAGAATGGGTCAACATGCAGTCAAAAGACTTCTACTTCTGGGATTAAGAAGCTTTCTGAGCGCTGGAACAAGGGCAGTGGCTGGAGACTACAAAGAAAGATAGTGTGTAAGTCGTTTCATTGTATTCAATAAATAAAGTGTAGCTAATAAATTCCTGTTTATATTTGAATGCCCCTTGTACTTGCATGGTGTGTGCTCAGTATTACATGGTGAAATGTATGGACAATTGTTTGTGGTAATAAAAACACTTTACTATGATTACAAAACGTCTTGCTTCTGAATAATACTGTCAGTTGTTCTAATTTGTATTGCTGTGCTCCAGTTAGATCATACTCATCCTAGTAGTAAAAGCAGGAAGTGTAGCATATTGGTTAAGACTTTGGGTGTCAAACCCTGAGGTTGTAGGAAAAAAACGGGCCCCTGACACTGGGTGACCACGAGAAAATCACTTTATCTGCCTGTGTCACAAATGGGAAAGGAAATAGAATCACTTTTATCTCAGATGTTATAACTCACGTCCAATAATAAGTAAAAAAAGATGAAGTCCTGAAAGAGATTAAAACAAGACTAGAAAGAGAGCCCCCAAAGTATAATATGTGGTTTACACCAAATTCCCCATTTTGACAAATTTTTCCTCAGTTTTACAGTATCTAATGTCTCATTTTTATCTAAGGCTATTTCTTCTAAAGAATTTTAGGAGGAACATTTGTGACCAAGTTGATTCTTAAATGAAACATAAATAAGAATTTCTTTTAAGTCTCATGAGCTATCAGAGATTATGAGCAGTAAAACTTTGCTCTGGGAGGTCACCTTTCATGAGAAGCCTCACTTGGCACTGAAGACACCCAGACTTGGATGTGGAATAACCCAACCAACATTTTCAAATAGCAGGTGTCATGATGTGGTGTAGCAACCACAACAGCCAGTCATGTGTGCTGCTTTTTGAGGTAGTTTAACACTGTGACAGTAAAACAAGCAAATCTCATCACCCATCATTGCCTGATCCAATTTTCTAGTCTGCCACTTCCTGAGGATGAGTATGTGAAATCATCCTGCTCTCCCTACCTGCACATGCATGAGACATTCTGGGATGTCAAATACAATGTGCTCCATTTTCTTCTTGGGACAATTTTTACTGGCACTACATGCCTTCATGTCACAATGAACATCTGCTTATAAGATCAGCCATGGGGATTCTACTTAATACATCAATGTACCCACCATCCGAGATGGTTAGCATGTGTTGGAAACATTTCCTAGACATATTTGACCTATTCTATAGGTATCTGGGTGAAACAGCTTTTATTACTATGTGAAAGCATATCTCGCCACTAATGTAACAGCTCTGAGTTTTGGTGCCCTGGAAATTAGTCTTTGTCACGTCTGAACAATTTTCATTTGCTGAAGTTGTTTATATTTTTATTATTCCAGTGATGTCAATTTCTGCTCTGTGTTTTGAATGGTTTTCAGCATTTTGTGACATTTTTTGTATGGCCATGGCCATATTGTTTATAGTTGCTATGTCTGTTGCCAGTCATGGGAGTTGCATAACACAATGTGTCATTGTACACTGCCTATATAATACATTGGCATACTTTTATAAAACATCCTAAGTTTTCAATCCATCTCATCATTTTTACATTTCTTCCTTAAAGTACTGTTAGCACTCTTTTGCTTTATATTTCTGTACCTTTATTACTAATTCTGCATTTTTGATTTTTTTCTGTCTCTTCTGGTATTCAGATCCATCCTGTTCTCTAGACTTTGATTTTTGACCATGTTCTGGTCATTTTCCATTTAATTTTATTCCACTCTGCACCCTCTTCTATTACAGGTTTATAACAACCAACTTACTGCTGTATAATCCACAGGTCATGTGAAAAGACAATTTCCCCTAGGGGATTAATAAAGTACTGTATAACAAATTAAAAAATCAAAAAATAACAATTTTGTTTTAGGTTTTAAACCCATTATTAGTGATCTCTAATGCCACTAATGCACTTTAAAAAACACATAATTTTTAAAAGGCATTGTGCATTAATATATGAAAACAGCAACTGATTATTATAAATTTTTAAAACTAACCTTCTAAAGTCATACACAAGGGTTGTCTGAATCAATTGTGGTAATAACAGATGTAAGCTGGGAACACAAAATCATTTGTCATGGAGCACAAACACACTCATTTTGTGATTCTTCACTGACAGCTGTGACAGCACAGCCTGCCTTTGGATAGCTGGAGGACACTGGTTTTCTGTAAACGTATGCACAAATGTTAGTAGTTGTTCAGTAATGCAGTCTTTGTGTTTTTGTTTGACTTTGGGCCATATATCAGTTCAGCTTCATACTCCAAGTACAATGATAAAGAGCATGCTTTACTAATTCATTTTGGCAGCATTAAAAGTGCTCTCTAGACTTTAATTCCTCCTGTACATTGAAACTGGTAATAAATATGGCATGGTCATTTGACTGTCAGGAATCAATTTACAATTATAATCCTGATTGTGTCCTATTCTGCTGTTGCATGTCAGGCAATATAATTTATTTTTCCATAATCATTATGCAGTCTTGAATATTTAAAATTTTTATATAGCTGATCTTTAGGATATAATATAAACAAACCACTAATATAATTAAATCCCACTAGTTCACAGTAGATTGGATAATAATCAAAACCAAACAGAATGACTTCTTTTAGCTGTTGCAAATAAAATATACAGTATGCATAAGAGTTAAAAATATAAAAACTGCAGCAAGGTGGTGTAGTGTTTGTTACTGCTGCCTTAAAACTGCAACCTGGTCATAGTTTGTAGAGGTCTAGCACATTGCCATTGTAAAGATTGTCAGGTTAGGCTAACTGGTGACACTAAATGTGTCTGGTCTAAATGAATGTGCCCTGTTATGAACTGTCATTCTATTCAGCCTTGTGCTTAGTGTTGTAAGGGTTGGTTGTGGCTCTCCAAAAAAATGGATTAAGAAAATGGATTGACATATAGAAATAAACAGCAGTTTTAATTGGCATGATGGATAGTTTAATGGCTTTTTAATCTGATATAAATGAAAATGAGTCTTTAATTATGAAAATTAAAAGTGTCAAACATGTGAGTTTGGTAAGTACCTCATAAGGACCAGTTTCCAAAAAGACAATGGGGCTGGAAAAAGGGTCTCCGCCTGAGAAATGTTTATGTCACTTCCGCTCCTTTTAGACACTCCTTGTCCAGTCTGCCAGCTATAAAACGTCCTGACACAGGAGGTTCAATGTCATTTGACCACTACATGCACAAGGAAGCAGAGTTGTCATTATCTAAGGATAACTTCGCTTATGAAAGGCATTGAACTTTCATTTCTTCCCCCAAAGTCTTTAATTTCTGGAAACCTTTGCCAAACTAAATTAAACAGGGCATCTTGGCTGAAATCCCATTACTTTTTTATGTTTGTTTGCTTCATTTGTAATAGCCTGCACTAAACAGCACTCACTTAGTTTATTGTTTTTATTCTCTCCCATACTTTATAGAGAATGAATCTCTGTTTTTCCGACAACTTCTCTAGACACTCAACTCACATTTTTAAATAATTTCACTACTATCTTCTTCTAATGCCAGCCCCAGATCTCTACTATAACTTTAACCTCAAGGCATATGGATACATGCCCAAGGATGGGTGAAGACCCCACTAACACTTGTAGGGAGGCAGAAGATATTATTTTAGAGAGAGATCCAACACTTGGATTCTAGCAGCTACACTCCTTTCTGCATAGGTGTGCCATGATAACACAAGATGCTATGTAAACTTTGAATCATGTGAATAACAACAAACATCAATCCATCCATCATTCAACCCGCCATATCCTAACTACAGGGTCACGAGGGTCTGCTGGAACCAATCCCAGCCAACACAGGGTGCAAGGCAGGAAACAAACCCCAGGCAGGGTGCCAGCCCACCACAGGGCGCGCACACACATACACATGCCCACACACCAAACACACACTAGGGACAATTTAGAATGCACCTAACCTGCATGTCTTTGGACTGTGGGAGGAAACTGGAGCACCCAGAGGAAACCCACACAGACATGGACAGAACATGCCAACTCCACCCAGGGAGGACCCAGGAAGCGAACCCGGGTCTCCTAACTGTGAGGCAGCAGCACTACCCACTGCGCCACCGTGCTGCAAACAACAAACATACTGATTGTAAATAATATGGCTAAGCCATGCAGTGTCTTTCAATTTTAATATAACCCATTTTGTATCACTATTTTTGATTTTGATGAATTTTCACAAATTGATAGGAAAAAAGTTACAGCTCATAAAAACACACTAAATTGTTATTTTTTCACTGTCCATGGTAAAGAAAAGTACCTATATCTCAAGGAGAACGTTTGTTTTTTTTAAATAAAGATATTTTTGTTTTGGAAGATAAGTGTAATTCATATAGCAAATTTAATTAAAACCAAAACTGGTGATGCATAGGCCATTTGTTAAGTTAAAATGGAATGACCTATTTAGAAATATCCACAAAATGGTGGTATCCATTCAACAAACAGCACACATGATGGCATTGTCAAAATAACGGTCAGTCCTCCAGGTTCAAATGTACAGGCTCTTCTCCCAAGTAATACAATCACAGTCCCAGTTGCAATTCCAGTTCCATTTTTCTTACTCCACTCTCCTCCAGGCAAGCTTTGTCCAACTCCTCTGTATTCCAACTCCGAGACTGAGGTGAGATGGCTTATTTTATGTTTGACCTGGGAGTGCTTCCAGTGTCACAGTATAGCACAATGGAAGCACTTCTGGGTCAGATGGAGGCCCCCCATAGCATGGATGATCCTCTTCTGCAGCTCCCCCAAGCAGAACCCAATTACCCCAACAGGGCACCCATCAGGACTACAGCTCTGAATATAGTATACTCTGCATGTGTACAAATGGAAGGACCACCAGAGGGATGTATATTAGGAATGCATGGCCCCAGGAGGCATTCTCCCTTTTTACTTTTGTTATTATAACATCCTGGCCAAGAAAGGTACCCGGAACCAACCTGGCCGGGTTGCTCATCCATCCATGTCTTTCAATAAGGGCTTTCCATCCAGGTAAGAAACCATCCATTCCTGTGTCATTTGTGTCCAAATAAATGTAAAAAAGACTTGGATTCATGACAGCCACGTCTTTTTGAATTCAAACATTTGGAAGACTGCTTAGACACACCAACAATGTAATGAATACCACTGTGGTATTTGAAGAATTTTGACACTTTAGTACACTGTAGGGGCATAGAGGTGTTCTTGTGTGTTGTGCTAGTTTGCAAGTGCTCTGTTCTTTTCTCAATGTACTCCACTTAATTGGCCCATGTGAATGAATGTGGGTGAGTGGGGGTAGGTGCTTGTGGGAGTGTGTCCTGCTGTGGACAGGTGTTTCTGTCTAGAGTAGTTTCAGGTCTGGCACCCAACACTGCTGGAATAAGCTACAGCTTCTGCAACTTTGAATTGACCTGATAATGCAAATGCATGGAAGGATGGATATTTCTAGGTATTTAAATTGGTATTTCTGTGACCAGTTTACATCAAACTTTGAAGAATATATAGGTATTATGAATTAATTGACTAAATCTTCACTTGTAAAGAAAGAGATCTAGGTAATCATTTCAATTAACTGATATCAACAAAAATTAAAAATGGCACTTCACTAGAAGCAAAAATGAAAACTAGCACTTCACTAGAAGCTAAATTCATAACTTTGATGTGATCGCTCCCTTTAATGTTGTCAATAGTTAAAACTGAAATTCTAATCTGCGCAAGACAGATGAGATTCAGATGCAGGTTGCATTGTATTCAGCTTTATTGCTGCAATGTCTGCAATTAAAATGAGCAATGATAGTACTTCCAGTGATTATAAAGTAATTATGATCCCGATGCTTTCCTGATATTATGGAGTGTATTACAATATTATGTATTGTATTTCAATACACTGCGGTGGGTTGGCACCCTGCCCTGGATTGGTTCCTGCCTTGTGCCTTGTGTTGGCTGGGATTGGCTCCAGCAGACCCCCGTGACCCTGTGTTCGGATTCAGTGGGTTGGAAAATGGATGGATGGATATATTTCAATACATAACAGAATTTCAGGCTTCTTTGTTTGACACACCCATTTTGAAGCAGCTGTTTCTCGTGTAAAACAACAAAGTCACAGTTCTATGAGGGCAGCTCACCTCATTCACTGTCAGCATGCAAACATAACAAAGACCAAACTTGCATGTACCTTTATGAAGAGCACTATTAAATCATTAACCAAGATGATAGCTTACAAATTGGAAACAGAAAAAGATCAGTTGATTCATCCTGATCAAACTAGCTAAACAGTTATCGACTTAGCCTCAAATTTTAAAAACTACAGTTATGAACTACACCTTTACCTTGAAATAGATCAGGTGGGTTCTATTATAAATGAATGAACAGCTTAATAATTAATTGTCCTAAATCAGTACTCCTCCAACTCTGTATATAAATGTACTCCATTAAATATCCATCGTCTCCCTATTTGTTATAATGTCCAGGCATTTATCCAGCAATTGCTTTCACCCCTGCACTCAACTGACACCTTTATCATGATAGAGTGGTTTACATGCCCCAGTAAGACTTACAGCTTAGATGTCAGAAGCCTTGAGCCCCTGGTAATGTTTCCCTCAGCAAGTTGATTTACAAGTAGGAGTCAGAAAAACACCAATGCAAAATGTGACTCCTATTATATTTTTTATTAAACCTAAGCAAACCTCATCATAGTGGATAGAGGCCAGGGGTAATGTTTACCAGCTAGTGCCTGGTAGCTGGGTGACCTTTTTGATATCAGCATAAAGAAGTGATATGGATCTATTTTGTGAATTCACCACACACAAGGCAAAGGATGCAAGTGAGCTGCAATTACAGTCAGGTGATAGACATTTGTGAGACAGATTTAGCATGAATAAACTCTGACAATAGAAATTAGTTCTTAGGAAGTCAAATGTAATTTGAGTGATGGAGAAGGAGCTAGAATTTGTGCTTTATTGTTACCCTGTGGACAAAACACCAGATGGGTGTGAGAATATCCACATGGATTCTGTTCTTGTGGATGATAGGTCCATATTAATGTGATTTTACATTGAACTGATGAAAACTGCTACCATGTACCTAGAAAAAGAGTAACATCACTGTGGCAAAGGGTAGAGGAATCTCAAGCACACAGGAAAAGCTTGCAATGACAAATGCTCAGAGAAAAAATATGCATATCCTACATAGGGTAAGGGTTTAAAGGAAGGCGGTACACTCCCTCCTAGTAGTAAAACCTCAATGAACACCAAAAAAGAGTGAATGTCCCACAGAACACTATATGACAATTAGTAAGCCTAGGCATGCCTGACCAACTATTACCGGTGAGAAAGAGATGGTCAGAAAGAGTGAAAGTACTCTACATCCTTACATCTCCATTTAAAAAAAAAAAAAATACTATTTCCCACCACAGACAAGGTAGTGCATTGTATTTTACAATGTAAGTTTGCTGGTATTGCAATGCAAAATAATTTTAAATCACTTATAAATCACTTATTTTATTTTGATCATATTTTATTTGTATGGACCAGCTGATTTGTATGATGTTCATGTTATGATGGTTTTGACAGATGCGATTGGAAATTTCCTGTTGAAACTGGCACTTGGTTCCTAGACCACATTAGCTGTATACACATTTGAATAATACTGGATGCTTCAGGTACCTGCTGTTATTTAAGCTGCTGCTGCTCTACATATCTTCAAACACACTCCCAAACCTCAGTTGTCCAAAAATATGCAAAAATTGACACCCCGCCTTAGTAAAATCCCAGCACTTACCAATAAAAAAGGAACCAGATGCTGACCAGACAGCACAAAATCAAACCAAGAAAATAAGCAAACTGAAAAAAGTTAGGGGACAAAGCAGCGCATATCTGACAAAAGGCTGGTTTATATTTAGCGTGTCAATGCTGGTGTACACTGGGTTTTTGCCGTGTGCTGAGGAAGAGGTGAACTTTAATGAGGGCTGGTTACATGGGTGAAAGAATGATCAATGAAGGGCTGAATATGAGACAGCAGGTCATCTGAATGCAAGACAGATGTGAAAAAATATCTGAAGTGCATCTGTTCATCATGCAGGATTAGGAGATTATCAATGAGCTAATCAAAAGGTTCCGCAACAAGTATGAATATCTTTTGGTTGCTGACTGCACACATGCTTTGCGTAGCAGTCTGTGAGCCAACTTCATATAGGAAGTACTGAATAAATAAGTCATTATACTTGACGCATCCAAGTTGGGCATAAGGGCCAGGCGGAGAAAATGTTGTCAGACATGTAGGTATGTCCCTGTAAATGGCTAGCGTATGCTACGTTTTTCAAAGCGAGTACAGCTCATGGAATATTTCCTGTAGCAATGCAGATACAGCCCCGTATATCCGTAATGGTGAAGTTCAAGGACAGGCTGGTTACCAGGGTATCAGAATGATGAACGAAGGGCTGAATATGATGCAACAAGTCATCAAGGTGCAAAATAGGCAAGCAAAAATATTTGAAGTGCATGTTATTGTCATGTAGATCGCCCACTCATGAAAATAAAATCCTTGCCCATTGTTTGACACTTTTGGTCAATATGCCTGACGTTCCACCTTTTTCTTTTCCTCTTCTTAAAAGTCAAAAATTACAGGCACAACTATTCTTCCATCAACAGTCTTATTTCCTCTGCTGTGACATTGTTAGATATGCAGCATTGCCCAAATGCTATCACCTACTAACTAGAAGCGTATCAATGTGGTGATCAAATGGACATCAAAAGAATGAATGTGTTTTGGTTTTTGACCATGCACCCTTTGTATTGTGGTCTGTAACCCAAGCCCATCCCAAGAAGAAGCAGGGAGGTTGAGCATACCATCCCGAATTGTCCATAACTCTGCAAGCCAGTGGACTGCAGCGGGACTCGTGGTGAGAGGTACTGTGCTATAACTAACCCCTTATCTTTCCCTTGTACAGGAGTGGTTGTAGTAAATGGACATAGGCTTACCGGACTTATACCAGCAGCAAGATTCTCATTGTAGCTTGCCGTTATGTGTTACCACAACAATGGCTTAAGGGGAACACCAGTTTAACCTGCATTCATGGTGAAACGCGGTGGCATCGTTCAGCCTCCTGTATCAACAGTTTTGACAACTCCGTAAGGGCCTCACAGGTGGCAGTAATTTGAAATCCACCCTCTCTGGTGATCCTGGGTAGAAACTGGTCAGAAAGTAAAAGCTGTATCACACCAATCTTTCCCATCAAATCTTTGGGCCTGGTAATGGACGGAGATAATCCATCCCAAACTGTGTCCACGCTGTGTACATAGTCGGCAACAAAGAGTCACGTGGCTACCCAGTGTGATGCTGCAAAAGTCGCAGCGACAACACCAGAACCTGAACATCTGGGCCGTCAAAGTTGCAGACGGATGCTCTGTCCACTGAGGTCAGCCCGGATCCCCTTAACATTTCGTAGTTTCAAATTAGGCAAACCCCAGTGTCCTTTAAAAGGGAACAGTGGAACTACAATTCCCTTAAGTTTGCCAAAAATGCATTAGTCTCAGTAAATGGTCAATACACCTTACATCCCATGCCATCAGGTCCCCACTTATCAACAATGACTTATTATAACGTGTAGCTGAGCATAATGGGGTGGTTAGTTCACTGTTAGGGCTCGTTTATACTTCACGTTCAGAACGCGTACGCGCACGCATCATGGCTGTTACACGTTTCCAGCGTTCATTTGACGCGTCTTTGTTTACTATCTACATGTGACATAAAGTCACTATGCAAATCCTCTGGGATCGATGTGCGCACTTTGATGTTTGATGAATGGTTCAATGTGGTGAAGCAAAATGCCGACATACAGATGCATTCGTGGTGCTTTTATATTTAAGTGTCACATATTCCCAATCGTAATGACATGATACATTTTAAAAGTCTCACATACCATCTTTTGTGCCGTCTTTTTTTTTTGCAACTTCACAACAGCAACATAATGTAGAGCCAAAGAGAAAAAAAATTAAGTACATGGTGAAAATGTGTATTTTGTGATTAAAGTGGAATTTTTGGCTTTAATCTCGAAATGTCCACTTTAACCTCGTAGTTTACTTTATCATTAAAGTAGACCGCCGTAAATGTCATCCCACTTTTTATTCGCTACAAGCTTCTGGGACTTCCTCCTGACCTGACAGCAGCAGCAAGCAGCAATAGATCACCACACAGAACACATTAAATGTATGATATTCCAACTCTCTGCAAATTTAGAATCTTTAGATGTATACTTGATATCACTTTCATGATGAAATGCATTAAAGTATGTATGTTAAATTTTACAGATAAATCGTTAATTTTGTTTAAATAATGAATACTGTTAATAATTACACACATGGGTGTGACACGGTGCCAGAGTAGTAGCACTGTTGTCTCGCAGCGAGTCACGTCACTGGTATTCCCTGCCTGGAGTGTACATGTTTTCCTGCTGGGCTCCCACAGTAAGCTCCAGTTTCCTTCCAAAGATATGCAGATTTGGTGACACTAAAATGACACCAGTGTTTGTGAGTGCTTGTATTCACCTTTGCAATGAGCTAATGCCCTGTCTAAGGATTATTTCTGCCTCGTGCCCAATGCTAGCTGGAATGGGCACATCCCTGGATTGATGGATTTAATCATTAAACATAATTTTCAGAGATATCGCGGCAAGGTGTCATCTGAATTTAATGGGTGTTCTAGGCAGTTCACAACACAGCAAAGCCGAACCTGTTCTCACCGTGATACAGTAACATCTCGCACTGCCACCTAGTGAATTCTTCCAGATTTAAGTAAAGAACGCACACAATTATAAACAGTAAAACGCATGCATAGCAGGAGCGTCCACTGCAGCATGCGTTGCATTGCGTGAAGTATAAACCAGACCTTACTGGTACCTTGGACCTTCCAGCGGCAGGTCTGTGAACCTGCACATACCCACCTCCTAGGAGCCCATCTGGAGTCAACAAAGTGCTGGAGAGAATTAAACTCTTTCTTGGTTTGGCCGGGTACTACCGCTGGTTTGTACCCCGGCTCTCCGAGAAAGCGGTGCCCTTGACATATTTAACAAAGAAGAGGGCCCCTAACACTGTGGTATGAGGTGGTAAAACATATGCAGCATTTTGTGAACTAAAGTTGGCCCATTACATCAACACCTGTTCTGATGGCTCCAAACTTTTCCCTGCCTTTTATCTTTCAGACCGACACTTCAGACACTGTACTGGGTTCCATGCTGAGCCAATGCGTCGACAGTGTCGAACACCCTGTCATGTTGCTGTGCCAGAAACTGCTGGACTGGGAAATCAGGTATGTGGTGGTGAAACGGGAGACCTTGGCGATCAAATGGGCAGTAACACAACTGAGGTACTACCGGGCTCAGAGTTTGCCCTGGTCACTGATCATGCTGCTTTGTATTGGTTGGCAATACAGGCCTCCCGACCTGATGGGTCTGGGCTGAGGGTGCTATGGGGGACAGTTTACAGGCCCAAATAGTGAGTGTTATTTGTCAGCCAGACCAGGGGTTGGCTCTCATCTGATCCTTTCTTCTCTTGTCCCTCTGCAGACCAATCGAAGACTATGCCTCCCAGTGAAATAAACACCGGTCCACCCACTAATGACGTCACTTCTAGGACCTCTTGATGACATCACTTTCATTACCCAGAACCCATTCACCTGCCACATCAGTTCCTGTTTCCGGCCTCCCTGACTCCACCTCTTCTTCTTACCCACAATATTTATAGCACAGACGCATTTTGTTAGTCAGTTTAGTTTTGAACTCCTTGTAAACACTTGGTTGATTTCTTTTTTGATTTCTTCAGTATACAGGGTGGCCATCCCCAAACCTTTTTCTGTCTGTTGCCTATTTTTTTACCACAACTGGATAACAGATATTTGGATTATGCAACATGAATAACCTGAGATTTTCTTTTCTTATTTTCATGTGCGTTTTTAACATTGTAAGCCGTGGTACAGCTTTGTTCACAATTAGCTTCTCTTACAGGTATATCATAAACTGTTTCCTCTCCATTCTGCACGAAAACATGAGATTAAAATGTTTTCTTAGCCATTACATCAAAGTACGACGGTAAATAATATACAAAAAATATCTCTTCCAACTGGAGCATTCATTTAAGCTATCTTAAGGAAAATTGTGGCTACATGTAGATAGATAAAGATAGACAGATAGGTAGATACTTTATTAATCCCAAGGGGAAATTCACATACTCCAGCAGCAGCATACTGATGAAGACAATATTAAATTAAAGAGTGATAACAATGAAGGTATAACAGACAGACAATTTTGTATAATATTAACGTTTACCCCCCCGGGTGGAATTGAAGAGTCGCATACTGTGGGGGAGGAACGATTTCCTCAATCTGTCAGTGGAGCAGGACAGTGACAGCAGTCTGTCGCTGGAGCTGCTCCTCTGTCTGGAGATGATCCTGTTCAGTGGATGCAGTGGATTTTTTATTATTGACAGGAGCCTGCTCAGTGCCCGGCACTCTGCCACGGATGTCAAACTGTCCAGCTCCGTGTCTACAATAGAGCCTGCCTTCCTCACCAGTTTGTCCAGGAGTGAGGCATCCCCCTTCTTTATGCTGCCTCCCTAGCACACCACCGCGTAGAAGAGGGTGCTCTCCACATCCGTCTGACAGAACATCTACAGCATCTTTTTGCAGATGTTGAAGGACGCCAGTCTTCTAAGGAAGTATAGTCGGCTCTGTCCTTTCTTACACAGAGCATCAGTATTAGCAGTCCAGTCCAATTTATCATCCCGCTGCACTCCCAGGTATTTATAGGTCTGCACCCTCTGCACACAGTCACCTCTGATGATCATGGGGTCCATGAGGGGGCTGGGCCTCCCAAAATCCACCACCAGCTCTTTGGTTTTGCTGGTGTTTATTTGAAGGTGGTTTGACTCGCACCATTTAACAAAGTCCTTGATTAGTTTCCTATACTCCTCCTCCTGCCCACTCCTGATGCAGCCCATGATAGCAGTATCGTCTGCAAACTTTTGCATGTGGCAGCACTCCGAGTTGTATTGGAAGTCCAATGTATACAGGCTGAACAGGACCAGAGAAAGTACAGTCCACTGCAGCGCTCCTGTGTTGCTGACCACAATGTCAGACCTGCAGTTCCCGAAATGCACATACTGAGGTCTGTCTTTAAGATAGACAATGATCCATGCTACCAGGTATGAATCTACTACCATCTCTGTCAGCTTGTCCCTAAGGAGCAGAGGTTGGATGGTGTTGAAGGTGCTAGAGAAGTCCAGAAACATAATTCTTACAGCACCACTGCCTCTGTCCAAGTGGGAGAGGGATCGGTGTAGCCATAGATGATGCCATCCTCCACTCCCACCTTCTTCTGGTATGCGAACTGCAGAGGATCGAGGGCGTGGCGGATCTGTGGCCTTAGGTGGTGAAGCAGCAGCCGCTCCATGGTCTTCATCACATGTGACGTCAGAGTGACAGGCCGGAAGTCGTTCAGCTCACTAGGACATGATACCTTTGGGACTGGGGTGATACAAGATGTTTTCCAAAGCCTTAGGACTCTCCCCTGTTCCAGGATCAAGTTGAAGATGCGCTGTAGAGGACTCCTCAGCTCCAACGCACAGGCCTTCAGCAGTCCTGGCGATACTCCATCTGGACCCGCTGCTTTGCTGGCACAAAGTCTCCTCAGCTCTCTGCTTACCTGGGCTGCTGTAATTGTGGGTTGGGGGAAACTCTCTCTCCTATGCTGGTATCAGCAGAAGGATGGGTGGAGGGTGCAGTACTCCGAGGTGAGAGTGGGTTAGGGTGGTCAAACCTGTTGAAGAAGTTGTTCATTTGGTTTGCTCTCTCCACGTCTCTCTCGATGGTGGCACCCCGCTTCAAGCTGCAGCCAGTGATGATCATGTACTACTAGGGGTTAGTGAACATGACATTTACAGTTTGGAAAAAAGCCCATCTGTCTAACATAATAAATTATGTCACCACACTATTTGTTACAAACCTTATTTTGTTTAACCATATTTGCTGCACATTCTGATTTCTTTAATATAAAAAGTGTTAAAAAATAATTTTACTATTTTGTAATTAAAGTGTATAAAAAATCGTTATCAATACTAGATAGATAGATAGTTGAAATCATCATATTCTTTTTGTCTTAACATTTGCCATATCATATATTGCATAATGTTTTCTAATTTTTTATATCTTTTCATGCCTGCAGGTGGCAGAATTCTGTCTATAGATTGTTTGTGCCTGAGGTTGAATCAAAGATCAATATGGCTGGTAGAAAATAACAAAGCACAGTATGGGAGATTTTTGAATGCATTCATTATAAGCACATTGTGATTGGAGCAGGATATGTTGTGTGCTGTAGACATTTAGAGTAAAAACCCTCACACCCTAAAATTCACCTAAATTTCATTACAAATTGGCCCATTCAGGGCAATAAAAGGAAAAGAAAAAAGTCCCAACAGTTAGAGCACATTTTTTCAACACAAATGACATAGAAAATATTTTAAAAATAACATTGTGTAAAATTGTTCATATTCAGTACCTAGTTTTGATTATGCTTGCTTTTATGAGACAAAAACAAAACCAAATAGTAAACTGTTTTGTGTAGTGTAGTAAGCTTCCACTAACATTAAACTCGTATTATATCCAAACCCGTTAAGTGTATTGTTCTGTCTGATTGTGACACAAAAACTAAACTCCATAGTTGCTCTTTAAATTTACCATAATTGCTAAAACTAAAACTGAAACTAATATATATAAAAATAAAATAGAAATATCTTTGTAAAATAAAACCTAAACTAAAACTAAAAATACACGATGAAGGAAAACTAAAACTAAACCGGATTTCCAAGTAAGGTCAGAAAAAATATAGAAATAAAAACTAATATGAAAACGCAAAACTGTAATAACCTTAATATAAACCATATCAGACTATGATATATCAGGAAGCATTGATTGCTACTACATCGTAAGTAGATGCTGACATGTTGCTTACTCTCATGGGCCCACTCAAGGTGAAAGAAAGGCAGGGATGTAGAAGTAAAGGTTATGTGTTGCTGGAGACTGAACTACAGACAGTGGATTTCAGCTTTTAATATGGTGTATTTAGTGGACAAATGTAATGTGCCCAGGGGGCCACTGTTGGTAGAAATTTGTATCTGGTAGCCCCAATTCTTTTAGATCTTGACATCAAAGAGACCTATGGAGCTGTTATAAATGACCAATACATGGGAAAAGGACTGCAACATTGTTTTATTGATAAAGAGAGGCCTAACACTAGCTTTAGGAGGTGTGAATTCAAGCTGAATGTTGGAGACTGTGTGGTGCTTGGTGAAGTAGGCAAGCTGTCTCTAACTGACAGTACTATATATGGAGAAAGGTATAAAATGAACATAGGAACTTTATTTGGTACATGGTTTCTCCCTTAGTGTTAATTTGCAAGTGTGTACAATACAGTACTTCTTTTTGTATATTTGTTAATTTGTTTTGAATCCAAATTATTTAATATTGGTGATGATTATTTGTTCTTAGCCATCAATTCATACATCTGTGCTTTTCTATATTGAAGGAGGTAGGTTTGTAGCTCATTACTGTGCATGACTATCAATAATGAGTACATCCTATGGCCAAACTGAAAATTACAGAACTTTCAGAAAAGCAATGCATCTTTAATTAGTTAAGATGGAAATGCATTACCTCTGTCTGGACCCAGGAAACTGTTCTAACACTAGCAGGTCACATCTTATCTAAAATATCCAGCAATAGCACATGAAGACAACCTCAAAGACCATTTTCCTTCTTGAAAACATATGGAGAAAAACAATATTTGATATATTTTCCATCCATCCATTATCCAACCCGCTATATCATAACTACAGGGTCACGGGGGTCTGCTGGAACCAATACCAGCCAACACAGGACGCAAGGCAGGAAACAAACCCCAGGCAGGGTGCCAGTCCACCGTAGATATTTGATATATTTTTTGGATTAATATAAAAAAAGATCTGCAACCACATCCAATTCACAATATCCAGCCCTTTTGCTGTATTAGTTTCTTTGCTTAGACCATACCATATCACAAATGTGATTCAATTACAATTTACCCAAAAAAAAAAAAAATTTTCTCATTGTTCAGTGAACTAAGATTGGGTACTTCAAAATACTTCCCATAGCACCCTAAACCCTCCATATCATACACTTAAAATGTCCCAGCTGAAATTCCTATTGCCTTAAACAGCCTGCCTTTTCAGAATATTTAGACATTTACTCTATAAATTTAGACTTTACTTTCATAAGAAAAAGTGTCTACTTATTTCTGACGATTTTCCAAAATATGACTGAAAGTCTAACCTGCAGAGTAATAACATGGGTTCAACATTGTTTTGCATGTTTAGTGTACAGTACTGCAATAGATGTCTTAAAAATGACCATGCACTGAAGTGCTCTGCAAGTTGCTTTGACTAGAAAAATGCCATTGTGGCATTTTAAATACTCTTGAAAAAGAAGTAAACAGATGTTTGCTTTATGAATCCTGATTTTCTGCAACCTCCAAAGTAGCTCAGCTTGAGTTGCCTATGTGAAAACTGACACTAGGAGCTCTCCAGCCAACACAGCCTCCTCCTGTCCCAAACACAACACCTAACCTATAGTTGCAAAGTAAAAGACAATTCAATGGGTTGAATTAGAATTAGGTTTCGGATAAATGTCAAAATACTTTTTAATTTCTGGGATTTATGAATTTTATACTGTTAACAATCATTGAAAACCTTAATCCCAAGTTTAGTATTAAAGTTTGTTATCT
The DNA here is from genome assembly GCA_026402145.1 of Polypterus bichir lapradei. Taxonomy (NCBI): domain Eukaryota; kingdom Metazoa; phylum Chordata; class Cladistia; order Polypteriformes; family Polypteridae; genus Polypterus; species Polypterus bichir. Next base: position 387,199 of record JANRMT010062799.1, read on the forward strand.
AATTTTCTTATGCTGGGTTTAGAATCTGATTGACAATGATAGAATGATATTACAAAATAGTTTACTGTAAATTAGAACTGGGGTTGCAGAACTGATTTCTGCTTTGCATTCATGATGCCAATATAGGCATTGGATCCATGAAACTAAGTAACAGAAGTAACTATTTAAAAATATCATGCAAATACATTATGTATATTTCTTTGTTTTCCACAATATTTTTGTCTAAATTATCCATTTAGATTTTAGATTGTACAAGAAAAACTAACATGACTTCCTTCTTGTTACATACTTTCAAACCAGCTATGGTCCATTTTATGCATTGGTAAGGGTTTGTTCTATAAAATACACAAAAAAAAGATTAAGAAAAACACCACCTGCGCCACTTATTAGGCCATAGTGTTAACTACCACTCCATATTGTCTCTCTTATATCAAAAAAGAGGAGCTATAAAATATTCCCTATCTACTTGTGTAGCTCACCAATTTCAGATTAGTGATGCAGAAGTCCACATTAGCAGCACACCCATTAAAGAAGTGGTTCACAAACTCGATCCTGGGGACCCCCTGTGGCTGCAGGTTTTTGTTCCAACCAGATTCACAATCAGTGATAATCTATACTAATAAAAGGCAAAGCCCTCACTCACTCACTCACTCACTCATCACTAATTCTCCAACTTCCCGTGTAGATAGAAGGCTGAAATTTGGCAGGCTTATTCCTTACAGCTCACTTACAAAAGTTAAGCAGGTTTCATTTCGAAATTCTACACGTAACGGTCATAACGGTCGATAACGGTCGA
>JANRMT010062799.1:388004-418733 GCA_026402145.1 Polypterus bichir lapradei
GTCGATAACGGTCGACAACGTCCGCCATGTTGAACTTTCTTATTTATTGCCCCATCTTCACGAAATTTGGTAGGCGGATTCCCTGCGCTAACCGAAACTGACGTATGTACTTATTTCGATGGTATGACACCACTGTCGGCCGCCATATTGAACTTTCCAACGTCATTAATTTTCACAATGTCCGCCATGTTGAACTTTCTTATTCATGGCTCCATCTTCACGAACTTTGGTAGACGGCTCCCCTGCGCTAACTGAAACCAATGTACATACTTATTTCAGTGGTATGACGCCACTGTCAGCCGCCATATTGAACTTTACAACGTCACTAATTCTCCAACTTGCCGTGTAGGTAGAAAGCTGAAATTTGGTAGGCTCATTCCTTACAGCTTACTTACAAAAGTTAAGCAGGTTTCATTTCGAAATTCTACACATAACAGTCATAACGGTCGATAACGGTCAACAACGTCCGCCATGTTGAACTTTCTTATTTATGGCCCCATCTTCACGAAATTTGGTAGGCGGCTTCCCTGTGCTAACCGAAACCGATGTACATACTTATTTCGATGGTATGACGCCATTGTCGGCCACCATATTGAACTTTCCAACGTCACTAATTTTCCAACTTCCCGTGTAGGTAGAAGGCTGACCCCATCTTCAAGAAATTTGGTAGGTGGCTTTCCTATGTTAACCAAAACTGATGTACGTACTTATTTCGGTGGTATGACGCCACTGTCGGCCGCCATATTGAATTTTCCAAACATCACTAATTCTCCAACTTCCTGTGTAGGTAGAAGGCTGAAATTTGGCAGGGTCATTCCTTACAGCTTACTTACAAAGGTTAAGCAGGTTTCATTTCGAAATTCTATGCATAACGGTCATAACAATCAACAGCGTCCACCATCTTGAACTTTCTTATTCATGGCCCCATCTTAACGAAATTTGGTAGGCGGCTTCCCTGCGTTAACCGAAACCAGTGTACGTACTTATTTCGGTGGTGTGACGCCACTGTCAGCTGCCATATTGAACTTTCCAACGTCACTAATTCTCCAACTTCCCGTGTAGGTAGAAGGCTGAAATTTGGTACTTATTTCAGTGATATGATGCCACTGTCGGCCGCCATATTGAACTTTTCAACGGTCTTTGTTACTTATGGGCCCATCTTCAAGAAATTTGGTACGCGGGTTCCCAATGCTAACTGAATCCTACTTACGGACATATATACGTCCATAGCCTGCAGCTCGGTCACCGAGTGAGGCGGCGTTGGGTCCCCCATCCCAACACCTCCCACATTGTTGGCTGCCTGCCTATATAAGGCCGTCCGTCGCTCCGGTCTCTTCATTCCCTTCCTTGCTTCGCCACGGTATTCACGTCTCCCTGCTGATAACTACAGCCTTTTTATTTAATCCACGGCTTCTCCGCTGTTTTATTGTTCATTTATTACGATTAAAGTTATTGTGTAGGTATTTTAGACTTACTTTACATTGTTCAGGTACCCATTTCCTTTATCATTCCAGCCGTACCCCCATTAACATGTCTATCAAGGTGATCACCATCGATCAAAGAACTGTCACTTACCAAGTGGTTTCCATGCCCGGAGATGGCACCTGCCTTTTCCATTCTCTTTGTTACATATTGCACGGCCATATCAGGCTCACTCTTGATATCCGGAGGAATATTGTGTCTTATGTATTGAATGACTGGGACAGGTTCAAGGTGTGGACTGATGATGGTACAGGAGATAATTATACTACACAGGAGCACTAGAAGAGTGAAATGCTTAAGTGTACCGAAATGGCCAAATATTTTACACCTTTGGACAACCGCCAATGCCTCTTAAACATCTTAGATTCACAGGTGACGATTTCAGTAGTGGACACTTTGATGTTTAGAAATGTTTAAACTCTCAAAAGCTGGATGTGAAGTTATCAATCAAACTGATTGTATACTTACAACGCTTGACAGATGCCGAATGTCTCTTCAACACAAGTCCTACAAATACTGTCGTAATTGAAACAAACCATGAAACTCAAACTGATTATGACAGCAGCAATCCAAGCTGTGAGATTTGAAACAAGATTACTGTTCACATGGCCAACTGTACGTTGCATGCTCAAGAGTAAGCTCAGCGCACAGCTACAGCTTGGTCATATTACAACTGGAGGGCCGAACTGACAACGTGGCATACAAAGAGATCCGTAACAAATAATTATTGGTATATTTTCCCTCAGTTTTAAAAAGGTTTAATTGTCTTCTTAATAAAAATTTTAAGGCAGTACTTCGCCGCTGCGAAGCGCGGGTATTTTGCTAGTCTATACTAATAAAAGGCAAAGCCCTACCTCACTCACTCACTCACTCACTCACTCACTCACTCACTCACTCACTCACTCATCACTAATTCTCCAACTTCCCGTGTAGGTAGAAGGCTGAAATTTGGCAGGCTCATTCCTTACAGCTTACTTACAAAAGTTAAGCAGGTTTCATTTCGAAATTCTACACGTAACGGTCATAACGGTCGACAACGTCCACCATATTGAACTTTCTTATTTATGGCCCCATCTTCACGAAATTTAATAGGCGGCTTCCCTGCGCTAACCGAAACCGATGTACATACTTATTTTGGTGGTATGACACCACTGTCGGCCGCCATATTGAACTTTCCAACGGTCTTTGCTACTTATGGGCCCATCTTCAAGAAATTTGGTACGTGGGTTCCCAATGCTAACTGAATCCTACTTACGGACATATATACGTCCATAGCCTGCAGCTCGGTCACCGAGTGAGGCGGCGTTGGGTCCCCCATCCCAACGCCTCCCACATTGTTGGCTGCCTGCCTATATAAGGCCGTCCGTTGCTCCGGTCTCTTCATTCCCTTCCTTGCTTCGCCACGGGATTCACGTCTCCCTGCTGATAACTACAGCCTTTTTATTTAATCCACGGCTTCTCCGCTGTTTTATTGTTTGTTTATTACAATTATAGTTATTGTGTAGGTATTTTAGACTTACTTTACATTGTTCAAGTACCTATTTCCTTTATCGTTACAACCGTACCCCTATTAACATGTCTATCGAGGTGATCACCATCGATCAAAGAACTGTCACTTATCGAGTGGTTTCCATGCCCGGAGATGGCGCCTGTCTTTTCCATTCTCTGTGTTACATATTGCATGGCCATATCAGGCTCACTCTTGATATCCGGAGGAACATTGTGTCTTATGTATTGAATGACTGGGACAGGTTCAAGGTGTGGACTGATGACGGTACAGGAGATAATTATACTACACAGGAGCACTAGAAGAGTAAAATGCTTAAGCCCTTCACCTATGGTTCTGCATGTGAGTTGATGGCTGCCGCTGAATTGTTCGGTTGTTGCTTTCAAGTGTACCGAAATAGCCAAATAGTTTACACCTTTGGACAACCGCCAATGCCTCTTAAACATCTTAGATTCACAGGTGATGATTTCAGTAGTGGACACTTTGATGTTTATGAATGTTTCAACTCTCGAAAGCTGGATGTGAAGTTATCGATGAAACCGGCTGTTTGCTTACAACGCTTGACAGATGCCGAATGTCACTTCAACACAAGTCCTGCAAATACTAACGTAATTGAAACAAACCATGAAACTCAAACCGATTATGACAGCAGCAATCCAAGCTGTGAGATTTGACACAAGATTACTTTTCACATGGCCAACTGTACGTTGCATGCTCAAGAGTAAGCTCAGCGCACAGCTTGGTCATATTACAACTGGAGGGCCAAACTGACAACGTGGTATACAAAGAGATCCTTAACAAATGATTATTGGTATATTTTCCTTCAGTTTAAAAAGGTTTAATTTTCTTCTTAATAAAAAGTTTAAGGCAGTACTTCGCTGCTGCGAAGCGCTGGTATTTTGCTAGTTATTGATAACAACTGATCTCATTTAATTAGCTGGTCTTTTTTACTATTCTCTTATTCTGCATTCAGAAAAAAACACAAAAGTATGGTTTTTACATTTAAAAGACATTTAGAAATATTTTAGTTTTTTCTAAAGCTATAAATGCTTATCTCTCTTTTGTTGTTTTCCTAGTACTTTCTCCTTTTCCTGTGTAGTTTGCTCCCTTCATTTAACCCAAATAGTGACAATTAACAACCAGCATAGCAGACACCCAGGATGTTGAAAGCAGCGACAACTTCAGTGTCAGACCTGCTATTTAGTAAATAATCAATTAAATAACCAGAACACCTGGAAAAGCAGAATGAGAATTAGGTTGAAAATACTGTTAACAATTTTAAAAAAAATACATATTCCCCATATAACTACTTATTACATTTTAATAAAAATCTATCAAACTTAGTTTGTAATTTCTACATTGACTTCTAATGATTCACTTAATTAGGCTAAGAGTCCAATGAAAAACGGAAGTTGGTTGGGACAAAAACCTGTAGCCACTGCATTAAAGGACTTGTGTCAGGATGTGCTTTCAACTCAGCCTGCCACCTCTCTTTTCTCTAGGTGTTTTCTACTGACCACACCCATCTGGACATACCCATGTTGAAGTGTTTAAAACAGTTAAATGTTGAGCAGTAACACAATTTGGAAAGTGTGCGGTTATAAGGCCTGTCACACTACACAACATTTCCAGTGATTTCCAGTCATAGCATTTATTTATATAATCTTAGCAAGTCTGAGGTAGTGGCGGCAGGGTGAATTCCAGATGAGTAGTCTGACATCCCCAGACTCAGTAAGACCAGTCTGAAACAAGTTTAATTTTCTTTTAATTTGTGGGACCAGCTGACAACCAATTAGCACTTCAATAGATACATTGCTATAAATTTTTGCTATGCACCATCTATTGAAATGAAAAATGCAATGCATATGTCTCTGTTATATGCCATTTGGTTCAGGATTCATAAAAGTGTTAATGTTTGTGATGCATTTTGTTACTACAAATGTTTGTGTTGCACCATCTATTGGAATGACAGAGACATAGCAACTGAACAGACAAATAGAAACTTATCTTTTAATTAAGGTGGATTTAACCTAACCTGCATGTCTTTGGTGATATGGGAGAAAAGCCTGAATATCCAAAAATACCCATGTGGAAATGGAAAGAATGTGCACACTCTATACTGGATACTGGATCCATGAGTCAGCGCTTGCCACCATGCCACCTATCTGTATTCTGAATGTAGACAGCTACAATACCTGCCCTGAAAACCTCATGGTAATCTGGACCATTACGATTTTCATCTGCTGTTTTCCGATGATGTAGTCCATTTCTCTTTGATTAACACCATTATTCTGAAAACATCGCAATACAATAGCAAAAAAACTATCCACATCTAGATTATTCTTAATTCTAAGCTTATTCTTAATACTATGATTCTGACGAAAACATCAAAATACTTGTTTAGCACTGTCCACAGAACAATTATTAAAAAGACAGTTTTCTTTTAATCTAAAGATACCACAATCATTATACTATCCACAAACAATAATCCAGCTTTGATTTATATCTGTTTGCTTTGAACAACACCACTATTACAAACAATTATAACAAGTGCTCACAATATATGAAATGTTTATACCTCTGAATAACGTCCACTTACTCTAAACAGATGATAAAGTTAATATTGTTGGTCTCTGGATTGCTAATTGGTAATTGATAATCAGAGATTGTCAGTGTTTTCTATTCGGTAAAATTCATACCATTTCAGAATGCAAGAAATTGGTTAAAACCAAAAAATCAGCTTTTAAATGATGGGACAATGTAACCACAGAAAAAAAACAAATGTGGTTTACTTAATTGTCATTAAGGATATGTTGGAGCTCTTTGACTACAATTTGCTTCTGAAAACTTATAAAAATATACTAAAATCAATCTGTCCTTATTTTAAGCAGGCTCTGACTAACACCTACTTTAAAGCAAAATGAAGACTTTGACAACACTGGTAGAAATATACACAAACATATTTAGCAATGAAACCTGCTGCATATAAACACAAGGGAATATCAATGGGTGATGCCACAAGTCAAGTCAAGTTGGGGAGCATGCACTGGTACAGTGTGTTGCCGCTCCCACCACACAACATAACAGCTCGGGATCCCGGCTGGCAACCCCCCAGGCAGACACGCGGTCCAATTCCACCCTTCATAAATGACCCTCTATCTGCCGCAGCCAGGTGTTACATGGGCGACCCCTTGACCTGGTCCAGCCACTCGGGTCCTCAACAATCAGGATCTGACGAGCTGGACCACCCTTGGGGAAACGTGCCACATGGCCATAGTGCCGTATCTGACTCTCCCTCACAATGCAGGTAATGTGCCTCATTCGGGACACCATGAGCAACCGCTCATTTGACACAAAGTCAAATCAACGGTACCCAAGGATTTTCCGGAGAGACACAGTATCAAAGGAGTCCAGTCTTCGTCTCCGATCACTGGATAGCGTCCATGTCTCACAATCATATACCAAGACATGAAGCACCAGGACTCTAAAGACTTGGACCTTTGTCCTTTTGCATAGATATCAGGAGCGCCACACAACCCTTTCCAGCGACCTCATGACCCCCATGCTCTCCCAGTCCATCTACTGACTTCATAGGAAAAGTCACCAGAGACATGAATGTCACTGCTGAGGTAAGTAAACCTCTCAACAAGGTTGACACTCTCTCCTGCAATCAGACACACTGCTGAGGGCTGTGCCCAAGAGGTCATTACAGTCCTGGATCTTGGTTTTTATCCAGGACACTTGCAAGCCCAGACACTCAGACTCCTCGCTCAGTCTCTCGAGAGCCCCGATCAGAGACTCCATTGACTCTGCGAAGATCACAGCATCTTCAGCAAAGTCAAGATCAGTGAATCTTTCTTCACCAACATATGTCCCACAGCCACTGGACACCTTGCCCAACACCCAGTCTATACAAGTATTGATCAGAGTAGGAGCAAGAACACACCCCTGACGAACCCCAGAAATCAACTGGGAAAAAAACAGAGGTTCTGCCTCCACTCTGCACAGCACTCACAGTACCAGCGTATGGGTCGCTCCTGATATCCAGCAACCTCGAGGGGATCCTGCGAACCTTCAGGATGTCCCATAGGGCAGCTCAATCAACTGAATCAAACGCTTTACAAAAATTCGACAAAGGCAGCAAAGAAATTCTGCCGATATTCACGTTTGCGCTCCATGAGAACCCTCAGTGCCAGGATGCGGTCGATGGTAGACTTCTTAGGCTTAAAACCAGACTGTTCCAGTCACTCGTAGGTGAGCAAGTGATCACGGATCCTATTGAAGACAACCCTAGCAAGGACCTTACCCGACACCAAGAGCAGTGTTATCCCCCTGTAGTTGCCGCAATCCAGGTGATCACCCTTTCCTTTCTAGACAGGGATGACAAGTCCTGTTTTCCAGTCAGTTGGGATGATGCCAGTCTCCCAAATGGAAGCAAATATTGCTTGCAATTCCAGGAGGACAGCCTTGCCACCAGACTGGAGAAGTTCACCCATGGATATCACAGATCCCTGCAGCCTTTCCTCCCCTCAGCTGATTCACCACCTGTGCAATCTCAGTGAGATTGGGTGGTTCACAGCTAATTGGAGGATCAGCCTCAAGAATTGTGGACCCAGAGATATCCAACGTCCTAGCCGGAGGATCAGCTATGAACAACTGCTCAAAGTAGCCAGCCCAGCAGATCACAACTGCAGTGTCATCCGTTAGGACCGTTCCATCAGCCGCCCTGAATGTGACTCTCCAAGGAACAGATTCAGATGTGCATAATGTTTCGATTCCTCTGTAAGCAGGACGTGGGTCACTAGACCATAGATGGTGTGTCACTTTCTCACAGATTCCTCTAACAAATGCCTCTTTATCTGCCCTTACAGCCGTCCTCAGTTCCCGGTACAGAACAGAGTTGCAACTGAGCTGTGCGCTGCGACTCCTCTCGATGATATCCAAGGTGCCCTGTGAGATGAAACACCTCCTTCTGGGAACACCGGTAACACCAACACGACCCTCAGTAACCTTCAGGGTCTTGTCACAGAAGGTCTCCCACATCACATTAGGATCAGCAGTTGCCACAAGCGCACAGTGATGCCACAAGCACAGAAATATAAACAACACTGTATGGGAAACACTTTAACCTTTTCAGCAGACACATCTCAGGTAACAGGTCTTAAGCCTGAAAGTCTTGGTAAGTTTAGTAGGAGCACAGTTTATTTTGGGAAAGCTGAATGGCATGTTGCTTAGAAAGACAGTACATTTGATTCCCATGGGAAAATAACCCTAAGCTTTTGAAAATGATTCAGTAACATTCTGAGAGTAAGCAAGGTGCTTTTGTGTGTGCATGGAGAGAGGATATTGGTTGTATTTAATCAGACTTTTTTTCAAAGAGAGTTTTCTCCTTTCAGGTGCTACTTGTTGCACAAATAGAGCTTTCTCTCAGTTCAGTTGTTGCTTTTCAAACACTTAAATGTAACTCTGTCTTTTACCTGCTGGGCACTTTTCAAAGAGCTCTGTCTATCCTGTAAGAAATCATTTTCTATTCATTTTTGATTAAGGGTACCATATATAACTTTCTACTGAAGTTAACAAGTTATTTTGGAATTGTCACCTAGGACTGAATGAAGACTGCATGAACCCACCCAGGTTGTACAAGGTTATTGTAATGGATGGGGCTCCGAGTTATGATGTATTACAGTCTTAATAATGAAGCAATCCAAACAAAATAAAGATCACAGTATTCCTGGATAAATGTACGAATGAATAAGGCATGGTGCTAATTTATTTGTGAATAAACTGGATGACCATGAGATTAGTGAAGGTTATTTCCAGCAAGATGGGACAACCTGTCACACGTCAGCACGCAGCATGGCACAAACTGAATTGTTTTTTGGCAATCGAGTCATTTCAAATGGACTATGGCCACCTCATTTCCCGGTCCTGTCACCTCTGGATTTCTTCCTTTGTGGAGCACTAAAAATAAAAGTATACAAGAACAAGGCTCATACACTGGAACAATTACAGCGAAACATTGAACAGAAAAATGCTGCCATCTCCCCTACATTGCTTGTGGATACCTTTTCCAATATTGCCAATATTGAGTGCTGTGTTGAATGCTGTGTACCAAATGTTTACACATCTATCAATGTATGCACTGTATTTATTTTGTTTCTATCACTTCACTATTACGTGAGTAACACATCATAATTTGGGGTCCGCCCATTAGAATCTCCCTGTATAATTCTTTGTATTCCTTGTATTTGCTGCCACTTGTTTTTTACACAAATAAATATAATTCTTAAGTGAAAGTTTAAATGAATGTCTTTGCCTAACTGCTATCAGTGTAGCCAAAAAGCTGGGCTGTCCATTCCTTGTATAGCTGTGCTACCTTAACGGCATACTAGGACACTCTTGAATGTTTGGAAGTAAAGACAGCCCAAGTGAGTAAGCAGCCTGCCCTTAGAGGTCCCCAGGACTGTATACAAAGGGTTCATTATCAACAGTAAGACAGATAAGAAGTTGCAGGTAACATTTCTTCCTATTCCTAACTAGGAAAAGTCCCAAAGACATTGTTTGGTATCTTTCATGTTAGGTGCATCTGACAATGCAATATAACAAACACAAAGGAAAGGGATAAAATAAAATTTTAAATCAATGGAGCAATGTAATAGAAAACTCCCTCTTATTGTCATAACCAGCAATCAAGTAAAAATAAAAGTAAATACAATCCTGAAATGCAGAAAGACAAACACAAATTGCAAAAACCTCTGTGTGGTGTTAATATCTCACAGGTCTTTAACACCACTGGCCTGAAATATTTGTCTAATCATGAAGTACTCGTATTCAGATCACCAAGGATTGAGAGTCACACATTTCCAAAAGATGAGAAGAGTTGAAAATCTTACCACTGTGCAAGCCACTTTTATGTTTGAGCTAAACAGCCATTAAAACAAAGTGATAATTCCTTTTGACAGCACACACTGACCACTTCCCTATCATATTGCAAGACCACACCACTAAATTAAGGGCTGGTGCCTCATCGGCAGTCTTTTTAATTACCCTTAACCCAAGGTGCACAGGACAATAAATCTATGTTTGTCATGTAAACTGTGACGTAGTAGGACACACTCACTATAGCATTCCATAACATTTTTCTTACCTTAGAATCCTCCCTTACTTCTGTTGAGGTATAATGCCTCATTTGAAAAATGATAATGTTTAGAATCAAAGACAATATGTCCAGAGATAAAAAGCTTTTCCAAATCATCCATGTACCACATTAAGACTTAGATTCAAACTCTAATGACATCCACTGTGAAATCTCAGTGGTGCACAAAGAGAGCTTGCTTTTCAAAGTCCAAGCTGATGGAGCTAGACCAAAGAAAAGAAAGACGACAGCAGCTAAAGGATGACAGGCCTCATAAATGATTTCTCTTGTCTCCTGTTTGTAAGTGTGCTCCACTGCAGTGACCCCTGTCAAGACAGCCTATAAAAATCAACTGGGACACCAGCTCCGGCACAGAATTCACTTTATGGGTCTTGCATCCCCAACACCTCTGTCTATTCTGAGATCCACAGTGACATTCTGACATGCTGTTCTGCCCAGATGCACACTTTCCTTTTTGATTACAGTAGACACTTCTTTCATCTCACTCACACATCTACAGTTGGTTGAGATTTTGACTCTTTTTTTATAAATAGTCTGGAGCTACCATCATGTCTTATGTTACAATGGCAAATTTCCTTTGTATATATCAGCAGCATTCAAGCACAATACAGATGAGCCACAGCTTCAGCAGCTCATGTCTTTTTCTTCATCACATCACCCAAATACACACACATGCATACAAGGAGCTTATAAGCTATCAAAGAGGTTGTCAACGTTGAACTAAAAATCCTTAATTGGAAGTACATACTGTACTATGAAACATTTTCAACAATTGGTTTCTAGGTTGCCCTGTTTTATTATCAGCAAGGTATTTCATATTGCGTAGGAAACACATGGGGTACAGCCTGCATGCCTGTGTCTCTTATATGACTTATTGATCTTTGTATTCTGACATTTGGCTAAAGATTTATGGTGCTATCAGTTAAGTGTGGCACCAGGAGACACAGATAAGCATCATTCTGTAGTTAGAAACTTATCTGTAAGCTCATTAAATTTGGTTGTAGCTGCAAAGCATTTATTCCTGTCTTCCTCTGTTTATGACACAGGCCTACTGTACCTATAGCTCTTAAGGACAGTGGGAAAGCCCCTTCACTTTTTACATAAGGAATGGTATGGAATGCAAACATTTCACAATGTTGTGTAGTAGACAATATTTGGAATTATAAATCAAAAATTGCTATTACAGCTCTGTTATCCTTCAGAAATCACCTAAACGTTTTATATTAATTTCTCGAAAAACTGAAAATATTTTTCCACACAGGCATACCAGTGAAGGGCATAAAAAATAATTTCCTTGTTTTTCATATAAAAATGAACTTGTAAAAATAATTACACAAATGGCTACATTATGTATCCTCCTATGACAGTGTGTACTAATTAAAAACTTGAATAAACAACATGATAGTCTCACAGTTAACTGCTACACTTGGAAGCCAACAATTTGTGAAAATGGAGGCCAAGATTCCATCTCCCAGCACATATTAAGTGAAGTTAAGTCTCCTACTGTTTGTGTGTATTTTAGCACAGTAATAAACTTTTTACATTGTATTACAATATATTAGTGTTAAAGTCAAACATTACCTTAATCAGGTAATCTTTCCTAGCAGGGATACAAAACTGATGAATTCACAAACTACAACACTCTCATGCAATTTCAAACTGGAGAACAGAAAGCTGATCACCACTGCTGTAACAGGAAGCTTTTTCTATGTCCTATTTTTGCTTATCAACAAATTGCCAGTGCATGCACTTTACAGGGTGGTGCAGTGGTAGCACTGCTGCCACACAGTAAGGAGACCTGGGTTCACTTCCCATGTCCTCCCTGCGTGGAGTTTCATGTTATCACCATGTCTTTGTGGGTTTCCTCCGGGTGCTCCGGTTTCCTCCCACAGTCCAAAGACATCCAGGTTAGGTGCATTGGCGATCCTAAATTGTGCTTGGTGTGTGTGTGTGTGCCCTGCCTGGGGTTTGTTCCTGTCTTGCTCCCTTATGTTGGCTGGGATTGGCTCCAGCAGACCCCTGTGACCCTGTGTTAGGATATAGTGGGTTGGATAATGGATGCACTTTACAGTGTGAGCATTTAAAGATCAGCATCAACCGATACACCATGAACTGCAACCTGTCTGTTGTCAAATAATATGAAATTTACAGCAAGAAAAAAGTTTTTGTTAGATAGGAATGTATATACAGTTCAGAGCCAGCCTATTTTTGATATTACTCCCAAGTTTCTCCTGACAATGTTAACTAGCTCTTTATCAATGCCCTTCTAAAGCTATATTAACACAGTAACATGAAATAAGATAACATAAGCCACACTTTACAGTTGATGATTCTACATCATAATTAATAAATACTTATTTTAAACAAAAGTTACTTTATACTATGCATGTTTCAGGTTTTGTACATTCATTGAAAATAAACATTTTTTAACTAATGCTGCTTTGGAGGTATGACTCTTCCATAGGGTAGGGGTAAACAAGCTTAGGGATGTACCATACCTCAAAAGCAAAAGAACAAAATAAAATCACACCATTTTCAAAAATAATTTTTTGAAAGCCTTTGAGAAGGTACCACATCAGAGGTCAGTCATTAAACTAAAGGAAGTGGGCATTCAGGGTGGTGTGTGTAGGTGGGTACAAAATTGGCTTACACAATGGGAAGAAATGGTCATGGTGTGAGGAACCTTTCCAGAATTATACAATGTTAAAAGTGGTGTCTATCAGAGATCATTTCAAGGGCCAATTGCTTTATTTTTAATTCATTTATAAGTGTTTTAATAAGAGTATAAATAACAATAGTAGATGATACCAAACTAAGTGGAATGGCAGATAATGCAGAATCTGCTGAAACATTACAGGAGAACTTGGACAGCATACCAACTCGTGCAGATTTGTGGCACATAAAATTTAATGTTAATTAATGTACACCTTATTAGAAGGGACTAGAAGTCGTAGTGGACTGGTCATTATCTATATCAAGACAGTTGACAGAGGCTATGAAGTAGGCAAACAGGATATTAGGTTATATCACACCATGTGTGGAGTATAAATTGAGGGAAATTGTACTTAAGCTATATAGAGCACTAGTGAGGTCTCATTTCAAGCACTGTGTGCAATTTTGGATTTCATATCACAAAAAGGAAATAGCATTCAGTTATGAAGAAACACTGAAGGAGATGAACTTTTTTAGTTTAAGTGAATGGAGTTTAAGAGGTCACATTATTGAAATTTTTTTAATTATGCAAGGAAATATGAAACATTTTTAGACCAGATTTTACACCACTATTACAGAGTTCTTCTTCATGCAGAGAATCATAGACACATTGAATAAATTACCTAGTAGCGTGCCAATGAGTAGTACTTTAAGGAATTAAACAAAACTCAATTTGAATTTATTTTGGAAAAATTAGGTACATATATCAGCATGCTTTCTTGTACTGAATGGCCTGTTCTTATTCAAAAGTGATCTAACAACACAAAACAAAGCTTCAGTCTGAGTTCAAAATAAACATGTTCATGTTTTATTTTTATTTACAACCAACAGCTTATATTTGCATACCTTTCCAGAGGAATAGGGTGTTGTACTGTGCTGGCCATTATGGATAAAATGAAAATTCAAGTGAAATGACACCTTTTATTGGCTAACTAAAACGTTTATAGTAAGCAAGCTTTCAAGGCAGCTAAGGCGCCTTCTTCAAGCAAGATGACTTCTTATAACTTTCCAGGAAATTCTATGTTTGACGTAGACAGAGAGACGTGGGCAAGACTTAAACAAAACTTTAACTTTTATACTTTGACTTATTCCTAACATAACAATGAAATATTAATTTCGCATAACCTAAGCAAAATTGCCTTTTATGTTTCCATTTTTAGCTAAGCATGTTAACATTATTGTGCACAATGTGTGCATTTGTGTAAATATTTGTTACAGATAGAAATAAACTAAAGGGAAAGAAGAGAAAGTGTGTGCTAATCTTTCTTAACCTGTTCTGGGTACTTTTCCTTGGTCAATTTTTCAATGCATCTCTTCAGTGTTGTTTTGTTTATTGTGTTCCTTTGCCACAAACAGAACTGACCTCCTTTTGACACCTACCTGGCTGCCATTTTCAGATTTTTCAAAGGGACAGAGTCCCAGTTTGTCTTAAACATATAGCTTCTTGCAGGGCCCGACTGGGAAGCTTATTCAGGCCGGTAAACCCAAGTCTAACACAGGCCACACAATATACATTAGTTTTCTTGTACAGGCACAGAGTCAAAACACCATTTTGTCTTGTAATTTTTTATGAATGCGTAAACAGTAGATTCAGCTTTTGCATATATATTTCACTTTTAAATGTCTCAAGGTTAGTCTCAAGACAACGTCTGATAAAGTGTGGAACAACACTTCATAAATAAATACCCCATGTTGTTCTATAATATTTATATCAAAACAAATGTGCAAAAAAGCACTGAACTACAAAAAGTAGTTGTCAGTGGAATCCCCAGTGCATAGATCATGTTTGCAATTTCAACTTTGAGTCTGGAATTTACACAGCTGAGCCTCTGTCAGTGTCTGGATGGTAATGCTGAATACTCTTCCACAAAGTTTGAAGTGTTGGTCAAAAAATACCACTTTGAATTTCTTCAATAGACAAAAGACTTAAAAAATGTCTCAGTGCCACAGAATTCTGTCAAGCACTTTTTAGAGAATGCACTTAGTAAACAAAAAACTATTAAACATTTTGTGTAGCCTTTACAGTCACTCTCTCATCTTTCAAGGTTTAACTGTCAGAGCACAAAAGACACACTTTAAAAATGTTAAAATAAAGTGAAAACAAAACACATTCATTAACAAACTTATCATGAAATAAAGAACAACAGGTATATTTAAAAACAAAAATCATTCCACTCACATACATGCTTCATTAATAAAAAAACAAAAAATTTTGTGTAGCCTATTCAGTCAATCTGAGGGAAAAAGAGGAAAAAAAAAACTTTAAAAATGTGACCATACACTATACTTCATTAAAATTTGAAATAAAAGTAAAACAAAATAAATACACAGTAACAAATACCAAAACCCATACAATAGTCAAATATAATTCAAAGTATACAATATTATACACTTTTAAACAATTTTCATACATAACTTTAATCACAAAAGCACCAGACGTACATATGCACCTCTCATCAAAGCGCTCCTGTTTAACTTTCAGAGCGCGAGACATACGCAAAGTCAAAACTTGACTTGAACAAAAACAAAAAACCATCCAACCAGAAACCAGAAAAGAAACCCCCCAATGTTAAACCGAAAGGATTTGTGCCCACTACAGAGCAATAAAAATTGTTTGGTTTCTAGTATAATACTTAGTATCGTGACTCCAAATAACAAGCAACAGACAAGTAAAAAGGTGGTGTGTGAAAAATGCAAGACTTGATAGCATGAACAGGTATTGTGCACAAAACACTAAGGGGGTGGCAGCATTGCAGGGTTAAATACACAAAATGCAAAAAGTGGTAAAATTAACTGGTGACAGGTACAAGATATGAAGGGTGTGCCACACAGGACAGTAGGCTTAAACTGGAGTTGTGTGACAAATGTAAGAGGGTTAAAGCTAAGTAATATTGCTGTAAGATGGTCTTTCATAGTCAAATGCCTGGAAGGTTAATTGAGTGAAAGGACTTATCTGTAGTTAGGCTGGCTAAGGAGGCTGTCATTTGCTATCATGTAGGACAAGGCACAAGTTTGCATCTTATGGATTACAGGTGACTCACAGCTAAGATGGTGGCTTTGTAAGATAATTCACACACACACTCAAGTCTGATATTAGTTTGTGTCCCCTGTGTTTGGAGTTTGTAAGTGACCTTGTATTCTTATTCCTAAGACTAATGACTGTAAAGTTTCAATTAAATGTGAGTAAGATCGTGAACATATAATGTCAATCCATACAGGACTAACTTCTGCTTTACATACGTTGCTCTCCATAACATGCTTTTACTAATGTACATTTATCCTAATTATTCAGTGGTGAACTTTAAATAATTTTAATGTACACAATAACACAGCTAAAGCAAAACCTGGTGTCCTGGTGTATATGCACACAATAAATAGAAGCTATAATTTTTACAAGTTACTGGTTGTTTGACTACAGCAGCACTTTGGCAGGAAACAAATGTGCAGGTGACATACGTCTGTGTTAATGGCAAAGTGTAACCAAAAAAAACATATTATATTAAGATTTAATGACTTTTATATATTGATATGGATACATGCTATAAATGTAAATCTGTATAAGTAAAAAAGACCGAAATTAACTTTGCTAATCTGTGAATTTTGAAGCACTATCAAAATTCCATTCTCTTTTTCCATTTTGTATTTATGACCATCTTTCCTAATTCCAAGACATCCGTTTTATTTCGTGGAGTCTATTAATGCTGCCTCCTTTGAATTTTTCTTTCAAACATCAGTTCAGAGCCATTGTAATACAAGCAATGATGCAGTTTCACATTAAAAGTAGTCCAACATTTACTTTAGCAAAGAACAAATGGCATTTTCTCTCAAAGTAGTCAGAATTTGCAAACAGAGAGATCAAGCATCTCCTGTTTTGGAACATTATGGTTACCTTGTTAATTGTAGTGATGAGCAAAGGACCATAGAAAATGAAAAATGTGGTAAATCCAAAACCAAGGTATTTTTCACATTATGAGAGCTGTATATTGTTACAGCTGTACAGAAAATAAAGGTGCATCAATGTAAGCATCTGGATCCCATCACCATAGAAGAAGTCTAAGTTGATAAAGTCTAATCTGTCAGACAATTGTTTCCTTTGAAAATATATCATAATGAAGAAAAGCAGAATGCTAAAGGACCTAGTTTGGTTGCATGCTAGATTCACACCCAAAAACTACCCAGTTTTCCCTGTTACCACAGCCAAAAGAAAATAATACTAGTAAAAAGCTACTCTGTAGATGCAAATACCATAAAGTCAGGACCATCGGATTTCCTAATACTCCACTCGTCAGTATCGCACCTGTATCATATTCTAGTTGGTCATTTAAAAAAATCTGGTTATGCCTCCAGATCTTAAAACCAATGTGGATGCTATTCAAACTATTCCCCTTCACTACTAGAACAAGCTTTGTAAACAACAACAGGGGCACATTCTTATTAGCAGCAAATTGGTTTCATCTAGCAACCATGGTAAATTAAACTCCATCAGATGGAAGCAGACATTGACAAAGGTGATCAGTAGAATTCTTTCAGTGAATCAAATATCCATATAAAATGGGGCAAATTATGGGCAAGTTCAATAAAATGGACAGCAAGAAGCACTTTTTCTCAAAGAGGACGATGCCTCATCATTAATACAGAGACATTGACAGTTTTGAACAACATAGTCATTAGCTAATCAAACAAACCTGATAAAATGAAGGTCCCTCTCTCATTTGTAAAATTTCTTAGATTTGACTAAATATAGTTGATACTTGTTTACTGCTTTAAATATTGTATAATTGTATTGTTTAGTACATTTGCTAAAATACAGAAACATGGGTTTACATTCTTGGTCTAGTTACTGTCGGAATTTTTCTTCCACATCCTAAACACCTGCATGTTGTGTTACCTGCAGAATTTATATTTGCACAAGAAGGGTGCTTGTGGGTATGTACATGAGCTCTGTGATGGGACTAGTAATCTATTCAGGATATGCTCATGTCTTGTGCCTGATGCCTCTCTGGACTGGAAGAAGCAGATCCAGAAAAATCAATGATTGTTATATACACCAACTAGCAAAATACCCGCACTTCGCAGAGGCGAAGTACTGCATTAAAATTTTTATTAAGAAGAAAATTAAACCTTTTTAAACTGAGCGAAAATATGCCAATAATTATTTGTTAAGGATCTCTTTGTATACCATGTTGTCAGTTCGGCCCTCCGGTTGTAACATAACCAAGCTGTGCGCTGAGCTTACTCTTGAGCATGCAACTTACAGTTGGCTATGTGAACAGTAATCTTGTCTCAAATCTGACAGCTTGGATTGCTGCTGTCATAATCGGTTTGAGTTTCATGGTTTGTTTCAATTACGACAGTATTTGCAGGATTTGTTGTGTTGAAGTGACATGAAATCGTCACCTGTGAATCTAAGATGTTTAAGAGGCATTGGCGGTTTTTGAAAGGTGTAAAATATTTGGTCATTTTGGTACACTTGAAGGCGACAACCAAACAATTCAGCGGCAGCCATCAACTCACATGCAGAACCATAGGTGAAGGGCTTAAGCATTTCACTCTTATAGTGCTCCTGTGTAGTATAATTATCTCCTGTACCGTCATCAGTCCACACCTTGAACCTGTCCCAGTCATTCAATACATAAGACACAATGTTCCTCCGGATATCAAGAGTGAGCCTGATATGGCCGTGCAATATGTAACAAAGAGAATGGAAAAGGCAGGTGCCATCTCCGGGCATGGAAACCACTTGGTAAGTGACAGTTCTTTGATCGATGGTGATCACCTTGATAGACATGTTAATGGGGGTACGGCTGGAATGATAAAGGAAATGGGTACCTGAACAATGTAAAGTAAGTCTAAAATACCTACACAATAACTATAATCGTAATAAATGAACAATAAAACAGCGGAGAAGCCGTGGATTAAATAAAAAGGCTGTAGTTATCAGCAGGGAGACGTGAATACCGTGGCGAAGCAAGGAAGGCAATGTAGAGACTGGAGCGACAGACGGCCTTATATAGGCAGGCAGCCAACAATGTGGGAGGCGTTGGGATGGGGGACCCAACGCCGCCTCACACGGTGACCGAGCTGCAGGCTATGGACGTATATATGTACGTAAGTAGGATTCAGTTAGCGTTGGGAACCCATGTACCAAATTTCTTGAAGATGGGCCCATAAGTAACAAAGACCGTTGAAAAGTTCAATATGGCGGCCGACAGTGGCATCATATCACTGAAATAAGTACCAAATTTCAGCCTTCTACCTACACGGGAAGTTGGAGAATTAGTGACGTTGGAAAGTTCAATATGGCAGCTGACAGTGGCGTCACACCACCGAAATAAGTACGTACATTGGTTTCGGTTAACGCAGGGAAGCCGCCTACCAAATTTCGTGAAGATGGGGACATGAATAAGAAAGATCAATATGGCAGACGTTGTTGACCATTATGACCATTACGCGTAGAATTTCGAAATGAAACCTGCTTAACCTTTGTAAGTAAGCTGTAAGGAATGACCCTGCCAAATTTCAGCCTTCTACCTACACAGGAAGTTGGAGAATTAGTGACGTTGGAAAGTTCAATATGGCGGCTGACAGTGGCGTCATACCACCGAAATAAGTATGCACATTGGTTTCGGTTAGCGCAGGGAAGCCGCCTACCAAATTTCGTGAAGATGGGGACATGAATAAGAAAGATCAATATGGCAGACGTTGTTGACCATTATGACCATTACACGTAGAATTTCGAAATGAAACCTGCTTAACTTTTGTAAGTAAGCTGTAAGGAATGGGCCTGCCAAATTTCAGCCTTCTACCTACACGGGAAGTTGGAGAATTAGTGACGTTTGAAAAATTCAATATGGCGGCCGACAGTGGCGTCATACCATCGAAATAAGTAAGTACATCGGTTTCGGTTAGCGCAGGGAAGCCGCCTACCAAATTTCGTGAAGATGGGGCCATAAATAAGAAAGTTCAACATGGCGGACGTTGTCGATCGTTATCGACCGTTATGACCGTTACGTGTAGAATTTCGAAATGAAACCTGCTTAACTTTTGTAAGTAAGCTGTAAGAAATAAGCCTGCCAAATTTCAGCTTTCTACCTACATGGGAAGTTGGAGAATTAGTGATGAGTCAGTGAGTGAGTGAGTGAGTGAGTGAGTCAGTCAGTCAGTCAGTCAGTCAGTCAGTCAGTCAGTCAGTCAGTCAGTGAGGGCTTTGCCTTTTATTAGTATAGATAAGCAAAAATATCTGTGTGTGTCTTTCATGCACTTGGTTATAAGCTTTCAGTACTCACTCTAGAGACATACTGCCACTCCATTTGCACAACAATTGCTCCCATGCTAGAAAACCAGAACACAACTACTGTTCAAAAGTGAAACATCACATGCTTGCTGCTTCAACAGTTAGAAATTTTTATGGAACAACTCAGTGTATATTATATTAATAAATAGCAGGCCAAAACTCTTCATTTAATCCTCTTTTTAAATTGCCTGAATTGCTTGTTCATCTGCCCCAAAAAGGAACTAGGCCTTTGAAAGATTAAGTTTGGTATTTTTCAAGTTAAAGTTATTTTTTCACCATCACAATATACGTTAATTTGACACAAAAGGTCATATTCTAAAATGAAGCATTTTTTAAATTTTAAAAATACCTAGCCTGCTTTTGCCTTTTATGGATGTGAAGGATATCAAGGTCCGAGCGTGAAAACAAAAACCTTACAACTAAGTGAATATATCCACTTTGAAGCAGAGAAGGTTTCTTGATTTAAGAAGACATGTCTCCCATGTTTCTGAGGCATGCTTGTGACAACAAAATTAAAAAGTAAATAGTAAATTTTATCCCAGATTCCTGGTATGTTCATCTTGAGCTAAGGATACATTTCCTGTTCATTTGCCCGCTCACAGCTGGTGTCATGGGTAAAGTATTGACATACTACACTTAAATCGCCAAATTTCCAAAGGTTCTAAAGCTTTGTCTCTACAATTCTGTTTCTTTTTTATATATTTTTACTGATTTTATTTTGAATCAAATAACATTCCTTACAATCAAGTCAAACTTGACAAACCAAAATTCAACCCCCACCCAAAAGAAAGAGAGGAGAGCCAACAACCAGAGCAAACCCTTAAAAGAAGTAAGGAAGGAAGAGCATCCTTTTCCATGATATAGAAGCTTATTCTAAAATGTTATTGACTAGATCATACCATATTTAAAAAAAAATTGAACAGATCATCTAAGTGAGAGCTTGATTTTTTCTAATTTCCTATTTCATATAATACTATATAGACCATCAGTTACTCACTGACTTAAAAGAGGTAGGATGGGATTCTTTCAGTTGAGGAAGATAAGTCTATGTGCTAGTAGTGAGGTAAAGGCAATTACAATTTGTTTGTCCTTCTCCACTTTAACCTCATCTGGGAGTCCACCAAACACAGCTGTTAATGGGTTAGGAGTGATTGTGACACCAAGTCTGTCTGATAGGCATTTAAAGATTTTTGTCCAAAATGATGTTAATTTGGTGCAAACCCAAAACATGTGACCCAGTGAAGCTACAGCTAGACTGTAACAGTCACATGTTGAATCTTGCCCTGGATACATTTTGGAAAATTTTAAATAAGATAAATGTGCCTGATAAAAGATTTCAAGTTGAATGATTGAGTGCTTTGCATATATGGAGCTGTAGTATTCTGTGCATGGCTGCCTCATTTTCTAAAATATTAAGTGAAAGGTCTTTTCCCCACCGCACCCTGGGATCATTAAAAGGAAGGGACTTTAAAATGTTTTTATATATTATAGAGATGCTATCTGAGTATTCAAGACCTATCAGTATTTCTTCTGGAATAGAAATAGGTGGGAAGTGAAGAAAATTGGGCAGGTTCCATTTAGCAAAGTTTCTAATTTGAAAGTAGTGAAAGAATTGTGTTGATAAGAAGTTAAATTTGAAGGCAGAGTGGTGGTTCTGAGGCTAGGGATCTGCCCTGGCAATCAGAAGGTTGCCAGTTCGAATCCTGTAAATGCCAATAGGGACTCTGCTCTGTTGGGTCCCTGAGCAAGGCCCTTAACCTGCAATTGCTGATTGCTTCGATTAGTAAGAAAAGTGCTGTATAAATGCAAAGAATTATTATTATTATTATAGCTTAAATATAAACCTTAAGTTCATAGGATGCAAAGACATTATCTACATACAAATCTTTAAATGTTTTAATCCCAGATATTTTCCAAACATTAAATACTGTGTATGTTTGAGGGGGTAGAACAGGGTGGTTCCATTGGTTCCATATTCTGAGTGAATGAAGTGCAATTGAATTATTAATGTATTTATTGGGGCTGCAATATTTGAACTCTTTTGCAGACTAGGCTTGTGTATATTCATCAATTTGTGCCGATATACAGATCTTCATGGCCTGTATATTTTCCGCTCAGTAATAAAATTTAAACTAAGGTTTTGCCATGCCCCCTTCTACTTTAGGTGGTTGTAGATTTGCCCTTTGGTTACATGGATGTTTCAAATTCCAAATAAATGATTTTATAATTGAACCTAATTTCAAAAAAATATTTGTTAATGTATATTGGGAAGTTTTGAAATAGAAAAAGAAGCTTGGGAAGGATGTTCATCTTGACAGTGTTTATTCTCCCTGCTAATGTGAGATGGAGGGTGCACCATCCATAAACATCTTGTTTATGTTTTTCCATGCACACAGCAAAATTTTATTGAAAAAGAGGTTTTTATGTACTTGTGATATTTACCTCTAGGTATTTAAACTGATCTGCTAAGATAAAAGAGAAGGTGTCAATTTAAGTATTGTGTGCTAGAGAGTTCACTGGAAAAGGCACACTTTTATTTAAATTGATTTTGAGTCCAGTTATTTTTTGAAAACCTGCTAGTGCTTTTAGGACAGCTGGAACAGAACTTTGTGGGTCAGATATATACAGTACCA
The DNA here is from genome assembly GCA_026402145.1 of Polypterus bichir lapradei. Taxonomy (NCBI): domain Eukaryota; kingdom Metazoa; phylum Chordata; class Cladistia; order Polypteriformes; family Polypteridae; genus Polypterus; species Polypterus bichir. The sequence goes on from JANRMT010062799.1 coordinate 410,789, forward strand.
TATCATCTGCATATACTGATATTTTCTGTTCAAGTCCTTCTCTGATAATCCTCTTTACCTTTGATGCATTTCAAAAGTAAACAGCCAATTGCAAAAGCAATGGTCATAGGGGGCATCCTTGTCAAGTACCATTTTAGTTTGAAGTAGTCTGAAATACTTTTGTTAATACAAACTTAGGCTTCTGGAGAAGTATAGAATAGTTTGATATATGCACATACAGTATGCTTGGGCCAAACCCACATTTGTGCAATATGGTCAACAGGTAGTCCCATTCAACTACATCAAATGCTTTTTTTACATCTAAAGATAATAATATCTCTGGGGTGTTAGATTTTATTACATTAAGCAAATGTCAAAGATTAGAAACTAAGTGTCTGCCTTTAATAAATCCAGTTTGGCCTTGTGATATTTCAGAAGGAAGCACTTACTCAATCCTTCTGGCTAGAACTTTGGCGAAAATCTTAATGTCATTATTCAGGAGTGAGACTGGTCTGTATAATGCACATTGTAGAAAGTTCTTATTTTTCTTAGGAAAGATGGTACCACCAAGGCAGTTCATGACGTTAGCACGTGACAGCAGACAATATCTTTGTGATATAATGAAATATGTTTCAGTATAGTGAAAGACTGTGAGCGATCATAAGTGTGAAGTTTTTCACTAAATATTGTCTAGTTTTTACAGAACAAAGACAGCAATTCATATCTGTGTATTAATAATGAATAATGTCTATGACAGCACTTGGAGACAATTTTTGGAGGTGAAAAGTGTATGCTGGGGCTAATAAGGTGCAGTGGAGGAAGATAAACAGTGAAGTGAACAATAACAGCTGATCTCCTTTTAAAATGACTAAATCTCACAATAAGTGTCTTATTTTTTTCTTATCATCCCTTCCTAAAACAAACATGCACATACACAGTTTTGCAATACATGTGCAATCTCAAGATGCGGATCAATACCTGATAATACTTTTGTCTTGAAAAATTGACATATTTGGTAAGTTTTAATGTATTCACACTGGCACCTTATGACAATTCACCTCCATTATAAAGTGTGAACAGCAAGCTATACATTTTTTAAAATTTATAAACAATGCTTCATTCTAGGACACAGTTTCATATGTGAAATTAATATATACCTCAATTGTGAAAAAATAATAAGAATGACCTGAAGAATGCCAAACTTATTGTTTAACTACAAATAGCAATAACAGTTATACAAAACATTCTCAAGCTATACCCTTTTTCTCTCTCCAAATTCTGGAACCTATCAGTAGAGGTCCCTGTGAACTCAAATCCATGTGATACCATTCTGCTACTTCTGTCAAAAATCTGGTCCTTCTGAGACTAGGATAAAAGTTTTATACAAATAGAAGGCAGTTTTTATGTTTTTCAAAGTCCATAGTGAACACTGACACAGGATTTAGATACACAAGACTCCACATTATGATCTTTTTTTACTACCCATTAAGTAAAGCTTTAATAAACAGTTGTGACATTATTCAAAAAATAAAATTTTGGGACAGGATCTGGAGGAACAGTTTCTTAAAAGAAATATTTCTGTGTGTTATAAAGTACCGTAGATCCCGGAATACAAGCCGAGAATTTCGTCCTAGATTTTTGGCTTGGAGTTTGGGGTTCGGTTTATACAACAAGTATCATTTCAGATTCCAGATTTCCAGCGCAATGCCGGTTTTGCCGATGAATACGGAAGTAAATAATGACGAAACCACAGAGCCAACTTTCAGATGAAGAAGTAACTTTGCATGCCGGTACTTTAAATTAAATAAAGAATTTATTCAAAAAAGTGTTTTAGTTGTTGATTTTATTAATAAAATTTATAATAAATTATCGGGAAGTTTAAAATAAAATTTATTTTGATTCACGATCCACATCTTGCGTTACGAAACGGATGCGGTCACGTGTATCCGCTTGCGCGATTGTAAACAAACAACCGAGAGCGTTAGTAGCGTCAGTCGGAGCCCAGATACTTGTGTTTGTGAATGTAATTTCAAAACGAAGATGGACATTGTGTGGAAATATCTCCTCCTCCCTTCCTGCAGCCCAAAGATGTCAAATTAAATGGTGAGTACAGTATGAAATTGTTACTAGAATAGAATGCCTTTTACTGTCTATACGCATCTACAATGAGATTAAAAGCAGCTCCTTCAGTGCAGAAAAAAGTTCTGTATAGGGCTTGTATGGTTGTTTTTTAGCCTTAGCATAACGCCGTATCTGCGGCCCCGCTTCTGCTTTCTTTCCCTCCTCCGTCTGTGTCGTCTCCTAGACCCGACAACAAACCACGGAGAGCCCGCTGGTCTCGCTATGTTGTCTGGGATGTTGTGCGTGTGATGAAAAACACTCAAAACAGATGTCTGGCTCTGGACACCGATGTCTATAAGGTTCTGAATGGTGTAGCGGATGTTCGCCGAACCGATCGTGCACAAACAAGGACAAAAAAAAAGTACAAAAACAACAAAAAAGTGCACTGAAAAGCGGAGCCCTGAGCCGCTGCGCGCCGCCATGCTCCTAGCCTAATCGAAGTAGGCTAGGCACTTTTTATAACTTTTTGGTTAGTACATTAGAAAAAATATTGGTGTTTTTTTTTATTATGAAAAGGTTAAGTAAGTGTTGTAGTGGGAGGTTTGGAACGGATTATGGGTTAGCCTTTGCGAACGAATTAAGTTCGTAAGTCAAGGGTCCACTGTATTGCGTATTTAAGTTAATCAAATTTATAACAATTCTCCGGAAATCCACCCGCCGATGTACCGTATTTGCGTATATAGTTTCAACACAAAGGTTCCAATTTACCAAACTTCTCCGCAATCACTTCCTAGTTTCCATCAAAAATGCCGGCAGTCTCAAATTCTCGCCGATAAACATTATAAATATACCCGAAGAGACACTTTTAAGGAAATTTAGAAAATTTTGCTTGGAGAAGGGGGTCGGCTTAAATACCGGTCATCGGCAAATACATGTAATTTAGTCGGTAGAGAAGGGGATCGGCTAATATACCGGGTCGGCTTGTATTCCGGGATCTACGGTATATTACACTAAGGATAAACATTTATAGGATATATCACTGTTGGAGAAAACATTCTGTGTGAATTAGAGTTTCTATGTGTGCCGGTCCTGTGTTAAATAAAAACTTTCTGTCCCATCTACATCCAGCACATTTACCATGGTGAAGACGGCTCCCTCAGGCTTGTTGTAATAAAAAACATTTATCTTGGAAACAGAATGATGATATTGACTGCTATTTAAAATAATTTCTGCAACAAACATAAACTACACAAAAGTGACTTATCTATCTATTAAACAAGATCAAATAATATGTACAACCACAAAAGCAACAAGACATTATATAGTGTAGCTTGAATCCAGGAGAAGAATAAAAAGAAGTACTTTTTTCACCATCATCTGTGTTAAAAGAGAAACAGTACGTTAAAAGTATGTCACCAACAAACTCCCCAAAACAATAAAAAAAATTAAACCATATATGGCAGACAGCTGATTTCATAATACAGCACTGTTCAAATCCAGGAGGTTCACAAGGGATAAAAAGCATACAAAAAACTAAGGAGGCAATTAAAAAAGGGCACAATAAATGAAAAATGCAACACCCAGGTTGTATTTAATAACAGGTGGCTAAGTGTGACACCTAAAAAGAAAAGGCAGTTTAAATAAATTCCAAGATACTTGGTCCTGAGGAAAACTGGAATAGAAATTTAATAATTAAAATTACACATCATCCATTAAACAGTTAGAACCATTGCCTTGGCTCAGTGTACTTCCCATCCCCTTCTACCACCCACCACCCTATTCCAGACCTTTACACCTACCAGGTCTCATCATTTCTGAATTCCAGCTCGCCATAAGTATCCTCAAAATCCTCTCCACCTCCTTTAGCTAAGCCTTCCACAGTGCGGTATGGGACAATGACAGTGCCTCTTGCTCCAGAGGTCCTCAATACTTTGACCTCCATCACGCCAATGCTCTCGCTCACATGCACAATGTCACTTTCAAACGTAAAGATGCCAGCATGGTCATCATCTAGGATGGTTACTGTAGCAACAGAGGGAACACCCAAAATGGCCTTAGGGTAAGGCAGGTTGTTGGCTGATAGTAATTCGTCTGTCTCCATCACCCGCACATTGCTGAGGCGTACAAAGAAATGCTCATCTTCCTCAAAGATGTCATCATCAATGATCCCAATGCTGATTTCTTTCTGTGTCTCACCTGGCTTAAATATAACTGTGCCCTCTGTAAACTCATAATCAGCCCCTGCATTGGCTGAACCATCTTCTGTTTTGTAATCCACATAAAGTGTGTATGAAACATCACCTCCCTTTCGTACAATAGTCAACACTGCTGCCCCACAATTTTCTAGGCATTGGTATGAAAATGGCTCAAAACAGATCTTAGACACAAATTCCTCTGGCTCATCAATCCTCACCTCTTGCACACTATTACACTTCTTTGCTTGTTCTGCAGCATGTTTCTTTAGGATGTTGCCTGCTCCAGTCATCATACGTGTGGCCTGGATTCGATAAAAGGCTCTGCTCTTTTGCTGGTGAGAGAGAGCATGATAGTTGGCCATTTCCACTAGTTGATCCAGCTCTTTCTCTGGGTGTCTCTGCTTGAGATCTTTCAAGATGCGTATCATATCCCGTCGAGACTCATCTACCTCTTTTCCATCCATAAGACCTATGAGATTCACTGCGCCACCATCCAGGAAATGGGAATTGACCAACTTCCCATCCATCTCTATCCCTTTGGGCCTATCCCCTTCTGTCTCAATGATAACCCCCCGATGCTTGTCAGTCCTGTACTTTTTGTGCATGAACTTGTAAAAGAGCAGGCGGCGGTCAGCCACCCATGCCAAAATGACACAAATGGGGAAAAAGGCTAAAGTAAGGAGGCCTTCCCATATCTGTACGACATTGGGAGAAAACACAGCCAGTATCATGTAGAGCCAAATGTAAGCAAAGATGCTCCAGGCAGCAGTTATAAAAAATACACGCAAATGTTTGATTTTGCGAGTTTCTCCTTCGGGGATAACTGAAACACAAATGGCTATGATGACAAACATGTTGAAGGCAGCACTCCCTACAATTGTGGATGGTCCAAGATCTCCGGCCTTGAAGCCATGGCCGCAGATTTCAATCACTGACAACATTATTTCAGGAGCTGAAGACCCCAGGGCCATGAGGGTTAAATTTGAAACAGTCTCATTCCACACACGAATGGTAGTTGTGGAAGTTTCTCCATTTGGCCGCTTGATAATGATTTCCCTTTCTTGTGAGGTGATGACCTCAATTGCAGCCATAAATCGATCAGCAATGATCGAGACACCCAGAAACATATAAATCATAGCAACAAAGTAGACAATGACCCGGGCTATCTTATCACCCAAAGAAGGGTCCTCTGGGTACCAGATTGGCAAGATGATGCCTTCCTTGCACTCATAATCTCCACCGCAAGATGCATTTTGGCTTCCAAAAGAAGGAGCTTCTGTGGATCCAGCTTCAACATTTAAAAATATTACTCCAGCAGTGAGCAGGATCAACCAGAGGAAGGTGGACGTCCCCGGCTGCACTGGCCTTACCCACGCCATGCACTCGCCTGTTTCACGTGAGGCTTTATTTCTTTACAGTTCACTTTGGTCTCCAGAACTGTAACATTAACCAGCTGTCACCTGCAGAGCAAAGTAAACAAAAAAAAAAGTAAGAAGCTGCTTTAAAATAGCTTTTTGAAATAGAAGCAACCAATTGTGGAAGGTTTGCCTCTTTCAGAAGCAATCTATTCAAGCTAGAGACAGTCCTATTAAATTATTACTTGTCTCCTTAAATTAACCCTTTCCATTAGAAATAAGTGACCCTACTGCCATTATCAATCTGTAAGGAGCTTTTTGAGACGTTAAATCTGGTTCACCATTTTATGCAAAGAAATTCTGAGAACCATTGGCTGGTAGAAATTGTACCATTTTATGACATGTAGAGTAAGTGATACAGGTCTGTTGTTGTCTTTTAATATGCTGACAAATCCTTACTCACTTTATTTGACAGCTCTACTCAAAACAGAATTTTATATAGTTGTGTTTTCTGCAAATTGCTGACACATTCATTTATCACTTTCTTGTAGTTGTACCATCAAGACTACACAGTCAGATTGGCAGTATTAAACAAATACATAGCATTAAAAAACCTTTAAAAGGGTATACTGTATATGGAAAGAATGTTTTCCTGTATATATTTGTCAATTTGTTGTTGGTGATTTACTGTCATGGGGCACTAGAAGGATTTTCTGCTTAAGTGGAGGAACAAGGCAGAATTGTTGATAACCGTTTCTAAACAACTACAGAAGCAGACAACAATCTACCTGCAGAACAAAGATTACTTAGACTTCCATTCATTTCTTTACAAAAGATTATTCCCAAAGTTACTGCCATCTGCAGTAATTTAGCAAAATTGGATTGTGAGTGGGTTAATGGACAGAAAAAAAGACTATGGATAACAGGGGAATGATCATGTGTATAAGAAAATCAGTGTAGCCCCTTGGAGACGTCAGATAATTTGAAATAATACTATAGATTGACAAATCTGAATATAACACTTATACTGGAAGCATATCAGATACTAGGGAGGCAATAAATTCAATTCATACACAATTGAAAATCTTACAAATAGGCATACATTTGGGTTATGTAGTCAAGTGCAAAGCGCTATGTGTAAATACAAGAAACATTTATACAAAACTCATCACTTAGACTTACAAAAAGAAAACTCTGGGCAAATTAAAAATGTTTGTAATGTGTACAGTTTGAAAGGCTGATAAAACAGAATATGATCTGTTTAAAATAAACTAAGTGTCACTGCATGCAGAGGTGTGTGATATTTCTACTCAGAAATATGCAAAAAAGAACACAGTAGCATTCTGTGAGAAGACCACCAAGTTTATCCCTTGACTAAAAGGTAGGTCCTACTCTAAAATGATATGAGAAATAACTTCTTAGTCCAAAACAGAAGATATGATGTGGTGATCTAATCCAGACTTTCCAAATTACCTCAGTAGTATTGATCTTGAAGCAAATGCACATAAACACATTGGGTAGATTAAAAGACAGTGTATTCAAAAGAGAAGTTATTAGGGACAGTAACTGTTACTGAACAACCTATGTATGGCACATAATAAACTTCATACTGAAAAAGACAGAAAAACAGGGAACAGTCATGTTTCAAGTGTAAAATGCAGTCTTCAGACAGAGAGCAACCAGCCCAGCATCTCCTGCTAAGAAAGAACATTTTTAAGTTCCGAGTTTGTGAATTATTATGTAAAGGATTTGATTTTGAGTTTAAGTTAGTGGAAAGCATCCAATACACCCTGCCTTCTTTTTTTATTGTCATTGTTGATTTGACAAGCAAACACGTTGTCTGTAGTACACATACAACATATTCTATGTGATTTTTGATAGCTGTGTATGCCCTCATTATAATCCTTTGGAGTTGTCGCATGTCCAATAAGTGTGAACATGTATGAAAGAATGTGAAAATATTAAAAATAACGTTCGTACAAATATGAAACACTAACAAAATAGTAACAATCACAAACCCCCAACCACCACCCCAACTGCCTTTCACAAGTATTTATCATAATTTATAGTGATTTTTACTGAAGCTCTGTGGCTGCTTTACATAAGAAAATATCTGTTTCTTGGCGCTAGCTATTGATATCACCAAGGATTAGAAAAGAGGTGCAAGACCACAAAACTGAAATTTTACAGTAGATTACAAATCAAAAGGAAACCTCAGTGTTTGGTAAAATGTGTCACCTCAATTTAGCTTACTTCCCAATCCTAACCTTTCAGAACTCTTGGAGAAGATTTTCTGATAGATAGATAGATAGATAGATAGATAGATAGATAGATAGATAGATAGATAGATAGATA
>JANRMT010062799.1:425529-453527 GCA_026402145.1 Polypterus bichir lapradei
TATATATATATACATATATATATATACCCGCGTATCGCAGCGGAGACGTAGTGTGTTAAAGAAGCTATGAAAAAGATTCGTTTCTTACTGCATCAATAAACAGCTCGTCTTCTTCTTTATCTGAGACCTGACACACTGCATGCACGGGTTTTTTTTTTTAACACTGTCTTCCTTTAGCGGGACATTCACTTTTTCCACCGTGTGCTTTGTTTCTGCAGTAGCTGCAGTTATGAATAATATGCTTGTATGTATCAGATGCTTCATATTTTTTTGCTGCCTTTTCAATTGTGTAATTCGGTTTTTGTTCAGCGCTCTTTGGAACTGCTGCTTTTTGTCTGTGCACGTGAGCCGCTCGGTGTACATGCATCGAAGTTTCCCAGCTGTGCTGGTGCCATGTCGTGCTATGTCCATGGCTGTATCTAATGTTACCTAAGTCCCGGCAGTTAAAACTTTCTCTCGCAGTTTCGCTGAGTTTGTGCCAAACACCACCCTGACCATCTCATCTTCCTCTGCATAAGCACAGTCCTTCACCCGTGAATATTTACCCGTGGCAGTGTTTCTATTGGATTGCCGCTGACGGACGGCCTTATATGGGCAGGCACTAAATTACAAACGCTAGCGGCAGCCTGTCTATGAACTTAATTTAAAGTTTAGGTTTACATCGTGCTTTGTTTCCGAAGTAGCAGAACTCATGAATATGGTTGTATATGTCACTCGCTCGCTTTTTATTGTTTCGCTGCCTTCTCAATTATATAATGCATGTTTTCTAAAGCGCTTTTTGGGCCTCTTTCTGGTTTTCTACGTACTGCGTGATTACATGGGAGGCGTGATGATGTCACACGAAACTCCGCCCCCACGGGTTTCAAGCTCATCTCCATTACAGTAAATGGAGAAAAACAGCTTCCAGTTATGACCATTACGCGTAGAATTTCGAAATGAAACCAACTTTTGTAAGGAAGCTGTAAGGAATAAGCCTGCCAGATTTCAGCCTTCTACCTACACGGGAAGTTGGAGAATTAGTGATGAGTCAGTCAGTCAGTCAGTCAGTCAGTCAGTCAGTGAGTGAGTGAGTGAGTGAGTGAGTGAGTGAGGGCTTTGCCGTTTATTAGTATAGATTATCACAGCTTAAACAAGAAGGCAAAGATTAAGTTCAGTTCTAGTTTTGGATCAACAGCTACGACTTTACTAAGAACTGAATAACATAACTAATTGTGCTTATTATTAATGTATAATCATTGCTCAACAGTAATAACCACATAAGAGCCTGGTGTTTGATTATATTGTATGTCTGCTTCTTGACCTGACATATGTATAAGTCCTCAACTAAGTGCAGTATAATTTCAAAGCCACATTATCTTTTTTGCAGTTTGTGTTTAGAAATGCACACATGTTTCCTAAGCAAACTGTTATGAATGAGAAGCAGATGCTTCAATAACTGCCTTATGAAACTTGGCCAGCACCTACTGAGACAAAAAAATTTAGCCTTTGAAATAGAATATTTATAACTGAGCCTTACTTGTAAATGTATTGATATTTTTGCTCCACTGAAGACATAAGGAAGTCTTCTCATGTAGAACTTTAAGATAATCCACCATTCTTATAACTACACAACTTACAATACAATTTCCAAGCAAGAGGAATGCCTCATGAAATTTCGACTGAAACCAACACTCTACAAAAACATGATTCAGCACCTTGGAGAGCACTGTGGGTGAGAACTCTCTTTTTAACAGACAAAATGCTTAATGACTGCTCCAGTGTCATATTCTGAAATATCTTATCTTTGCCTTCATAATCAAATGATCAAGAAGTACAGGTTACAAAATAGTTCCACACAAAGCAATGATATATATGAGACCACAGCTGTTAATTCTAATCAATTCACCTAACAGCATTCCAATGCTATCACCTAGAACACCTGTCAAATGTGGGAAAAGTAATATTTTACTGCCAATCTATAAAAAGTGATGCAAGTAAAAAAAATGAGGCTTTAAAGCCCTAAAACCTCAAGAATTACTGTGCAGCAAAGCTGGAGCTTATAGCTTTGAGTTTTGTTGCAAAAAATTTGCAGTAACTCTATCTGATCCAAAAAAAGAAAATCCAAAGTGTAACATATGTATCTGTACCATTCCATTCTTCAGATCAATGACACCAACCCCCACAACCCTGAAGTGGATTAAACAGGTTCAGAAATGGGCAGATGCATATAATCACACTGCCTTGCGCCCTGTGTTGGCTGGGATTGGCTCCAGCAGACCCCCGTGACCCTGTAGTTAGGATATAGTGGGTCAGATAATGGATGGATGGATATAATCACAGATTTCATGTGCACTGCATATTTAGAGCAAATCACTGAAAAATCAAGCAGTAAACTGCAAAAAACCACCCCACTCTCCAAGATTTATGTCTTTGACAGGAAAAGCAGGTTTCTTAAAACAGTCCAGAATTCACAGATAATGTTTGGTCTGCCACCTAGTCAAGGAACCAGACTGACATCTGTTTAAGGGTAAGCACTTACTTATTTATTTCATATATATACATTTTTTTCTTTCACTGTCTTGCTTATGGCATTTAAGCCGATTTAATTGATATAAGTACTTTTCAAATATTTATTTTTTTGTCAGTGTTTATCTCCAAAGAAAAGATAACACACAGTAAGAAAAAAATAACAATTCTCTAAGATACTTAATCCAATTCAAGGTACAAAACAGGAAACTAACCTGGACAGGATGAAAGTTCTCCACAGGACAGACCTATGCATACACTCATAATGGTCACACTGACAAGCATGTCATAAACACAATAACCAGAATTGGAATTTGAACCCCGGTGCAGGAGCACTACACCCTGCAGTCATGTGACAGTCCAAAAGAAAACATTTTCAGTTATGCACAGTTAACTAAGCTTTCAGTGTGTTTTTGAACCTCCTGCACCTGGGACCCCAAGCTATTGTTGATAAGTAGCCATTTGGTTATGAACAGCCAGCGTTTATCTTGGCAGAACTTAGCATATGAAAAAAACAGTCTGGCACTGGACTTCAGTCCATGGTTGGGCATACTCAATATATACAGTCTGGATAATGCCACACACATTTACAATAAAGTATCAATAATTAGTTGGGACATTTCCATTATTCTCAGGTGATATTTCTTCTAGGTGTCATAATTTTCATCAGTCCAAACTAAGAAAATGCTTAAAAATATGCTGTCAGGTTAACTGCCACCCAGGTAAAATTATGCTTACAAAGGTCTTCACTGTTTGAATGCATACACAAAATAGCCATGACATCAGAAGCACAAGCCTAACAATTGCGGTTGTATAATTCATGGCTAAAAGTCCCATTGGTTAATGAAATGCCATGGCTACAGTGCCTTCCATCTGGGAATTTATTCAGGGGAATTTTAAAATGTGCCTCAAATTTAAGAACTGGCTGGTGTTGGAATACTTGGGGCCTCATTTATAAACACATTGTATGAATTTAACCATGAAAGTATTAATATGCCAAAAAACAGGAAATGCTGTAAAACTTGATGTATGCACATTTGTAAGCAATTTACGCTTTATAAATTACCATCATCTTGTAAATGTGTATATATGAACATGTCTTGAACACTGCCCAGTTTCCACCCTAAACAACTATACATGGATTATGGTAATCAGCCTTCTATATATGCAATCACAGCACTGCCGACCTTCATTGATTAGTACAACAGCTTCCCACCTGAAGTATCCAGACACTGGTACGTAAGATGGAGGAATTCCTATAAGAACTCTGCAAGGCATTGTAGTGCCTCACCAGCATATGAGCGGGTGGCCACTTTCACCTGGCACTTGTAATGACGTGATTGTTGTCACAATGAGTAGTATAAGCCATTTTAAACACTGAGGGTTCAGCCAGTTCCCTTAACAAGTCAGTCATCACATATGGTACCATTAGCAAGTCATTTGCCAATGACTTGTGTGTTAATGTAATGTAGGCTTCATTCTTGCTAGGTACCCTTTTAGCAATATGAGTGCAGTCAATTGCCCTAATTACGTTAGAAATACCAGACCCTAGTGCAAATTGTTAATCTGTACACACACACCAAACAGAAATTAAATGTAGTGCCTCATCAATTATCAATCATTTTATGGCTTCCCACACAGTGGGCATGGTGAAGATGAATCCTTGCTGAGATATTCCTGACTTATTGATCAGTTCTCTCTTGTAGGTGCCTGCTGTTGGAAAGCCAACCTTTGTTAAAACCTGCGTATGAACAGACATAGCACAACTTCGTGCTGTCTGTTATTCTAATGTTGGTGTTTCAGTTCATCAGATAATTCATAAACCAGTCATCATCATTGGCAAAAAAATCCAACCAGTCCCTAAACAATCATTCTCATAGTTGTGACCTGAAGAAGGTTCACCAGCACCCCCAAATGCCCAGACACAACCAAACCATACAGTCACAAGTCCAAAGAAAGACATTTTTATTTAACAAAATACCTTTTACAGGTTTTCTCACCTGTTAAATCAGTCACTAATCCTTTTCTTTACTTTTTTACCTCCACTCTCCTTCAAGCAAGACTTGTCCACCTCCTCCTGACTCTGACCCCCAAATGAAGCAGAGCGGATGCTTTTCAACCTAAACCCTGGAGTATTTCCGGTACAACAGGATTGCCATTTGGAAGCACTTCTAGGTTAGGCAGAACTTCTCCTTAACAGGGGAGTCTGCTTCCAGTATCTCCCCCTAGAGGCACCTGAGAACCCCAAAAGTGCTGCCAAGCAAAACTACAACTTCTGTGCAGCTCTGTGGGTGTCCAAATGGGAGCCATACCAGAGGGACATTGTCACCCAGTGTCCTGGGGGAACAGATACTGTAGCTCTGGGAGGTAGTGTCCCTCTGTCCTTTCCTCATTATGGCCTCCCAACCAGGAAAGGTACCACTAACCAGCCCGGTCAAGACGTCTGTCCATCCATATCCTCCCTCTGTCATGGCTTCCTGGTGTGCCAGCCAACCCGTGTCTTCTATGACATAGTATATGACCAACTGCATAGTCTTCAAGCAACTCCAAGCAAGCCATGATTTGTCAAACCATTAGGCTATGAATAGGCTGTAGGGCATGAGATTTAGAGCTTTCTGTATGGAGGGATTGAATCACACCTGTGTTTCTGCTTCATGCAGTTATTAACAACAGGTGAATGCATTGGTTTCTAATCCTGGGAAGTGACAACAGGTAGTCAATACAGACAGAGGAAAAAATAAAAAATGTGCAGATAGTATTGTTGTAATCTTTTGTGTAATGTAGGGTCTTTGCTTTGAAACTGAGGAGATTTCATGCATCCCCCATAGACTGTGGAAATAAATGCCATCTCCTCAGATAATAATTGTCGGTGCCTCGGCTAAAGCAACCAACACAAAAAATTCAGCATACTTATTGGCTTCAACAAGGCCTTTTAAACAAGATAGCACTCCAAATTGCAGGTATTTCTCTAGCTTTAATCAAACAAGCAAGCTTGCTCAAGTGCATGTTCTCATTTATGTGAAAAGCGATTGTGAAGAGGTGCTGTTTTTATTATAGTGAGTCATGATCCAGACACTGTTTCTCAAAAACGCAATAAACAAGTCAGTTTTATTGAAATTACTTTGTGAAGGTATCTCAATATCAATTATTTTTGGATTTGTTTAAAACTAAAGACAACTTTTCAGACCTTGGGAGTGGCATATCAAAAAGAAAAAAACAGCTCAATGGTATCAATGGATTTGTTTCTTAATTATGGATGCACGGCCAAGTGTTTCTAAACCGAAAAATAACATTATGCCTCATGTAAGTATGACATACATGTATATAAAGAGAGGACACGATATCCAGGGGAAAGACCCAACAAGATCCACATTACAAAAAGTTCCCATTGGTATGTACACACAAGTGACATCAAGTTAAGACAGATTTTAAATAAACATTGTTCATTTCTACAGATACATTTGCGCTCTTACAGGATCTAAACTGATACACTAAAATGATTTGTCAAATACTGTAGGTTGGTAAGAATGATAGGTGATACTTGCACATTGATAAAACTTTTTTAGAGGGTACAAGGTGGTGTTTTAGACATGAGTAATGAAACTGTGTTCAACTGCAGTACAAAATGTCTGTTACAAAATGTCTGCATACAGCAAAAATCCATAAAAGACGCTCACCAAGGTCAACAACATAAGAGGGTTAATTTTTGCTTTCTGTGTGGAGGGCAAAACCTGGTTCATGTGAGGGAGATGACAGCACAATGAAAACCATATTTTGCTAGAATCCTAACATGGGCTCATCAGATCAGTGGGATGACAGAATGCTACATCATACTGAGCAAAGTTAAGTGAGGATAGATGAAGACAACAAGAGTAAAGAGATCACTCACTTTATAGCCCATAAAATAACATGAACAAAATTAGTTTTCTTTTAAGTCAAGCAGCTAAGATGCTTGGTTTTCAGACATTGCAGGCTGACCCCACATGTGAAGCAACTTGTAGCGGTGTGACAACCATAATAAATTAATCAAGATTCTCTGATTTCAATTCCTGAAACTTCAAGTTTGTTTAACAGTCTTCACTGAATACTTAAGCAAAATAGAAGGCACACAGTTGATTATAATCACTATCATTGAAAGCACCAAAAGCATATCTTAGCAGCATCTGAAAAATACAAGGCACTTATGTACATGTGATTTCTCAGTTTTTTTATTTTTAATAAATTTGCAAAAACCTCAAGTAAACTTTTTTCACATTGTCATTATGGGGTGTTAATCAAGCGCATGAAAGCAAAAGATTTAAGTATAACCTCTGGACCAAGGTTATTATAGTTACCGAAAACTAAAATTAAAAACTGAAACTATTATTAAAAAAACATTTTCATAAACTGAAACAAAATAATTAACAAAACCGAAATGAAAAACTAAAAGTAAATGAAACTATTAAAGTAGCTAGAAAGACTAACTGAAATAAAATAATCCATCCCGTTATATCCTAACTACAGGGTCGCGGGGGTCTGCTGGAGCCAATCCCAGTCAACACAGGGCACAAGGCAGGAAACAAACCCTGGGCAGAGCGCCAGCCCACCACAGGGCACACACACACACACACACACACACACACACACACACCAAGCGCACACTAGGGACAATTTAGGACTGCCAATGCAATTAATCTGCATGTCTTTGGACTGTGGGAGGAAACTGGAGCACCCAGAGGAAACCCACGCAGACATGGGGAGAACATGCAAACTCCACGCAGGGAGAACCCAGAAAGCAAACCCGGGTCTCCTAACTGCGACGCAGCAGCGCTACCACTGCGCCACCGTGCCTCCCGAAATAAAATAATAATTTACTAAAAATAATTTATTTTTCGTTTTTGAATGAATATTTTTACTGTTAGTTTTTAACCCTTATAACTTTTAACTCTAAAACTGAAAGTCATCCACCAAGAGCCGTACGCATATATTCATCCAGTGAATGGTGGTTGGTGACAGAGGGCGGGTGTTCACACAACATTTGCAGTGACAGAGCAAGCTGAATACGTGTGTAAAGCCTGTGAAATAGAAAGCACTTGCACTTGTCGTATATCAAGATGTAATTCAAACGCCTGAAATCAGAATGTGCTTGTCAACAAAAACTTTACCGTATAGACAGAAAAATCACAAGTGAGTAACGTTTCAGTTTATTTCTCAGGTGATTGCTTTTTGTTGATAGTAATTCACCTGCCACTTTGCACACAAAGTATAGGGAAAGTATAGTAATCATGAAAAAAAATCGACCTTGAGATTGATGAATCTTGATGTTTTAGATGGTTGAAATTTAGCATGTGGTCATTACACCAAAATTGTAGATCTGTATTAACTTTTGGGCCAAATCCATCAACCGGAAATGGTACTTTACCTGAACACATACTCAATTTTTTTTTTATTCATGCAGCTGCAGAGTCTGATTTATTCAGCTTTACTTTTATAATAATTGTTCGATATATTATACATTTGATTTGATTTGTTGTTGATGGTTCTTTAATGTACATAATATAATCATTGTCTTGTGGTTTATTCCTCAAATATCCACCCCCATATCTGAGTACACGAGAAAGTCTAGGGGAGACCATTTCCGATTTTTGAAAATAAAATGGTACTGATCGAGAGACTGACAAGGTCATCGTACAAGATCATCATATTGTTGCTGAACAATCACTTTTGCTTTAAAAACGTTGTTTAACAACGAAGTGATGCAAACCTTGTAAAATTCCTGAGTTGGCAACGGCTCTATTGAACTACAGGTAGGCAGCCGAAAAGAGTCTGCCAAATGATGAAAAGCTAAACATACTAGTGCGTTTTTGTATTTATGCTATATTTATTAATTTGTCTTTTTTAGTTAATATCACTCTTAATACCCGATATTGTGAAAATAATCCAATATCAGAATTATGTTTTAAAATATCTGTCTCCATTTTTTTCAATGTTTCTCTCTCTCGAAATAGATAATTGAAATCATCATATTCTTTTTGTTCTTAGCATCAGCTATATCATACATATTGTATATCAGGGATTTTTCCTGCCTTGCATCCAAACCTGCTTGGGTAGGCTCTAGGTTTCCTGTGATCCTGCTCTGGATAAACAGGTTTAGATAATGTATATATTGTTCTTAATCTCAGATGCTGCCTCTGTCATTTTGTGCCTGTCCATACTCTTGTTACCTACTCTTGCTCTGCTCATTATGGGTTTACTGTTCTTATGCATGGGCTATTCAAGTCTCACTGCCCCTGACCTTCACACTACATGCTTATTTTTCTTAGTTTCCCTCAATACAGGTAGGTGGGGTCTGCACACTGATTCAAGCCTAAGAGTCCTGTTCTTCCTAAGCCCCCGTGATTTTCATGGTCAAACCTGTCAGAACACAGTAGATTCTGTTTTCTAATTTTTGGTATCTTTTCAGGCCTTCAGGTAGCAAAATTCTGTCTATGAATTGTTTGTGCCTGAGATGGAATCAGAGATCAATATGGCTGGTAGAAAATAACAAAGCCCCGTATTTGAGATTTTTGAATGCAGTGTTGAAGACATTCATTATAAACACATTGTCTTGGAGCAGGATATTTTGTGTGCTGTAGACATTAACAGACAAAAGGACATAAAAGGAAAAGGAAAAAAGTGGCCACAGTCAGCCTAGATTTGTTCAGTACAAATGACATAGCAGATATTTTAAAATGTATTAAATTGTGTAAAATTGTTCATATTCAGTACCTGGTTTGATTATGCTTGTTTTTATCAGACAAAAACAAAACCAAACAGTAAACTGTGCCATATAGTGTAGTAAGCTTCCTATAACATTAAACTCATATCCAAACCCATTAAATGTACAGTTCCGTCTCATTGTGACACAAAAACTCCATAGTAGCTCTTTAACCATACCATAATTACTAAAACTAAAACTGAAACCAATATATATAAAAATAAAATAGAAATGCAAAATGTAGCCTACTGTACTGTGTTTCTGTAACTCAGAAGAATGCATCAAAAACAAACATCAGCAATATACTGGCAAAACACAACATGCTCTTAGGATTAAAAGTCAAGACGGAGGTGTAGGATTAAAAGTCAAGACGGAGGTAAAAAGCTTAGGGGTAATTGTTGACTGTAATCTTAATTTTAAATCGCATATTAATCAGATCACTAGGACAGTATTTTTTCACTTAAGAAACATAGCTAAAGTTAGAACTCTTATATCACTGAAGAATGCTGAGAAATTAGTTCACGCGTTTGTTTTCAGTCGACTAGATTACTGTAACGCACTCCTCTCAGGACTACCCAAAAAAGACATAAATCAGAATTAAATTAAAACAGAAAATTCAGATTTCATGCAAGTAAACAAATCATTGATAGAAAGAGTCGACAGACCTTAATATAAGTACAGAACACAGCAATCGCCATTAATTAGATTATCTGGGAAGAGTGAATGCATTAAATCAAACTGAACTACATTCTAATAACTTTAAATAAAGTGTTACTAATAAAAGTTACTTGGAGGCAGGGAGGTGTTTTTCAGTTGAATGTTTAAAAGGCCTTTTTTTGCATTTTGTCATTTGAAATGTATATTTGCCAATAACAGGAAGGTGATTTTCTTGTAAAGGAGACTAGGGAGACGAGACGTGATCTTCTCAGAAGACAATCTGACGTCCTGCGAGAGACACTTTAACGTCACGTGAGACAAGGCAGTGAGACAACATTTAAAACAAGTTCAAGGACATCTAACCTAGCAGCTGTTGGAAAGCTTTTGGCAGACAACACGTCATGTGCTCCCAGCTCTTAAAACAATGACAAGCAACAAGCAGAACACGCAGCTTGCCAGCAGCAGCAAGCCAGCAGATGATCCAAACGCTTCTCCTGTGCGAGCGGCAGAGATGCGAAGTGGCAAAAGGACAGCTGCAGTACAGGCTTTTAAATGATCGACGCGCAGCGCGACAAAGAGAACACACAGCTCGCCAGCAGCAGCAGCAGCAGAAAGACAGCAGATGATCCAACCGCTTCTCCTTAGAGTGCGTTCAGCTGCCCCCCCCCACAACGCGAGCAGTGTTATATGTCCTGCGAGAAAGAGATTTAACCACGCCTGGGGCTAGAAATAAAGGAAAAGTAGTACAAGTACTAGTACAAAAGTTTTAAAGTAAAAGTGAAAATAATGCATATGTAACAATTCCCATGAAAATAACGATCTCTTTAAATTGTATATCTGGTAAACCAAACCCAGGGGTGGGCAAGCAAAGCAAGCATGGGGTAGAGCCCCCTAGTTTTTTATAAATCACATCTTCTGTTTTTGTAATCCATAAAAACTGGTAAGCCACATGGCTCAGAGTGATCATATACAACCTGTTATTATTTCTGATATTCTATTATATTAGTCCAAATATTGCTGTTGCAGCTAATTAATTGAAAAAAACCTTAATTTTTCCTGTATTTTGGATTAATCTAATTTCTTATTCAAGTACTTTATCCAGACATGTGAAGTTCATGCCTATAATAGGCATGATAGATTAAATTAGCAGTTTATGTGCACTCTAAGAAATTCCTTTAAGTGAAAAATACTGGCTATACAGTACTGCCCAAGGACAGAAAATAGTTGATCTTCAAGTGTGAAATAAGGTTTCAAAACTGAGAAACACCAGCTAGCATCTCTAGCTATCAAAGAAAATTTTTAGTTCTGTTGTCAGTAAATGTTTTGATCGGCTTTGGTTCTGCTTTTGTAGTTTGTGTTTTGCATCCTACGAGTTCACCTGCTTCCTTTGTTCTTTGAACATGTCATCTAGTTATCTATAGTGCAATAAAAGCATGGCCAGTGATTTTGCAGGTCGTGCAAGGACCTGTTCAACTTCTGTGGAGTTTCCATATGTGCAAGCAATGTTAACATGGAGGAAACAATTAGAAAGTATGAAAAATAATGTAATTCCATGTATGGATCATTATAAGCTAAACAACAAGCCCCACTTCCAATAATGCATTGCTTTCACATGTAGTTCCCATTTTCCAAAAGACTTCTGCAGCAATTTAAGATCAGCAAATGGCTGGTTAGTGGTGGTAGCTGTTGCCAGACCGCTAAAAAAATGTACATTACTATGCAAAAAAAGCCTAAGAATTTTAAAAAAGTGATGTTGGCAATTTGTTTGACACTCAAGGGCTAGAACTCTTCCCTTTCACCTCGCCTCAGCTATTTCCCACTCTTTTTAAGACACTTGCTTAACTTTTCAGTTCAAAGTAGTGTATATATACTATACAATTGGTCCTTAGATAGATAGATAGATAGATAGATAGATAGATAGATAGATAGATAGATAGAACATACAGCTGCTGACAAGTGCCATTTCTGAACATATATCCACATTTGGGAAAAAAATAAATTATTAAATTTAAACCATATATCATTTTATCATATTAACCACTATCTGGCTTAAACCAAAGGAAGTTCTGGATAGAGGGTCATAGATTTTTTTTTCCGGCAAATTATTGTAAATGATATCAGAAGCTAATCTCTTCTTCAAAAGACATCAGGACTAGAATTTAGAATGACTGCCTGGCTATACATCACTACAAACTCACCAGGAAAGTAAGAGTCCACCCATGGTTGGAAATGTTCTTGTCATTTTAAATGAAAGGTTCAGAAAAAGTAAGGATATCTAAATGAATTAATACTATATATGAGTCATTGTCCATGTGTTTCAGGCTCTAATGCAAAAATAAACAATCATCAAGCAATCCTCAATGTATTATTCCTAGGTAATATTTCAAAAGAGCTACAGCCCACTGTTCACCCACATTAAAAGCCTTGGCTATGTTTCAGCACTGCCCGACAGCAGAAACCAATTCAAGCCTTTCAAAACCTGAGGACCTTTTTTTGTTTTAAGCTTGCCTCTCCCAGCTTGACAGTGCAAACCCGTTTCCTGAATTCTGGCTAGGTCACTAACAAAAACTGATGGAAAAACATATTTTTAAAAAGCAACATTAATATTATATGCATCAATGATTTACTGCAACAACTGAATAGCTCATAATAAAATTAATAAATAAATCCAGTTTACAACAAATTACCAGTAATATACGAGCATTCTTTAAGCACATTGTAAAGAATGAATGAATCAATCAATCAATCAATCAATCAATCAATCAATCAATAAAGAAAAATAAAAGTTGTCTTCAGATTTGCTGGGTTCTAAAAACTGTTTAAAACGCTAAAAATATTAAACCAACCCCATTCTAAAAAGTTAAAAAGAAGGATATATACTAAATATTGATCATCTGTGATCAGACTTTTTACTTCAACCACCTTTTATTGGCTAACTAAAAAGATTACAATATGCAAGCTTTCGAGGCAACTCGGGCCCCTTCTTCAGGCAAGAAGGGGCCTGAGTTGCCTCGAAAACTTGCATATTGTAATCTTTTTAGTTAGCCAATAAAAGGTGTCATTTTGCTTGGCTTTTCTCTACATTCATAATGGCTAACAAGGTACAACACCCTAGTACTACTTTTACCACCGAATTAACCATTCCCGTGTATACTGCAGAAGGTCCTCTGTCCAAATTATATATGCATAAGATATATATTGTCACACACGTGCACTTAAGAGTCAACCAAAGAGACCAGGAAACGCCAATTCCACGCCAGGCCAGGGGGTGGCGGGGTGCACTAAACCTCTCTCTTTTCTCTCCACAGACCAAACACGAGAAATCCTCCCTGTCCTGACCCCGAGTACGTTGCTTCCTGTCCCAGCCCTGAGGACATCACTTATAAAAAACCCTCATCCTCCATACTTGAACAGCTTTGTTTTGGACTCTAACCTGTACACATTTATGCTACTTTAAAGCCTTTTGCAGCCAGGCAAACTATACGGGTGCCTTCGTTGTGTGTCTGGCTGTTTCTTTAGTTAACGATCCTGATGCAAATTTACCAGGAAAAAAAATGATGAGGAATATATTTAAAATGTTAAAAGTAGCTGGTTTAACAAGCAATCAATTTTTATTACATACAGCAAGGAAAGCAAGACTCATAATGAAGACCTACAGTGGTTTCATATTTTCATTTGTGGCTAATGCTGGCAAATTCACTACTTTGTTAATTTGACTTCTTGATTGATTTACTTTATTTTTAAAGGATAATCTTAGAAATATATTTTTATTTTAATCATGATTCATTATAACTGAAATTGATGAAAACTTAAAAATATGTGACTGATTAGTGACTCCTTTTGACAAAGCCATTATTTTTTTCTGCTAAACAGACATAGGGACATTTTGAAAATTCTATGGAGACAGTGCCTTGGCTGGGATGCAAAACAAGGACTCCAAAATACAGACACAGCAGTACTATCTATTACACCCAAACGCCACTGCCTGAAAATATCCTATCAAATGAAAAACGTAAAAGTAAAGGGATGGAATAAATTCCTGGAAATCTGATAAACAACACAAACTCTACATTATGTTTTCCATGAAACACCTGTCTCTCACTGTCAGACACAAGGTGCTACGAGCCAATGTTAAAAAACAAAAAATAAAAAACAGAAACTAATTAAGTGAAGAGTTTTCCAAGAATGAACAAGACAAAGATTAGGCAAACTATGCGTCTTTCAAAACTGAATTTCAACATATTTTTTTTTTCAAATGAGAAGATGATTCATTCCATCATGCCTGTTCAGATAACCACTTTTTTGTCCAAATGTGATGTCGAGCTCACAGAATGCATAAGACCAAAATATAAATGCCAAGTGACACAAACAATAGTAAAAATGTTTAATTCTTAATGTAATCCTTATGGGCAATATGATCTATGAAAGTATTGCTTCTGCACTGATGATGATTAGGAATAGTAGGCTACATATTTAACTGGTGATACTTGACCAGCATGTAAAACTTAAACAGTATCTATACCACTTTTCATTAATACCATGCTAGTTAGAGGTCAGAACTGAAAAAAATTCAATTATTCAAAACAAAAAAATACATAAACAACCATTTCCACATAAACAAGCATGTTTATTCAAATTCAAAGACTATGGGCCTTCTTTTATATGGTGACAAACTCTAGTCTGCACATTCTACAGATTGTAATCTTTATAACTTGTTTAAATTCAAGTCAATTATTTTTTTAATACACAATGGAAGGTCTGAAACTTGAAAGTACATCTTATGAGAAGGACTGAGGAGGCATAATGGATGCATCACAATCTGTATTCTTACAGTGCACAGAAGGAATCAAAAAAGCTAATGGGATGTTAGGTTATATATCACAATGTGTAGAGTATAAGTCAAGGAAGGTTATGTTTAAGCTTTATAATGCACTGGCAAGGCCACCCCTGGAATACTGTGTTCAGTTTTGATCTCCATATCACAAAAAAGACATAATTAGTGTTAGAGAAAGTCCAGAAGGGAACAATAAAGCTGATTATAGGTGGTATGAGCTATGAAGAGAGATTGAAGGAGTTGAATCATTTCACTTTAAGTAAATGGAGATTAAGAGGAGACATGATTGAAGTGTTTAAAATTATGAAAGGAGTAAGTACAGTGGATCAAGGCTGTTACTTCAACAAGAACACAGAAACACAGTTGGAAACTTGTTAAAGGGAGATTTCACACAAACGTTTGAAATATTTTCATCCCACAAAGAACCACAGATTCATGAAATAAATGAGCAAGTAGTATTGTGAAGAGTTTAAGGATCTTCAAATTTTGACATGATATAATTTTGGGGAATCTAGGTGAATAGTACGGACTAGCTTGTTGGGCTGAATGGCCTCTTTTCGTCAAATTTTTCTAATGTTCTAATGTCCAAAATTGCTTTCTTCCTTCTGTCTTAAATGTACCTCCTCTTAATTTACACTGGTGTCCTTGAGTACATTTTAATGTCAGATTTGTCCAAAATACAGCATAAAATGTCAGTCCTGCTGAAGTCAGTGTAACTGTGTAGCCTAAGTGAAACTAAAAAAACAGGCTGTTGTGATGCCTTTCCAGGGCACTTCCTATATATTCACACAATAACCAGTGATGGATGTTCACTTAGGAACCCGACTCAGAAGCAAGAGGAAGCTCTGTGAGTCTTACAAACTGTTATGGCTGTCAATTCTATGAATTTGTGTTTTGTTTTATTCATTGTATTAAAAGGGGCTGCCAAGGTGTTACTTCACCCCTTGAACCCTAGTCTAACAACACACACATCTATATGCCATACATGAAACACAAATACAAATTGACCCATTTGTTTTCATTCAGCTTCTGACAAGAAAAGCAACCACTACCCCTGGTGCAAGTCTGTCATTGGGTGCACATGCACACAAGTCCAGTTTAGTGTTAATATTCAAACTTGCTGGTTCATCCTAAGGATGTACTAGGAAAGCATGAGAGCGCATAGGTAAGCCAGCACTTAACACAAAAACTCACCACAGTAGCTGTGATAAGCTCTTGAACCTGTGAGACAGCAGTGCTTAACATCCACTCTATCACCATATTACATTTACAATATAGATAAAATACAGAAAACAGTCAAATATGTAAATATAAATTGGACATTTTTGGAAATTATGCTATTCTCAAGTGATAATTTTATTGGGAAAAGTCATAAATCCTGCCAACAAAAAAATCATTTTCAAGCAGGCTTCGCGCAATTAAAGTTACGTTTTAACTTCAAAAGGTCAAATACAATATTCAACCTAAATGGTACCTTAAAATCAATTAAACCGAAAAGCTTTAAGAATGCAAACTCTTTTAATATTAAGAGGTTTATTTTACCATACAATGATAACGACTGATTTGTCGATACCTCTCCTGAAGTGTGCCTTTCAGCCCACAAATTCATTCTACCTCTTTTTGAAGCGTCGTTGTCGCAGCGAAGATCCTCGTCCGACTTCCGTGCGAAAAGTCACGAACAGTTTCAGACGGGCGCTCGAGCCAGCCAACCAGCGTTTAAGCGTCAACTCGGTCAGCACTCCGCATTTTTGGTACAGCACAAAGTGACAGCATCTTCCAACCAGTGGTAGCTTTATTTAGATAGACAATTCGGTTATCCGATCAAAGTTTAAGCGCCAAATTGTTGTTTGTGCGTCGCCTGTAACCGAACGTGAAAGTAGCCGATGGTGGGCTTTATTAGGAAATTAAGGAGGTCGACTTTAGTTTACAAATTGACAATTATATTAGTGGTAAGTGAGACAATCTCGATAACTATGTCTTGTATTTCAGGAGACTTTTGAAGCTCTGGGACTGTTTTTTTAATGGCTGTACCTTGTTTCACAAGCAGTTTTCCTCAAAGGTGCAGAACTCCAGTGGGAGACTCTTCAGTAACGTCATTCAGGGGCAGTTTCTGGAAGTGTGAAGTGGACAGTCTGGTCATCGTTATGTGGTATGGAGGAATATTTCAGACAAAATCACATAAATATGCAAGTAAAAGTAAAGTGAAATGTATCAATAAAGAAAAGAAGCATGAAATGTGAGCGTAAATAAATTTCTAAAGGAGTATGTGTATTGTTGCTTATTTATTTATCCATTTGTTTAATTTTGTTGTGTCTGTCGTAATATTCCTCCGAACGCAAGATGGGATACGGCTTGAATTTAAAACTGCCACGCTCACTGGTCAGAGCACAGCGGATGGGATCTAGCGAGAACTGTTTTTTGACTTGTAAATCATCTGGGCAATCCCCGCGGCTCCTACGCAGCCCAAAGTTGTGAATGAGTACGTCGAGTAAGAGTGCGAGAAAAAGTTGCCTAGAATTCTTGTGCGAAGCAGGGCCTTAAATTCTATCAACACCGAATTCATCATTACGCGCCAGCATCTGACATATCTGCTGTAAATGTAGGATTTGATGACCATGGGTTTAAGTCTGGTATACCGATGATTCACCAATCAAAACACGTCACTCGCCAGAGCCCGTCCTTCCAGGTTTGACGAGTGAAAGTGAGTTTTAAATTAAGCCGTATTTCATGTTGCATTTGGAGGAATATTACGGACTATTCACAGACTACGTAATATTTATTGCCAAATGTCACAGTACTTTTATTTATTTACGTATGTATTCATTTAATCTTTTTTCAAAAAATTCTTCATTGTTAGTGTGCACATAGATGCAGATATGCATGCTGAGCACAGATTTTGCTAAATTTTGCCAATAATGCCTAATATAATAATTAACGAGTGGACCACTTCAATAATTGAAGGTATATTACAATTTGAATATTTGTTTTGTTGCTGTAACCTGTTTAAAGCTAGTTACACTGCTTTTAACTAGAAACGGTTTTAGATGATGAGCGATATCAAAAGTACTCTCATGCTGTTTTTTAAAATTATGTTTCATTCATTTTAAAGTGTTCAGGGCTTTTTCTCCCACAAATAAAAGAGATGTGCCTGTCATTAAGCTTGCGCAATTAATCTTAATATTAATCGCGATTACGATTACAACTGCCATGATTTATTGATCTGGGAAAGTGTCGATTACTGCTTTCCATTTAGTACTCCAGCTCTGTTTCCCTGCTCTACAGTTAGCAAAAAATGATTGTTGTAATCAAGCATATAAACCTTTGCAAAACAATAGCACTGGCATCATATGAAGTAAAGTGCTCACAGCAAATCATCTAGTGTTAAATTTCTAGTGTTAGTGTTTAAAGTTGACTTCTGAGAGTTGTTTTTTTCATATCTTACACAAGACAGTGTTGATTCACTTACGAATAAAGTGTTATTTTGCAGTGTGATTAAAATACACTTTCACAGTGTGATATACACTTCCAGAAAGTAGTACTACGTTTGGTCTGCTGTGCTCACTGAAATGGCGGCTTCTCCCACGTGTATGGAAGAGGTAGTATGCTGTCAGTGTACTGATTTGTGTTTTGATATTTTAATTTAAAGTAAATTTATTGTAGTTGATATTTAAGTCAAAACTATGTATATTTGTTAATATTGAGTCGCATTGGATGTTATTTTAAAAGATATTTTTGAACGAAGATGATGTTTTTAGTGTTTAACCATAACGTAATTTTTAAGATACGAAGTTGAAATTGTATAAGTAATAATCAGCATTATTATTTTTCAAAGTGCGCATAATTGTAAATTCTCTTAATTAGTTTTACAAACGAAGACGCCATATTGTGGCAAAACGAGCTTTTTGTCTTGGTCATAGATAATTATACTTATGTGAAGACGAATGTGACTGATTTCTGAGAGACGGTAACTGGACATTTAGTAAGCAACAGTATAAAAAATTGTGGAGATGCTCATTAAAGTTCAGTACGGGATACAAAAAAAAATATGTTAAAGTTATCATTGTACTGCGACAGCGTTTTAAGGTTATGCAAGGTGATGCTAGAGGCTGGAAACGCCATTAGTGTATCGCGGCCACAAACTTTTGTGAATACTTGACTGTCAGGCTATTTAATTACAGAATTCTGATGTTTTACTAACTAGTATTAAATGTATTGTTGTAAAAAAAAAAAAAGTAGAAACGCTTTGAGTACAATGCCTTTAAAGTGTCTACATTTTTCTTTTTTTAATTTATTTAGAATTTCTTTTGGCAAACTCATCCCCCAGCTCCTGCGCTGACGCACTTTCAGTATCTTCAGCAAGTGAACAGGACGCAGGCCCACCAGCAACGAAGACGCAACTTTCACCTGATAGAGCCACAGATGCTAAAGAGGTATAGCAACATATTCATTTGTTTAATACGTGATCATAATATTTTATATGTTCATTATGTGGTTTCTCATTGTACAGTAAACTTTAAGACCTTTACTTGTTGTCGATACCCTTTACTTTTTTTTAGCTTGTTAAAAACATTCTAATGAAGAAACCTGGCGGAGAAAAAATAATGCTGGAATACTGGGAAAAAAGAACGCTCAGTGACTGCACAAAGAGACAGCTCATCAACATGTTGGTTTCATATATGACAGAAGAACAGGGGTACGACTATATCTTAAGTTACATAAATATATAGTTAAATATAATGCCCAGGATAAGTGGGTAAAGAAAATGGATGGATGGATGAATGAGTGAGTGGATGTAAAGTAATGTCAGTAGATTAAACAGTTCCATTTAAATGGAGTATATTTTATTTGGGTTTAGTTTTACAATATTTCTGTTAGAATATAAATTTTAAAATTCTGAAAGTTCTCCACTTCTGTGGGTACTCAAGTTTTCTTTCCACATGATGTGCATGTTAGATTAATTTCCAATTCTAAATTAGTCTATTTTGACATGTTTGAGCATGCCATGTGGTGCTTGGCAAATGTCTGCCATGTATCCAGTAAACCAGGATAGGCTGATCCCTTGCATTCCCAAATTGGATTTAGTGGGTTTGATAATGGATGGAGAGATTAATGCAATAATGTGTGATCAACAATAAAATATACTGTACTTTTTTTTTTTTTTTAGACGAATTCCAGCAAAAGAAATAAGAGAAAAATATGCTTTAGTAATTGTTACTCTTTTTCCTCGTCTTAAGGATCCATTTTCAACAAAAAGATATGTAAGTGACCAAAATCTTTTTTTTTTCTTACTGGCATACAGTTTATTATGCTGTAAAATTTTTAAGAGATGGCATATATAATAATTTGTTTACTTTTTATTTTATTTTTTAAGGAACATTTTTATGATACAGAGAATGGTACTGGTTACCTTGCTTGGCGCCTAAAAACGGTACAGCGGAAGACTTTGTTTCAAAGCAAGGAAGTAAACAACATAAAAATGGAGGTCCAAGTTCAGTGCGAGAAATTCTTCATCCAGAAGAACAGCTAACTGGAGACAGTTGCAGAGAAGCAGTATCTTTCCTGACTCGTTGTTCAGATAAAGTACTCATTTATGAGAAAATGAGAAAAACCTTTCAATACCACCAGTAACTGGTGCATAACCCAGAGAAAATGAAATCTGTACTTTCAGTCTTTCCAAGATTTTTGGATACAAAAGGCTTGGTAAGTTATAAGTGATACAAATGAAAACAATGACCTGTAGAGTAACCTTTTAAAATTTTACTTATCTATCAGTTTTATACATGTACTGTACTCTGTAGTCAGTTGATTTTTTTTTTCTGTGTAACCTTTTATTTTAGTCGGTGTCATCTTGAAAGCATATGGTGTGAAATAATTGTGAAGTTATATGTATTCTGTTTTAATGTGTTAAAGGTAAATCAAGATTTCAGTCTTTTATTTGGCTCTGACACATCTTCTAAATTGCTTGAGAAGTGGGATACCTGCTTTAAGTTTAAGATTATTAAAGAAGCAAGATCTCTGACAGGTCAGATGGCTGATTTGAATATTCTGCTGAAGTGTGCAGAATCTACCTTTGATTTTGAAGATCACGAATCATCAGGGTTTATTGGTGAGTAGATGAATGAATAATGATTAGTGAAATACTGGAGTTCTGTAGCAAACATCACCTCAACATCTGGAAATTAACCAAAGTATTCACTTTAAACATGTTTAACACCCAGTTTGATATAATTGAGCATTCATGTTTTTACTGTGGTATTTCTAAGAAACTAATAGTGTGAATTTTAAAACTCCATAGGCTGATATGCAGACATGGCCTCAATTTTATTATTAGTCTATCTTTTGCCACCACCAGCTGGAGGAAACAAAGTGCCAAAAATCACCTCTAGTGGGGCAGTTGACCATATGGTACAGTTTCATAAGGTATTTTCTTTTTTAATATTAATGAATTGTAATGCATTATGTCTATTAAGTTAAACACTTAATAATTGCATGTATTTTTTTCTGTCAGTCATGCTGCAGTATTGATGAACACCTCAGCCAAAATGAAGGTCGCCAACCTTACCTTCTGGCAGTAGGAACAACGAAGGCCAAGATTCATGACTTTTATATTGTCCTGGACAAACAGCTTATACCATGTCAGGCAAAAAGTTCTTTGGGAGCATTAGATGAGCTTTTTAAGGCTCATTTTGTATTCAGTATTTCCTATGATAAGGCCTTAATCAATGTATATACATTCTTGCACACAACTGTTTACAACATTGATATTGGACATGTGAGGCAATCACCAAGGGTTAAAGAATTAAGAGCAAAAATATTGAATAATTAAACTTATTGATTGCTGTTCAGTCATCATAATGACAAATATGTTAAAGTGTTTTTCATGCTTGTTGTCATATGCAGATAGCAATGCATTAATTAGGCATTTGAAAATAACTTGTGGATATTACCCAGGTAAAAAGTAAAGACTTACTTGTGCTCAAGAAGGATGCACTCGGATATTTTACTCATATGCTGGATTTAGAAAACATCTCAATGTCGCCCATGTAAATGATACAAAACAATATGTTTACCCTGAAATTACACACACCTTGAATTCTTCTGATGAAAACCAATGTGTTTGCCCAGAAATTACAAATATATTTAATTCTCCCGACAAGCATGATGCAATTTAGGAATACGTGATATAATTTAGAAATTACCTTGTATAATGTCTAAATTATTGTCAATCGTTGGTCTATGTTCTATATAGAAATTGTTAGTTTGTTCATGATCTGACATTTCAGAGTTAATTTCTGCATGTTAAAAATACATTGTTTGGTTTAATATTACTGTACATAATAATTGGGATAATTAATTTTTTTGAGGAAATAATAAGGCATATTGATGGTTGTTCATGTGTAAACTTACATCTTTAGTTAATGTTTCAAATAAGAGAGTGATGGTGTGAATAAAAACTGTTATGGTCTAGGCCTTTTTTTTTTTTTTTCCTCTTTCAGTAGTTACTTTGAAAACCATTATTCTATGCACCAGCAAATTAGAAAAAGCTAGTAAAAGCATAACTGTTTTGATACAAGTAAAAACTTAAAAAAAAAAAAAACTCCCCACAAAACTGTACAAACTTGTTCTAGTTTTTTTGGATAATTCCTAGTCTAGTGTTGACATTATTGATGGAAATAGCTTTTTTTGTTAAGTACGTTGTTATTGTATTTTATCTTGTACATATGTAAGTATTGTAAATAGGATGGTGGTCATATAATTTGTTAAATAAAAGGTGTGAAGTAAAAATATGTCTCTAGTGTGGTGAAATGTCTTAAGATTAAGAAATTTTCTTGCTTACATATACAAATACAGTATATCACTCATCAGTTCTCCTGGAGTATGCGAGTTTGGAAATAGATCATTATTTACATATAAACCAGTGTCCTCTCTATAATTTTTCCTAGTACTACAGATATTTAAGGCAACTATTAAATTTTTTTTTCTACACTAGAGAGTGAAATATGTAGCACCTACAAGTATTAATGCCACACTAAGTAGTGTAATTTCTTAACTCGGTAAGTAAATAGATTTACTATAAAAGATTGCTATTTCTACACTGCACAGTGTTCAAAAAGTTACACTTTAATGGTGTGGAAAATGCTACTATTTCTAAAGTGTTAATTTTACACTTTCCAGTGTGGTGCCAAATGTACACTGGAAAAGTGTAAAATTTTACACCCATAATGTTGATTTAACACTGACTCATTTGCTGTGCTGAACGCATTTTTAGGAGTGTAATTCTTAACAGGATATTTTTAAAATGGTATATTTGTTTATCATGTTTGCAGCAGCCACCAGAAGAAAGTTAGGAGTAATGTTGACCTGACGCTTTTTTGTACGTTTTTAGGGGGTGAGTGACAGGGGTAAGGCTTAAGAGGAGGTAGCAGTGCCTGGTCAAGTGGGTTAGGAGTGAATATCCAACATGATTCCCAGTTACCAGTCTGAATTGTAGGCTAAAATCTATTGAAAAATAACCCCAAAAGTAGCCCAATCAAAACAGACAGAGGTGTTCATTTGTTTGAGGTTGATCTGGCTCACAGTATCCTCATTGTTGAGGACCTAAGTGGCTGGACTAGGCCAGGGGAACACCCACGTAACAGTTGGCTGCGGCAGATAGATGGTAATTTCCTAGGGGTGGGACTGGACCACATGTCAGAGTTGCCAACCAGGATCCCAGGCTGTTTGCGGCATATAGATGGTCATCATTTCCAGAGGGTGGGACTGGACCACGTGTTGGTTTCCCCAACCAGGATCCCGAGCTGTTTCATCGTGTGGTCAGTGCAGCAATGTGCTGTACCAGTGCATGCTCCCCAACCTGACCTGACCTGTCCGTTTGTTTAACGACATAACATTCAAATGCAGAGACATTCATATACTTTTGTATTTCGGAGGGCAAGATCCCTTCTCTACTAAGATTGCAGCTTTTCACTATATACAGTGCATCCGGAAAGTACTCACAGCACATCACTTTTTCCACATTTTGTTATGTTACAGCCTTATTCCAAAATGGATTAAATTAATTTTTTTCCTCAGAACTCTACACACAACACCCCATAATGACGTGAAGAAAGTTTACTCGAGGTTTTTGCAAATTTATTAAAAATAAAAAAACTGAGAAATCACATGTACATAAGTATTCACAGCCTTTGCTCAATACTTTGTCGATGCACTTTTGGCAGCAATTACAACCTCAAGTCTTTTTGAATATGATGCCACAAGCTTGGCACACCTATCCTTGGCCAATTTCGCCCATTCCTCTTTGCAGCATCTCTCAAGTTCCATCAGGTTGAATGAAAAGCGTCAGTGCACAGCCATTTTAAGATCTCTCCAGAGATGTTCAATCGGATTCAAGTCTGGGCTCTGGCTGGGCCACTCAAGGACATTCATGGAGTTGTCCTGAAGCCACTCCTTTGATATCTTGGCTGTGTGTTTAGGGTCGTTGTCCTGCTGAAAGATGAACCGTCGCCCCAGTCCGAGGTCAAGAGCTCTGGAGCTGGTTTTCATCCAGGATGTCTCTGTACATTGCTGCAGTCATCTTTCCCTTTATCCTGACTAGTCTCCCAGTTCCTGCCGCTGAAAAACATTCCCACAGCATGATGCTGCCACCACCATGCTTCACTGTAGGGATGGTATTGGCCTGGTGAGGAGCGGTGACTGGTTTCCTCCAAACGTGACACCTGGCATTCACACCAAAGAGTTCTTTGTCTTATCAGACCAGAGAATTTTGTTTCTCATGGTCTGAGAGTCCTTCAGGTGCCCTTTGGCAAACTCCAGGCGGGCTGCCATGTGCCTTTTACTAAGGAGTGGCTTCCGTCTGCCCATTCTACCATACAGGCCTTATTGGTGGATTGCTGCAGAGATGGTTGTACTTCTGGAAGGTTCTCCTCTCTCCACAGAGGACATCTGGAGCTCTGACAGTGTGACCATCGGGTTCTTGGTCACCTCCCTGACTAAGGCCCTTCTGCCCCGATCGCTCAATTTAAATGGCCAGCCAGCTCTAGGAAGAGTCCTGGTGGTTTCGAACTTCTTCCACTTATGGATGATGGAGGCCACTGTGCTCATTGGGACCTTCAAAGCAGCAGAAATGTTTCTGTAACCTTCCCCAGATTTGTGCCTCGAGACAATTCCTTTGACTTCATGCTTGGTTTGTGCTCTGACATGAACTGTCAACTGTGGGACCTTATATAGATAGGTGTGTGCCTTTCCAAATCATGTCCAATCAACTGAATTTACCACAGGTGGACTCCAATTAAGCTGCAGAAACATCTCAAGGATGATCAGGGGAAACAGGATGCACCTGAGCTCAATTTTGAGCTTCATGACAAAGGCTGTGAAGACTTACAGTAGTGTGAAAAACTATTTGCCCCCTTCCTGATTTCTTATTCTTTTGCATGTTTGTCACACAAAATGTTTCTGATCATCAAACACATTTAACCATTAGTCAAATATAACACAAGTAAACACAAAATGCAGTTTTTAAATGATGATTTTTATTATTTAGGGAGAAAAAAAATCCAAACCTACATGGCCCTGTGTGAAAAAGTAATTGCCCCCTGAACCTAATAACTGGTTGGGCCACCCTTAGCGGCAATAACTGCAATCAAGCATTTGCGATAACTTGCAATGAGTCTTTTACAGCGCTCTGGAGGAATTTTGGCCCACTCATCTTTGCAGAATTGTTGTAATTCAGCTTTATTTGAGGGTTTTCTAGCATGAACCGCCTTTTTAAGGTCATGCCATAGCATCTCAATTAGATTCATGTCAGGACTTTGACTAGGCCACTCCAAAGTCTTCATTTTGTTTTTCTTCAGCCATTCAGAGGTGGATTTGCTGGTGTGTTTTGGGTCATTGTCCTGTTGCAGCACCCAAGATCGCTTCAGCTTGAGTTGACGAACAGATGGCCGGACATTCTCCTTCAGGATTTTTTGGTAGACAGTAGAATTCATGGTTCCATCTATCACAGCAAGCCTTCCAGGTCCTGAAGCAGCAAAACAACCCCAGACCATCACACTACCACCACCATATTTTACTGTTGGTATGATGTTCTTTTTCTGAAATGCTGTGTTCCTTTTACGCCAGATGTAACGGGACATTTGCCTTCCAAAAAGTTCAACTTTTGTCTCATCAGTCCACAAAGTATTTTCCCAAAAGTCCTGGCAATCATTGAGATGTTTCTTAGCAAAATTGAGACGAGCCCTAATGTTCTTTTTGCTTAACAGTGGTTTGCGTCTTGGAAATCTGCCATGCAGGCCGTTTTTGCCCAGTCTCTTTCTTATGGTGGAGTCGTAAACACTGACCTTAATTGAGGCAAGTGAGGCCTGCAGTTCTTTAGACGTTGTCCTGGGGTCTTTTGTGACCTCTCGGATGAGTTGTCTCTGCGCTCTTGGGGTAATTTTGGTCGGCCGGCCACTCCTGGGAAGGTTCACCACTGTTCCATGTTTTTGCCATTTGTGGATAATGGCTCTCACTGTGGTTCGCTGGAGTCCCAAAGCTTTAGAAATGGCTTTATAACCTTTACCAGACTGATAGATCTCAATTACTTCTGTTCTCATTTGTTCCTGAATTTCTTTGGATCTTGGCATGATGTCTAGCTTTTGAGGTGCTTTTGGTCTACTTCTCTGTGTCAGGCAGCTCCTATTTAAGTGATTTCTTGATAAACAGGTGTGGCAGTAATCAGGCCTGGGGGTGGCTACGGAAATTGAACTCAGGTGTGATACACCACAGTTAGGTTATTTTTTAACAAGGGGGCAATTACTTTTTCACACAGGGCCATGTAGGTTTGGATTTTTTTCTCCCTAAATAATAAAAACCATCATTTAAAAACTGCATTTTGTGTTTACTTGTGTTACATTTGACTAATGGTTACATGTGTTTGATGATCAGAAACATTTTGTGTGACAAACATGCAAAAGAATAAGAAATCAGGAAGGGGGCAAATAGTTTTTCACACCACTGTACATACATATATAATTAAAAATTTAATAAAAAAATAAATATAATTAAATTTTTTATTAAGAAAAAAATTAAACCTTTTTAAACTAAGTCAAAATATGCCAATAATTATTTGTTAAGGATCTTTTTGTATACCACATTGTGAGTTCGGCCCTCCGGTTGTAATATGACCAAGCTGTGCGCTGAGCTTACTCTTGAGCATGCAACGTACAGTTGGCCATGTGAACAGCAATCTTGTTTTAAATGTCACAGCTTGGATTGCTGCTGTCACAATCGGTTTGAGTTTCACGGTTTGTTTCAATTATGACAGTATTTGCAGGACTTGTGTTGAAGTGACATTCGGCATCTGCCAAGTGTTGTAAGCATACAACCGGTTTCATCGATAACTTCACATCCAGCTTTTGAGAGTTTAAACATTCATAAACATCAAAGTGTCCACTACTGAAATCGTTATCTGTGAATCTAAGATGTTTAAGAGGAATTGGCGGTTGTTGAAAGGTGTAAAATATTTGGCCATTTGGGTACACTTGAAAGCGACAACCGAACAATTCAGCAGCAGCCATCAACTCACATGCAGAACCATAGGTGAAGGGCTTAAGCATTTCAATCTTATAGTGCTCCTGTGTAGTATAATTATCTCCTGTACCGTCATCAGTCCACACCTTGAACCTGCCCCAGTCATTCAATACATAAGACACAATGTTCCTCCGGATATCAAGAGTGAGCCTGATATGGCCGTGCAATATGTAACAAAGAGAATGGAAAAGGTAGGTGCCATCTCCGGCCATGGAAACCACTCGGTAAGTGACAGTTCTTTTATCGATGGTGATCACCTCGATAGACATGGTAATGGGAATGATAAAGGAAATGGTAACTGAGCAATGTAAAGTAAGTGTAAAATACCTACACAATAACTATAATCGTAATAAACGAACAATAAAACAGCGGAGAAGCCATGGATTAAATAAAAAGGCTGTAGTTATCAGTAGGGAGACGTGAATCCCGTGGTGAAGCAAGGAAGGGAATGTAGAGACCGGAGCGACGGATGGTCTTATATAGGCACGCAGCCAACAACGTGGGAGGCATTGGGATGGGGGACCCAACGCCGCCTCACACGGTGACCGAGCTGCAGGCTATGGACGTATATATGTACGTATGTAGGATTCAGTTAGCGTTGGGAATCCGTGTACCAAATTTCTTGAAGATGGGCCCATAAGTAACAAAGACTGTTGAAAAGTTCAATATGGCGGCCGACAGTGGCATCATACCACCGAA